>BTHU01000013.1:1725000-2302500 GCA_036184795.1 Tokudaia tokunoshimensis | reverse complement strand
CCATAGCTAGAGAGTTAGTCTGAGGCTATGTGAGTTCTTGTCTGAAAATAATCTAAGGTCAGAACAAAATGGAATAATCAAGCAAACAAAACCCAAAGTGTATCAAGGGAAATAATTTTGAGACAGTTGCAGGGAAGAAGGTTGGTAGCAAGGCATGATTGGAAAAGGTAGGTGCAGCCAGAAAAGACTTTTTGGCTCCCCACCTGCCCTTCTGAGGTGATCCTGCAGACAGATACATTGTTTCACTCCTCTGCTCAGAAGCGGTCACCGCTCCTAACGATTCAAGCCGGAGTCCACCCTTGCTTCTCCAGCTTCGTCTCTCCCCTCACTCACTCCCCACGCTCTACCTGCTTCAGCAAGACTGACCTCCTTGTCTACCCTGAGCACACAGAGGCAGGTGCGCTCTTGCCTAAGGCCCCTTGCACCCATCTGCCCCGCTTTCTGGGATGATCTTTTTGACGTGGTTGGGAACAGAAAAGGCCTTTAGCTGGTCTGCTGCCTGCCTGGTGCTTTTCTCTCTGGAAACACCCGGTTCCTCCATAAGTCCTTAGATTTCTCTATTCCAGCATCATCTCCTACTTAGTCTAGTTTCCTGACCATACTTAGTCCCAGATCCCTGCCCTGCTGTCCTTAGGGGTTACCGTTAACTGGCAAGTTTTACTTTTCTTGCTCATCTCCCGATTCCTCTACTAGAATGTGATGCCTAGAGAGCTTGAGAACAGAAGCTGCCACTGGGCTGTCACATTCCCTGCTGTGCTCCCAGCACCAAGTGCAGAGCCTGGCACACAGTAAGTACATGAAACACAACCATTGGCTGAGTGGATGCAGCGTCTTAGGGAAACGTTAGGGAGTGGTAGAAAGCTCTTAAGCTGCAGAGCGATGGGCTGGGGCTCAGCCTGACTGAGGGATAGACTGGCGTGGGTCTGGGAGGTGGGTGCAGTAGCAGACAATGAGGAAGTGGTTGCAGCAGCAGAAGAACACAGAAGTGGAGACAGAGACCTTCAGTGGGAATGGATGGAGACCACAGGAGTGGGGAAGTTTCTCAAGGGAGGGAATCCCTTGGTGTCCAGCATCTGCCCAGTGGCCGTTTCCCAAAAGATGAATGAAGGTGTGTGTCATGTGAGGTGAACTCAGGGCTCGGGCTGGTTGGTCCATCTAACCATCTAACGGTAGCTCTGAACCAGTCTTGCTGCAGAGGGTTTGCCTAGCCAGGAGTCCTATAATACCACCACTGAGTTCCTGTGTTCTTGTGGACTATGGAACCTGAGCTTGGACAAAGCTGAGATTTAGGCTGTAGAGACAGGTGGGTTCTGGGCTGTGCCTGTTTAGGGCATGAACCAGATCAAATGACTCTTTGTGTGGTGTTGAATTAGTTTTGGACAATGTGGTAGAATTTGTGTGGACAAGTGTCTGTCTCTTTGACTATTCTAAAAGAGTGGGAGAACCTGCAGTCACTGTTTCTGCCTTTTTCAGGGAGCTTAGAGGTTATTTCTTAGAAGTTTGTCTCAGCTAAGGCTGGGAAATGAACCAAGTTAAGAGAAAGTTCTGAGGTAGAGAGATTAAGGGCAAGGCTACCGCTTGGCCAAAGAATTTCTCAATTATCTTTTCTCATCTCTGTCCTTCAGAAATATTCACTAGGCTCTGAAATCTATGCTCAGGCCTCAGTCCTGGTCCAATTCACAGAAGCAAGCTACCCTATACTCTCTGCCCAACCTCAGTGTCTAGACTCATGCTTTGAGATTTCTCAGGCTTTTATTGGATGAAGTCTAGAGCCTGGAGCTGTGCTTGTCATTGTCTAAGATAAAAGTGGGAGTGAACCGGCAGCAATAACAAATCATGTTGAGCCCAAAAGACAGTAAGGGGGGTAAACTGAGGCAGATGCACTTAGGATACAGGGGAAGGGAAGTTGAGGCACATTTGAGTACATTTCATTTTCCTGAGGGTTTCTGTGGTCTCTCTGAAATGTAACCGCAGAACACATGCTCGTTGATGGAAACAGAAGTTCTCTTTCTTCTTCCCCCCCTTAAAAAAAAAAAAACAAAAAACCAAAAAACAAAAAAACAAACCAAAAACCAATGTTCAAAGCATGTTGTTGGAGGATGGTGTGGTGGTTCGACTAGACTCGTGCTTGAATGCTTATTGCAAAGGCAGTGGCACTATTAGGAGGTGTGGCCTTGTTGGAGTAGGTTTGTTGAAGGAAGTGTGTCACTGCGGGGCAGACTAATAGCACAGTCTCCTTCTGCTGTCTGCAAATCAAGATGTAGAACTCTCAGCTCCTCCAGCGCCATGTCTGCCTGCATGCACACTGTCATGATGATAATAATGGACTAAACCTCTAAACTGTAAGCCAGCCCCAACTAATTATTTTCCTTTATAAGAGTTGCCATGATCATTAAAATAGATGGAAGGATGCCTCAGCAATTAAGACCGTTTATTGTTCTTGCAGAGGACCCAAGTTCAATTCCCAGCACCCACACAGTAGCTCACAAACATCTGTAACTCCAGTTTTAGGGAATTTGATGCTCTCTCCGGACTTTCTCAAGGATACGTGTGGTGTACATATGTACATGCAGGCAAAACACTCATACGCGTAATGTATAATAAAATAAAATAAATAAAATAAAAATAATATATAAATCAGGGGGCTGGAGAGATGGCTCAGTGATTAAGAGCACTTTAAAAAAAACAAACAAAACAAAACAAAACAAAAAACCCCTTAGTCTTTTCTGAATTTTCTTTCTTTGTAAAAAAAATTATCTTTAATCTTTTTTCACAGTCCAGTCATTATCCCCCTCCCTCCCAGTCCACCCTCCAACAGTTCCTCATCCCATTCCTCCTCTGCCCTGTCTCCAAGAGAATGCCCCACCCACCCCACAAGTCCCCAGTTACGAGCACTTACCGTTCTTGCGTAGCACTGGAGTTTGGTTCTCAGCACCCATGTGGCATCTTACAACTGTCTATAACTCCAGTTCCAGGGGACCGAAGCCTCTTATGACTCCCGAGGGCCTCTGCACACATGTGGCACTAATGCATACACATTTTTTAAATCTAAAAAAAGTATTCAAATTTTTGTTTGTGTTTTGCTGAGCGTGTATTGACTGTCAGCAGGGAGCTTTCTAATCCAAACAGCCTCTCCCCTGTTTGTGCTGAAGTAATATTTTGTCTTCCAATATCTTGTTGATTTCATTCTCTGTTCTCTGTCTCTCTCCGTGGACATTCATATAAATGAGTATGAGCATGTATATGCCACGGTGTGTAAGCAGAGGTCAGAGAATAATTTCTGTGTCAGTCCTTGCCCTCCACTGTATTTGAGGCAGGGTCTCTTTGGTGTCCACCACTGCATATGCCAACCTACAATCTTCCAGAGAGTCTCCTGTCTGCTCTCACCTTAGGAACACTTCTTTGTTGGGTATTACATGGATTCTGGGAAATTGAATTCAGGTCTTCGTGTTTGTATGGCAAACAATTTACCCAGTGATGCATGTCCCAGCCCCTTTTATGTTTTATGTTTTTTTCAAGGAACAGGGCCTCATGTAGCCCAGGCTGGTGTTGACTATGTGTCTGAGAATGACTTTGAAATTTGGATCCTCCTGCCTCCACATCACAGTAGTGAACGCAGGCATTAAAAGGTTCACCATGCCTTGTGTTAAGCAGTGCTGAAGACAGAACCCAAGACTTGAACGTTGGGTAAGTATCCTGCCAGTTGAACCACAACTATAGCCTTTTTCTCTATTCTTAGCTCCCTTCTCATGCTTGGTGCCCTGTCCTCACCCCGTGGATTAATATTTATGTGTTTCTAGTTCTCATTGTCGTTATACTGGAGAGATCCAAACAATGTGGAGAGATAAACATGTCTGACTGCTCAGCTGGTCAGAGGTTTAGCTTCTCGTTCCACTTCACCACAGAATAAGTCATCATCCATCCACAGCTCATTTTCTAAGGTCAGTGAACTGTGTGAAGCTATTCAACTCGTACTGAGTTCAGTGCTGTACCAGGATGGCTGGCAAGAGTTCCCATCTGCCTGTCTTTGGGGAAAGGCCCGGTGAGTACGGTTCACACAGCAAAACCAAGAAGAGCTGGTAACAGTGAGGTCGCTTCTCACCTCACAGCACTTGGCCACTTTTAAGACACTTGCTTACCTACCAGTCTCTGGTGACAGGGTAGGTTAATCCTGTTGACCCCCAGTCTGGTCACTGCTCTGTCCCTGCATGAGTGTAAACCTTCACACACACAGTGCTGTAGATGGAACCCCTCACATCAGGGTGAGAGAGAAATGGAATGGCAGATTCTCAGAGCAGGGATACAGTGCAGATGGACAGCCCCAGGGTGAACTTCCTAAGTTCTGAGGGACACACCTCATCTTCTTTTCCCTCTGCTCCTCCTGCCCAGGAAGAAAGGGGCATCTCTGGCAGCGGTTTTCAGTATTGTGTTTGATTTAAGGATAGAGTCAAAAATGAATAAATGGGCACTTCAACAAGGAGATCTAGAGCCTGAGCCAAAGTCTGTTCATGGTCCGAGCTAGAAAGTGAGGCTCGCTTGTGTGTATGTTTTCGCTGCTGCTCCTTGTCATCTTGATAATTCTAGGAGGCAGTGCACAGGGGTCAGAGGGCAGAGGAAGCAGTAATACGAGCAACGAGCCGCTCGCATCCCAGTTAAGCCGGGCTTTGAGGTTCATTTGTAGTTCTGAGACCTTGAAATGGATCAGTGGAGGCAGAGGTGACCAGCACCAAGAAAGCGGCAGTCCCCTGGGCTGTGGGATGCCTTCTAG
Source organism: Tokudaia tokunoshimensis (assembly GCA_036184795.1). NCBI lineage: Eukaryota > Metazoa > Chordata > Mammalia > Rodentia > Muridae > Tokudaia > Tokudaia tokunoshimensis. The sequence continues at coordinate 2,297,732 of BTHU01000013.1, read as the reverse complement.
AAGGCTGCCAGGGTCTGGGTTTTGTTATGAGCGTGCAGGACTGAATTGCTTAGTTTGGTGTCATCCGGCCCTCTTCAGCAGCCCACTGTACTGAGGGCATCCTGGGAAATCAGCTACCGTCACTGGCTCCAGTGAGGCTCAAGCCTCCCTTGCACAAGCTCTGGGTGGGGTTCCTGTTTTACCTCACCCTTTGCTCTGCCAAGAAGACAGGAGGATTGGGTCTCGCTGCTTTATCGTCATGTGCACAATATTAATAGAGGTTGACGTCTCCAGCAGCGAAGGAGACTCCTTCCCACAAAATGAGAGGTGACAGGACAGAGGAGGGACTCAACAGCTCTCTGCGCTGTGGGTGAGTCAGGGCCCCAGTACTGCAGTATTTGACTACTGCCTGAAACTCAGACTCACAGGTGAGTCAGCATCCCAGCAACAACACAGGGCAGGATGACAGGCGAGGTCAGGCCCAATCAGGCAAAGGGGACTGAGTTCTAAGGAAAACAGAGAATCCATTCCTCCAGGACGCTATGGGGCTCACAAGATACCCCATGTCCAGCCCGCACAGATGAAACTTTGAGACCTCAGGCTCTCTATTGGGAGCCGGGGTTTCTTCCTGGTTGCCCCCTGCCTCCTTCTTCCTGTTGCTTCTTCAGGAAGTGAAATGAGAACTGGAGTTTTGTTCTTTGCACTGCATTAGCAACGGTGCCCTCCTCAGGTGTGTGATTTGTGGTTTAGGATTCAGTATAGCACGAGTCAGAATAAAGCCTGGCTGGGGTGCTGAGCAAAGTCCAATTAGAAAGAACCCCAGATCTGAGTTCCAGGCCTGGCTTTGCTTGCTACTCAACTGTTCAACTTTGAGAAAATCACTTGACCTTTCTGAGACCTCTTCTATGAAGGGGGGGGGGCTAGACTTTAGGTTTAATACTCAATTTCATGTAATTAAATGAGTAAATCCAATAGGACAGTAGTTCTCAACCTGTGGGTTAGGACCCCTTTGGGATTACATAGAGGCTATCCTGAATATTGAATATTTACATTATAACTCATAACCATAGCAAATTACAGTCATAAAGTAGCAACAAAATCATTTTATGGTTGGGGGTTGCCATAACATGAGGAAACATATTAAAGGGTTGCAGCATTAGGAAGGTTGAGAACCACTGTAATAGGGTATTTTGTATTAACTATGATGCACGGATTCCCTCCGCACGGGCAACATTTCTAGCTGGCCAGGGGTCTGTCCTCAGTGAGACTTTTAAAGACATACTATGAACCCCAGGGCTTACATGAAACTTTCCAGTTCTTAGGATGCAGTGTGGACCAAACAAACAGACATTTCTAAGCCAGTCTTAGCCCTGAACTAGAGAACTTACTTACGTTTTGTGGTGTTGGGGGGTTGAACCCAGGGCTTTGCATATGCTGGATCAGCACTTTATTAACGTGCTATGTCCCCAACCTCTGGACTAGAGAATTTACTCTTCCAGCTTAAATATGTGTCTTGATTTTTGAGGCTGGACTCAACCTTACTATGTAGCCAAGGCTGGCCTTGAATTCATGATCCTCCTGCCTCAATTTTTCAAATGCTGGGATTACAAGCAAATATCACACTCAACCCCCTACACTTCAAAAATACTTCTAAAGAAGACCCTTGAGACACCACTTTAGACCTGGCAGTTTCAGTCAGGGCAAGAGTGAATACCGTGTCTGGGCTCCTGGCTTCTCTCAGGTGACAGGCCTTGGGTAGTCTTCCCCTGCACACACACTTGAAAGGACATTTGCTTGGTTTCCAGGGCCAGCCCTACCCGGCAGGGAAGACCTGAGTTTTCCTGAGCATCTCGAATAGAATAGTCTGGACTGGTGAGCAGAGGGAAGGGTGGCCACAGGCAGTGGTTGAAGCAGAGGTTGGCTGAGTCAGACTTCAGAGCCTCCCTGCCGTCCCAAGCCTTTGCCCGGTGACATCCCAAGCTGAGCTGGGACTAGGAGTAAACCTACATCTATCACTGACCAGAGGCTCTCCAGCCAACTTATATTAATTTACTTCACCAGAATAGACGCCACAGACAGATTGCTTACTGTCTTGCCATTCAGGGCAGTGCTGTGGTGTCATTCGGATGGGGGACTGTAGGAAGGAAGGGATTCCGGGCCTCTACCTTTGAATTTCAATGATGTCATCTTCTCCCTTATCTCTGAATCATATTCATCTGTGCGTGCTGCCTTGTACAACTCTTCTTCTCTTATAAGGATAGCAGTCATACTGGATTAGAGCCAACACAATGACCTCATTTTAACTCCGTCACATCTTTAAGCATCCAAATAAAGCTACACTCTGGTCCGGGGCCCCCTCCCTCAGCCCATCTCAACACCATTTCACGGTTTTTCCCTCATCACCTTACTTTACTGTTGTGAGACAGGGTCTCAGTGTGGATCCCAGGCTGGCCTCAAACTCACTGAGCCTTATTTTTTCCTTCCCGTTGTGATAAAATAACCAGAAAAAGAAACTTAAGGGAGAAAAGTTTGTCTTGGCTCTGTTCAGAAGTGCATACAACTTGTCACTCCTGGGATTTCAATATCCAGGAGCCTCAAGTTTCCTTAGCTGGGAACAGATAACATGCATGCTAAAGCTTGGCTTAGCTTCTCCATTGCTTTTGCTCAGTGAGCGGTTCTGTTTACAATTAAGATGGGTCTTCGCACGTCAATTAGTTTAGTCAAGACAATCCCTGGCAGACATTCTCAGAGGCTAACCTTGATCAATACAACCCGCCACCCACCCCCACGTGTCCATAGGCCTGTCTTCTGGCTGTCCAGACGACAGCTAATACTAACTTCACTCTATACAGTACTAGGCTGGGAGGGCTAAGTCTTCCGATCTCAGTCTCCTGAGTGGTGGAGTCCTTCATTGTTGTTATTCTAACGGCAGTGGGGAGGTTCTCACCCAGGGCCTTGATATACTAGGGAAACACTCTATAAAGGAGCTACTTCCCCAGGCTTCCTCCTACGTGCCTCGCCCATGTTCCATCTCCTTGTGACAGTGGGTGTTTGGGTGTTTGGAGGTGAGGGGTTTGTCTCACTGCCTGGACTCTGCTTTCATAGTTGATCTATGGATAGGAAAGGTACTCATCAAGGCACACAGGACATGGACTCCAGGTGACAGAAAAGACACTCTCACTCTGCAAGGCATTGTGGGATATTCTACCCTCACTTCAATAATCACCGAAAGTGCTACGTACTTTAGACACATATTGAATGCCCACATAATTTACCAGGCAGGCCGATTTAGAAATTCCACTCTACTGAAAAGAAATGGAAACCCAGAGAGCTGAGAAAACTATTTCTTTCTTTCGTGCCTGATAAAGACGGGGGTGGGGGGGTGGGGGGTGAAGGAGTGCGGGGGTGGGGGGGTGGGGGGTGAGGGAGTGCGGGGGTGGGGGTGGGAATAGGAGGGTAAGGGGGTGGGGGTTAGAGGGGCAGGGTTTGAATGCCACAACTGGCTCTAGGGTCTGTGCTTTCAACTAGCACTCCATGGAGACTGGAAAAAGTGGAAATTGCGGTCTTCTCTGAATAGATGAGAACGTAAGGTATTACACGGGGTCCAGGGGCAGTCCTGGAAGGAGCATTGACAAGTCCTGGAGTAGCTTCTCAAAGCCAAGTCCACCTACGCAGGACTTTGCGCTAGTTAGTTGTGGGGCCCAGTCTCGAAACCCTCACTTGTGCAGGGAGGGGCGACGCTCATTTATTTCGACGTGACCTCCTAGCACCCCCCCACCCCCCAAGTCTCCAGGATGATCGGACACCCGCAGGGTGAGGCCCACACAGGGACCGCTCCCTCACTCGGTGGCAGGGGCGGGACCGACGGCCCAGGAACGCAGAGTATCAGATTTCTCGCAATGCACCAATCCTGAACTCCGGGGGAATGTGGCCACACCTGGAGGGCGTGACCAGACGGTGCAGGGGCTGTGGCATCCCGGGCTAGGCTCTGAGCACCGGGCACCGAGGTGGGCAGGTGCGGGCCTGTGCGGGCCGCAGAGGAGCCCGCGGTTCCCAGCCGCCTCTAGCCGTCGGGGAGCTCCTGTGCGGCGGCGGCGGCGGCGGCGGTGGCGGCGGCGGCGGTGGCGGCGGTGGCGGCGTGAACTCCTGTGCACTAGCTCCTGAGCACCGACTGAAGCCAGGTGGGGACGCCGGCGTTGGCAAGCCACCTGAGGGAGGACAGACACCTGACGGGTGGGGCCGGGCCCATTGGAGTTGGTGTAGGCGGGGGAGCTGGCTGGGTTCCGTGTCCCGCACCAGGCTGGGTGCTGGGCACCCTTCTCCAAGTAGTTTTGGGACGGCACCGGACCCCTTCTAATCCCCTCCCGCAGAAAGAGTTTTGCCTGCTCCACCATCGAATAGAGCCAAGACATCCCCTCCACCCTAGCTCCTCCGGTTTTAACTAGCTTACTCAGAGGTTGGCTCCTCTGTCCCAGCGGGGACTTCCCAGGCCCCGAGGCCCTGGGTCCTAGTGGCTGTTTAGGGGAAATCCGGATAAGGATTTCCTAAGGATGACCTAGGGTTTGGGCAGATTTGTTGTCCTTTTTCCGAGTGTTTAACACAGTCAAGGCCGCTCACACTGGGCCTGGGAGACGTCTGTGGAGTTCCAGGTAGCCAAGCTAGGTGCTGGGAGGGTGGCGCCAGGTGTGGCAGCTCTGCGGGTGAGGCCCTCCTGGCCTGAAGGGGCTGGAGGCGGTGCGGAGAGCAGAAAGTCTCCCATACCTGCCTGGAAGGGAGGCCTGGGCGGCTGTGCTTCGCTCGGTGATCACCAACCTTCCCCGTGTTCTTGGTGGGTATCCAGATGGAAGGGAGAGGGCGAAGGTGCTTGGGCAGGGATTGGTGAAGTTGCAAGTTAGATCTCTGTGTCACGCATGACAGCACAGGGGCCTACAGCTTGGCCTTGTCATCCACCAACTCCAAACCCCCAGGGAGGAGATGTGTGAGGATGTGACCAGGAGCCCAGCATTTGCTCCCAGGCAGGGCGAAAAATCCCACGGAGCTGTCATTTCAGTTTCCTTTAGGAAGAATGGGAAATCAGGGCAGTCCCAACAGCTGCCTTTGAGACCTGGCCCAAACCACCACAGCCTTCTAGCTTGAGGTCTGTGATCCTGGAAAGCCCATCGAGGACCGCAGAGGCGGTGGGGTGTTTTTTATAAAGGATCCTCGCCTGGAACAGGCAATGAGAGGACAGTTAGTGCCCCAGGAGCCTGAAAGTGCCCTTGCCCTCTGCTCACAATGAGGGGGTGGGTGGTGGCCTTATCACTGGATGGTTCCTACCTGTCAGAGAAAACAGACCTTTCATTTTCATGTGGTGGCAGCTGGAGACAGCAGGGCACAGCTTCAGTGGCCTGAAAGTTTGGAGAGGTCTGATTTAGATGTCCTTAATCTCGTCCTCTCAGTGTGGTGGCTTCTCCTCGGGGGTCCTTGTTGGTTTATATCTTATGTGTAGAATGGGGAAGGCTTAGAGTGCAGGGCACAAAGGCAGGGTTTGGTGCAACCCAGAGGTAAGGTAGAGGTCACTTAACCTTATCTCTGTGCCTCAGTTGACTCAGCTGTCAAATGGGGCTGACACCACATCTTGGATCCTGAGGGTGCCATAACACAGGTGACACTATACAGCCTGTGCTGATGTGGAGGATGGTGCTGCTATCCATCCTGAGAAGTGTCACTCACTGTCCTGTGGTATAGAAAAATGCTGCTGCAGTTTTAAATAATTAGAAATTGAAGCAAAATGTGGGATATATATATATATATATCAAGCATACAGAGAAGTGTACAAAGTTCTGGGTGGGCACTACATATATCCTGGTACCTTGCAATATTTTCCCTGGTTTGTGTCTCTGTGTGTTATGGAGATACTGCTATGCAGCCACGGCTGTGGGGTTTATAGCCCGTGGATTTGGTTTAATAAACCATTTTTCCCTCTCTGACATCTTGGCTGTTTTTACCCTCCCCCGATAACTGTTCTAAGAATCTCAGACGGCAGATGGAGGAACTCTTGGCTGGCTTTTAGAAGGCAGAGAGGTTTCTAGAGAAGGAAGGAAGGTAGAGGAGGGCATGTTGAGGAGCCACACATGTATGGCCCCGTCTGGGGAAAACATGGAGAATGCGGAGTGTGGATCTTAGTCACCAGTGACCGACTGGGGTGGCTCTTCCTCTTGCCTTGCCAGTGCAGACGACTGTCAGGCCTGTCTTCATTTTGTTCTTGATGACCGTGAATCAATTATAATAAGCCCTCAAGGGCATTGTCCAACAAGACGTGGATTTCAACAGGACTGCAGTGGGGCTGGTCTTAGCCCAGTGCTAGGCTAATAGGTGCCCGGTGCTGGGCTAATAGGTCTGCTGTTTTCTCCCTTGTTCTTGTCCCATCTTCTTCTAGGACCTCGGAGGAGAAGGCAGCACTTGCCATTGGGGTATAGATTCCTTTTCGATATTTCTTTTCAAGGTAGGGTCTCATGTAACCCAGTCTGACCTTGATCTCCTGTCCTCCTGCCTTGTAGTTCCTTCTCATTGGGTGTCCACATGCTCCCTGACTCTATGTGATGCCCTGTGAAGGACCCCTAACCAGGGCCAAGAGCACGCACTCTAGAAGGCTCTATGCTCAGTTCACCTGCCCAGCAAGCTGTGCTCCCAGGGGAAGGTTTCAGTTGCTGGACTTGGTAATTGGGTCAGAAGGCTCAGGTCCTACCTTGCTCTTAAAGTGCCAGAAATTGAGTTGGGTTGAGTTCCCCGTATTTGGGTGGAACCTGCCCAGGGAAAGAAGTGAAGTTAGGGGTCACCCACGGTTAAGCTTTTCTGAAGGTAGTTCAGCTGACGGAACTGGCTTCATTTCAGGACTGTCACCCTGGAAAGGCTTTCTGGAGTGAAGAAGGTAGTAGCATTTTCAGGCCATTGTGGGGCTTATAGTCTCAGGCTGGTTTCCTCAAGAAGGAATGAACAGAGGCTGAGAACATGAGCGATGTTTGTAATTAACACAGCGCTTGGCACTCGACTGCTGGCGAACAAATATTTGTGAAATGACTTACTTTTTCCAGGTGTCCATTTCTATCCTAAGTAAAAAAACGAAACAAGAACACTAAAACCCCCGAAATGTCTGTGCTACCCTGAACACACCTGATCTCATCCAAAAGAATCTAACATAATACCCTGGGCAGACAGTGTTCTAGCGAGTGTCTTTGCCTCTGGCACCCAATCCACAGGCCTTTGTTTTGGGCCGAGAGAGCTGGCCGCTGTAGAATGTTATCTGCCGCGTCCATGTTGCGAGGAGAATCAATCGCAGACTTTACCCAGCCTGGCGCCTGGAACCAGTAGGTTTCCTTCCAGCCTCAGTGGGGAGATAAACAGACCCAGGCGAGGAGGGAGGCCTGCTTAGCTGTGCAGGGCTTAGCTGTGACAACAGAATTTGGTTATTGTAGGGTTTCTTAGAGCTTTCCCAGACTCACAATGGAGAAGTGTTCTTAAACTGTACCTCAGGCAATGAAGATCAGCCGGGACTCTTTATGCTAGAAGCCAAAAGAGGGAAGGCTGTCTGGGTCGGTGGAAAGATTGCCTGTTCACCCAAGTGAGGACTTTGGAACCAGGGCCTGCCGCTCACCTGCTTCTCTCATGTAACTATTCTCCATTGTCTTCTTGGAAAGATACTTTGTTTAGCTTCTGGCCCAAAGTTTCCACAACTTTCCTTCCCTCTCCTGAGGCGAGATTGAAAAGAGCAGTTGCCTTAACCTTTCAGAGCCCCCGGAGGAAGCTCCGCTCCAGCGAGGATGACATCACCTTTCATTTCTCTGCTTAAGGATTTAAATGGAAGAAATGTGATCTGCTTGCATGATAAGTCTGATTTGGCTGGAGCATGAAGTATAAATGGCTTCGCAATAAGAATCAAAAGAACCCTTTTACCTCTTTCCTTCTCTCTTTGGCACAGTTTACTGCCATATTTGATTTCTTTGCTGTAATCTAGTGAAACTGTAGCCACAGTGCATGGGAACAGTGGCTGGGAAAGTTCCCGGTGGCTAGCAACACTCTTCCATTCTCCTTAGTCCTAGATCATGGCTCTCCACCCTCGAAGAGTCCGGCTGAAGCCCTGGCTGGTGGCCCAGGTGGACAGTGGCCTCTACCCTGGTCTCATCTGGCTACATAGAGATTCCAAACGCTTCCAGATCCCCTGGAAACATGCCACACGGCACAGCCCCCAACAAGAGGAAGAAAACACCATTTTCAAGGTAAAGAACTTCCTTCTGCCATCTGAGTTGGATTTTGTTCCAGTTCTCTGAGTCCATTCTGGGTTTGTTTGCTCTCTCTATTCTGGCATTCTGGTGTAGTGGAACCTATACTATGAGATGCCCAAATTGTGATTCCTCTTCTCTAGTTGTTTCTAGGAGGCTGAGGTCTTTACATTCCCATTGGTTTGCAAGATACTCAGCTTATATCCCAGTGGATCTGGTGTGTGTGTGTGTGTGTGTGTGAGAGAGAGAGAGAGAGAGAGAGAGAGAGAGAGAGAGAGAGAGAGAGAGAGAGAGAGAGAGAGAAACCTGGTAGAAGACTGTATTCCTGGGAGCTGGAGTTACAGTTGAATATGAGTTGCCCGGCACATCTGACATGTGTGCTGGGAACCAAGTAACTCAGCTTTTCTTCAAAAGCAGTGAACACTTTTAACTACTGAGACATCTCTCCAGCCTCACAGTTTTATTCTTTAAATGTCTTTCTTCTACCTTTCCCCTTCCTTCTCCTCTCCCCTTTATCTTCCCCGCTCTTCTGATTTTTTTTCCACCTTTTCTTTCTCATCCCTGAGAATCAGTCAAGCCCAAGGCTTCGTGCATGCAAAGCATACAAATTACCACCAAGTTACATCCCAAGCCCTAATTACGTTTTCACAAATAACAAGTAATTCTTCTGTGATCCTCATTGTAGTCTGCTGGAGACAGGATTTAGTCACATAGCACTTTACTAAATTTAAGTGAAACCAAAGCTTGACTTTGGACAGAAGTAAGTAGACAGTTGTTATAGAAGGGTTTCATTGTGGTTACAATTTCAGGAGCTGCCTCTCTACTTCAGATCAACTTCTCCCTTCCATCTCAGGAGTAGTTATTTCCCACAGCCCAAGATGTTTGTCCTTTGTTACTTTATCTATAAGCTGGAAGGCCGAGCTATGATTCAGTCTTGACTGACTGTAGGACCAGGAAGAGGCAGAGAAGTCGAGTCCAGGGCTCTGAGGAAAGCCATGCTAACCAAGCTATTTCCCACCTATTTCTGGTGTAGAGGTTGAGAGGCAGAGAGACAACTGGCCCGAGAGGACTTTGAAGTATGTAAATGAAACACCAAATCTATTAATATTAATATTATAGATAGATGTTAAGAAAGTGTTAAGGGAAATTTCTGTAGGCCAGTGCTTATCACTGGTGGAGCTGGCGTTGAGAAAGGGACAAGCTTGCTTAGGCCGGGTCGCATCCCTTGCAGCCTGGCTCTGGGTCTGAGTTTGCTGTTGCAGAATCTGATTGGTCATAGGAAGAGCTTGGCCTTGTAGGCCCTTCTCATCAGGGTGTGAGGAAAGCTTTGCCTTGGTATGTCTGTTGACAGATTGTTGGGGAGCATTTGAGTGGTAGAAGGCAGGACACTGTCACAGGCCTTATATCTGGTGAGCTTTGGGTGAGATAAAGAGATGAGGGAGGCACCAGCGTGGCCTCGTGTGTTCCCAATGTCATTTGAATCTCATGATGACCATGCAGGGAGAGTCTTCCTCCCACCCTGTGTTGTACATTTAGAAGCCATCAGTGGGACTGGGTAACTTCCCCTGCCAATCAATGATAGTTCCAGGGTTTGAACCGGAGTCTCTGATCCTGTTCCCTTTGTCCCCTTATGATTTTGAGTAGGAACTGAACTCTTCAACATCAGCTTCTATAACCACCAACCCTGGGGTTGGTCTTGAGTAAAGCATGCAACCTCTTTGGGCTCCGGTTTTTCCTTAAACTGGAGTTGGGGTGAATCCAATCTGTTTCTTAGAATTGTCATGAAAAATCAAAGTGTGGGGAGATATTTGTAAAGTACTATAAAAATGTAGAGATAAGCGCCATTTTCAAAAAGAAATGGGGCCTTCACGGTGACCAGGCTCAGGGAGGGGTTTGAACGAGTACAGTTTGTTAATATGTCACAGCGTTGGTCGGCATGGTACTTCATGACCCTCCCTTCCTGATGCTGACGCTGTGTAGCCCTCTTCCCATCAGCTGGACTGAGGAGATGGCCGGGTGTGAACAGGATGCTGGTGCTAGCCTGGGGCCGAGTTAGTCCAGCTGTGCTGTTGAAGGAACAGGATTTAAGGGAATCACAGAGTACAGACTTCTTCCAGAATCTGCCTCTGGAGTCAACTGGGTAGAGTCATAACCAGTGTGAAAACAGGTCAGACAGACCACGGGGAGATAGGGGAGGCAGAAGCCAGGTACACCAGGTAATGGCAGGTTTGTGTCTCAGGTACTAGGAGCAGTGAAATCGAGCCTCCCTATGGATGGAGCGAGCCTTAGCCACCTTAGCCCACACAGAGCAGCTCAACTTGGTTGGTTCCTAGACTGCAAAACCCACAGAGGAAGCCAAATCAGAGACGGTGGCTGGAGGGAGTGTGAGCTAGAAGAAGAATTAGTTAACACTGGACAGAGCCACTCTGCAGGGTGGGATTGAGGGGGACCAGCGATCTCAGAAGAGGGCGCTTAAGTTTCAGCTTAAGGAAAAAGCCTGTGCCTGGACCTGGTGGTGTATGTCTGAAGTTTTAGTACTCTGAAAGCTAAGGCAGGAGGATTGCTGTGAATTTTTTGAGGCCAGCCTGAGGTACGTAGTGAGAGCCTGTCTCAGAAAAATCAAAAAAGAAAAAAAACAAAAAAAACAAAAAAAACAAAACGTTCTCTGTGGCAAGAGTTTGGACAAGTAATCTGCCCTGACAGCTTGACAAGGTTGGAGTGAGGCCGGTGAGATGGCTCAGCAGGTGTCCCCGTGCCTCAGGATCTGAGTTCGATTCCCAGGACCCACGTGGTATATATAGAAGGAGAGGACCGATTCCCACTTAATATACACTCACTAAGTAAAATGTGGTGAAGTTAAACATTTAAACTGGTTAGTGTGTTCTTGTTTGAGGAACAGACCTCTAATGAGGTCTCCTTTATCTGCGTCTGAGAACATGAACAAAGTTGAGTGATCAGAGGGCATATGGCCAGCGGGGAGAGTGGGTAGCAGGTGAGGGGAACCTGGAAGCAGCTTGGCCTACTCTTCCCCCAGGGACACTCCTGAGGGGCTGGGTCTGTGCCTCACTCTTCTCATTTAGCAGATGATCTTGTTCCTCTTATCTGCAGTGGTACTTTGACTTCCTACTTAGGAAAACAGAGGAAGCTTCACGGTGGTTTTTAGGCCACGCCCTCTACCACGCCCCAGGTCACGCCTCCAGGCCAATGAAGGGGGAGTTTGAAGAACTGGGGAGAGGTGTGGGAATTTGTTAAAACTTGTGCCCTCAGGTAGGGCTTGGGACAAGCTGAACGTCAGAGCATGCTTCCTGGAGGATTTTTGCTTTGTTTTTTTATTGAAACTACATAGTCCAGGTTGGCCCTGGACTCTCTTACTATGTAGCCCAGGTTAATTTCAAACTCACTGCCCTCCTGTTTCAGCCTCCTCAGTGCTGGAATTACAGGTAGACAGTACCACTTCTGACTCCTGAAAGTCTTTATATTGTCTCACTTTCTTTTGTCATACTTATTGTTGTGTAAGCTATTCTTGTTTTAAAAGAAAGCCTGGCAAGGTGGAGCACACTTCATTTTCATCACTGGGGAGGCTAAAAGAAGGAGGATTTGGAGCTGAGTCCAGTGTGGGGGTTACATAATGAGACAGGAGCAGGAGAGATAGCTCGTGGTTAGGGACCCACGTGGCCCCGCAGCATATCAGAGGTCAGTTCCTAGCACTTAGGATGCACAGCTCACAACCACCTGGAACTCCAACTCTGGGGGATCCAGCAATCTGTTTGTGGCACCAGAGGGCACATGCATGCACGTTAAATTACCTAACCCCCAAATAAACATAATTAAAAGTCAAATCTTAAACAAAACCTCGAAAAACAGATGGAGGAGGGAAGAGGAAAAAAAGGAGGAAGAACAAGGGTGGAAGAGAATGGAGAAGAGGAGAAAAAGGTTGTGTAAAGTCTGCACTACAGTGTCGCCCCAGACTTCAGCTTCAACCGTGTCTGGACAGGTGCCGGTGCTAAGGCCTGAACTAAAGCTCCATTCAAAGCTTTGTTTGCATACAGCTTGATTTCTCTTTGACCTGCCTTTGTTGGCCCTGAGGTCAATACCCACCGCAATCTCTAAATTGGCATCGGGATGGTGGAACACTCAGAGCTGTGTGTACAAGTGTGTGTGTGCATGTGTGCGCATGTGAGAGGGGTTCGTGCATGCTTGGCGGTAGTTCTCCACAGTGGTTGGCACTTGCCCTGTCTCATTCCTCAGGCTTGGGCTGTGGAGACCGGAAAGTACCAGGAAGGGGTGGACGATCCTGACCCAGCGAAATGGAAGGCTCAGCTCCGCTGTGCTCTCAACAAAAGCAGGGAGTTCAACTTGATGTACGACGGCACCAAGGAAGTGCCCATGAATCCTGTGAAGATCTATCAAGTGTGTGACATCCCCCAACCCCAGGGCTCTGTCATTAACCCAGGTGAGACCTGAGGCTTGGACAGACGCAGGGTTGGTCTCTTAAGGAGACCGGTTGACATTAGGCCTTTGCCTAGGAAGAGCTAAGAGAGCAGATGGTATAAGGAGTTACAAAATGAGTGCTTCCGGCAGAAGGTAGATGAGGGTACAGTTCTTCTGGTAGGATAGCCTCTCTTGGAATGGAGGAGTAACAACTAACTGGAGGGTTTGCATTCCCAACCTGGCTCTTATCGCTCTACTACTGTTGGACTTGAGTTATTGGGCAAACTGAGCTTCAGTTTCTTCAAGATGTGAACTCTCATCATTCTGCCTTTTCAAAGGTTACTTGTAGAACCAGTGGGCACAATCTGTGCAAGTTATTGTGTTCTCTACAAATGTTGGGTCAAGTTAGTTTAGTTTGTGGAGGATTTCTGCTGAGAACCTGCTACCCAATCCTCAATGGATGATGAATATGAAGTGCCAGACATTTAGCCTTATCATCCAGTCAGATCTTGCCCTAATGGAGGGTTTGTGCCTCCCTTATAGGCGGTTCTCAAAAGTGAGTATCCTGGAACCCTGAAAAGGGATGCTCATGTGTAGAAAGTTTTTGTTTAGCTATAGTAATGTGTAGGGATTTCTACGGCAAGATAAGAGACCTTGAGTACAGACTCTATAGAAGGATTTAGAACTAGCTAAAGCTTGTGGGTACATACAGAGTTGTCCCTAGCCTGGGTGGTGGGTCAGCTGTTGAAATGTCAGTGAAACAAACTGCTCTTCTGTGGGCTCATGTGTCCTGGATAGGATCCACAGGGTCTGCTCCTTGGGATGAGAAAGATAATGATGTGGATGAAGACGATGAGGAGGATGAGCTTGATCAGTCACAGCACCACATCCCCATCCAGGACACCTTCCCCTTCCTGAACATCAATGGTGAGTCAGGTGGCTGGTGGCCCACAGGGATGAGGACGATGTAACTGACTTTGGCTTTGGAGCTACTGACCCATCAGCCACCATTGCTCTGAGGGGTGGGGGTGGGGCACCCCAGCCAGACTGCTGGTGTGTTTGTAAGTCGGAGTCACAGGCAGAAGGCCTGATGCCTCAGTTATCCCAAAGCATGAGGGCGTGCCCTAGGGTTCTAGAGAACATCCAATTCAAAGAAATAGAAAAATCGTACTTCATTCCTGGTGAATGATAAATTTGGGAATTTACTTCAGAGAAGTGATATATCCCACTTAGGAATTGTAGTTAAACTTCCAACAGTTTTCCTGGTATTAATTCTGAGTGATGTCCTTAACAATTCCCTCTGCTGAAGCTGTTTCATGGAAAACTTGATTCTAGCTGATGGTACTTGGCCCCTGTAGGTTTATCTATAAGAATCTTTCATCAATTTTGATTTTGGAGGCTTTTTGACAATTTTATTAGCATTTAAAAGAGAACTCCCTGGGCAGACAAGCTGTAAATCTTGACAACTGCCAGGAGGAAGAAGATGGAGAAGAGGAAGAGAGAAAGTCATGTTGTTGGAGTCGAGCTGGTATTTTTAGCAAGCGTGGTGGTCAGCCACATGGCGGGGTGTGAGGAACTTCACAGAAGGAGTACGAAAGCCCAGCGTGTTAGGGAGAGTATCCCCAGGCTTAGGCCAGTTAAAAAAAAAAAAAGCCATAAAAAGAAAAAAGGAAAAGTAGGCCTTCCAGAGTCCTGCCTAGCAGCTCATGGCGGCTTTGTAGCAACAACACCCTCTGGAATGGACTTTTGAATTCAGCTCTCCAGCAGAGAGGAGTCGGAGAGGTTGGGACCTGCTGTGTGGCATCAGGGTCTGTGTCTGCCTGTAGATGCTCACCCAGGATCCCCACTGTGGTCTGGATTGCCTTCCTGAAGCATGCTTACCACATCTGCCTGTGGAGAGGCCAGCAGGATGACTGACCACCCTGTCTGCATGCTGTGGGTCAGGTGATGTTTGCCACCTAGAGAATTCAGTCGACCAGGATGCCGCCTTAGGGTCCGGGTGTCTCTGGTTCTAGCTCTTCACCTGGAACCAGGACATGCAATGCTTGTTCACAGCCCTTCTCCACTTCCTGCCTCCTTCTTGTCATTTTGTTTGGTTTTGTTTGTTTTCTTTTTTGAGTCTGGGTACTGTATAGCTCCCTGCCTGGCCTAAACTTGCCATGTGTATCAAGCTGGCGAGGAACTCAGAGATCCACCTGCCTCTGCCTCCCGGTGCTGGGGTTGAAGGTGAGCACCATCGCTCTTTGGTGCCTTTTGGACCCTTGAAACAAGTGATGGATAAAGAAAACTTTCACGGGGGCTTGAGAGATTGGCAGAATCTATTTCGGGTGGCTCACAATCCTCTGGGTCCAGGGAATTTGCTGTCCCCTGCCTCTTTGGGCCCCCACACACATACATACAATTAAAAAGTAATGAAAATAAATATCTCAAAAAGGAAAAAAAGACACCTTTTAAATTGGACATCTATCTGAGGTGAGTGTGATAACCAGTGTAATTTGGATGGCAAAGACAGGAGATCACTACAAACTTGAAGCCAGCCTGGTCTAGGGAGAGCCTATCTCAACAAAACAAAACAAAACCAAAAACAAAAAGTTAAAACAAACGAACTAGTTTAAAGAGTTGGAAATGTGGGCCCTTTCCCGGATTCTTGGCACACTTATTCTGTTTCGTTCCTTGAAAAGCTGTAACCTATTTCCAGTGTCCTGGCTTCTCTTTTGAAACTACTGCTGTTTCTTCATGTTCAAGGCCACCTCAAGTCTCTATTAGAGAGTTGTAGAATATACATTACCCACAGAAATGTAAGGTGGTTCGCATTTAACACAAAGGGTCAAAGCATCGGCTTCTGTGATTTCAGAGCTGGGGAGGTGGGCAGCAGAGGAAGGCGGAGTCACGGAGACACAGAGGCCTAAGAGGCGGGGCCTAGGTGGGGCCAAGCTAGCACCGATGGCAGCAGGACATAGAGTTGGGCTTTCCTTTCCTTTTTCTTTTGTTTTGAATATGTGGTTCATACTGGTTTGGAACAAGCGCTCCTTCCTTTGTAGCCTCCCAGGTGTTGGGATTATAGGCATGCACCATCAAGTCTGCCAAGGACTAGGGTTTTCATTCTCTCTAGGAAAGGTGATTAGATCTGGTTGAAAGAATAAACGTGGTTTAAAATGTATACCGGAATAAAAAGATAATCAGTTGAAAGGTTTTCCTTGCATCCTGCCATGGAGCCTTCTACTTCACTCACCAATGTAGACAAATTTGGCTAGGTTTCTGGGCATTCTTTTAATTCTTATTTTAAGTTTTATGTATGTCAGTGTTTTAACTGCGTGCCTGTGTACCACATGTGCACCTGGTGCTTGGGGAGGCTGGAAGAGGGTGTAGGTCTCCTGGAACTGGACTTGCAGACAGTTGTGAGTTGCCCTGTGGTACTGGGAATTAAACACGTGCTCTGGAAGAGCAGACAGTGCTCTAACAACGGGCTTGTTTTTCCAGCCCCCTTTCAGACAGGCTAATATCTTATTGCATTTTTATTTATTGTGTGTGGGGACACACACACACACACACACACACACACACACACACACACACACACACGTGGAGGTCAGAGGACAACTTATAGGAGTCACTTTTCTTCTATTGTGTAGATCTGGGGACTAAACTCAGGTTGTTGGCTTGGCAGCAAGTTCATTACCCACTGAGCGATCTCTCCGGCCCCCTTTTAAGACTTTATGATTATAAAATGCATCTGTTTTACTAGAACATCTGAATGTTGACACTCACTTGGAGCCGGTTGGCTGAGTCAGTGGTACTTCCCTTATGAAGACATCAAGTCACCATGTACAGTCAGCCTGTATGCACTGTGCAGTGCTCTTCTTATAAGACATCGAGTCACTGTGTAGTCACTGCATACACACTGTGCAGTGCTCCCTGATGAAGACATTGGGTTACTGTGTACAGTCACTGTGTACACACTGTGTAGTCACTGCATACACACTGTGCAGTGCTCCCGGATGAAGACATTTGGTTACTGTGTACAGTCACTGTGTACAGTCACTGTGTACACACTGTGTATAGTCACTGTGCACACATTGTGCAGTCCTCCCCTGATGAAGACATGGAGTCACCCTATAGATACTAGGCTGTGCTCCCTGATGAAGACGTTGAGTCACCATATGCACACTTCAGCACTCCCTTATAAAGGCATTGATTTCAGATTAAGCAGCAGACCACCTTTCTTTTTCCTTTTTGTTTTTTAAAAATTTTTTATTCGTTTTATGTGGGTGAGTTCACTGTCCCTGTCTTCAGATGCACCAGAAGAGGGCATCGGATCCCAATACAGATGGTTGTGAGCCACCATGTGGTTGCTGGGAATTGAACTCAGGACCTCTGGAAGAGCAGTCAGTGCTTTCAACCACTGAGCCATCTCTCTGGTCCCGGCAGAGCGCCTTTCAGTCACACTGTCTGAATCAATTTACAGAGAAGGTTCTCTTGTTTCCATCTGATGTTTAGCAAATAAAGGGTTTTAAAGCAATGAGTTTATGGGAGAAATAAAACGACTGGGAATCAGTAGCTGTGTAGTCACTGAGTCATGGGTCATGAGATCTGTGCTAGGCTGGGAGGTCATACCAGGATATGGTTCGGCGACTCCTCCATAGCTCCCTTGCTTGTTCTCTGAGCCTCAGGCTGGATCATCCTGTGCCCTGTGTGCTCACTCACTTTCTCCTGTTCCAGGTTCTCCCATGGCGCCAGCCAGTGTGGGCAACTGCAGTGTGGGCAACTGCAGCCCCGAATCCGTGTGGCCCAAAACAGAACCTCTGGAGATGGAAGTACCCCAGGCACCCATTCAGCCCTTCTACAGTTCTCCAGAGCTGTGGATCAGCTCTCTCCCCAGTAAGTGAGCCTGCTCTATGTTGCTGGGGTTCCATCTCTTATTACACGACCTTTCCTCCCTGGCCTCCTACCGCCTTCTCTCTTCTTTTCCTGAAGTGCAGAGAATCGAACCAGAGCCTCTTGCATGCGAGGCCTTGTCTCACCACCGAGTCACATGCCCAGACCTTGTCTACTTTATTTTTTGAAATGTCTAGAATAGCTACCTGCCCCGCCCATGCGCTCTCTGTGTCTGCCTATGAGCTGTGCGCTGAGTTACCAGGGAAGTAGAGAAATGTTTGCCTATCTCTTCTTGTCTGTTCAGCTGTTCTGATTGGTAAGAGGTACAAGTTAATTATTGTTGTTCTTGGGGATTTGGTGACAAGGTCTGCTCTAAGACAGGGAAGCGCTAGGCCACGGCATGGATTTGGTCCCCCAAAGCTCTTGATTTTTGAGGGACTTTAGGGACTCTCTGAATTAGGTATGCATTTATATTGATGAGGAATTAGTAACTCTTTTCCTCTGTCATGGGACATGAACCTAAAATCTTGTCTAAGAGGCTGAGTAGCTTTGATAAAGTCTGCTGGGGTCAGGGGAGACTTGCTGAGTGAAAATGTACTTCTCAGTGAGTCTCTTTTTATAGCATGTGTAGAACAGGTTCAGGGTGTGTACTAGCATGTATGATTTCAGAAGGATGGCTTGGTATTTTTTTTTCTTGTTCCTCCGGTTACTTTAAAAAGTGAGATGTAGGGCTAAGGATGTAGCTCAGTTGGTAGAGTGCTTGCCTAGGATACAGGAAGTTCTGGGTTTGATTCCTAGCACTAAATAAAACTGGGAAAGGTTTCATACACCTATAATCCCAGCGTTCAGGAACTAGAGGTAGAAGGATCAGGAGTTCAAGGCCATTCTTTGCTACATAGGGAGTTCAAGTTTAGTTTGGGTTACATGAGAACCTGTCTCAGAAAAAAAAAAAGTGAAGTGAAAAGCAGACACCGTTGCCTGTTCTCTGAAGATGTGCCATTCTCTCTTTGTTCAATAAGCACCTTCCATGATGTACAATAGCCACCAGCCACATGTAATTATTAATTTAAATTAATTGACATCAAATAGATCTTGGTCACATTCGTCACACATGCTCGGTACATGTGGCAAGCGGTTACCTATATTGGAGGGAGACAGTTTTGCCATCCTGCTCAGGTGTTGCCTCTGTATCTTTACTTTGGTGTGACCTGGGATATCAGGACCATCAATCAGTATATGGAGTCAGACTGTAGCTCCAAGGGTGTGGCAACTGAGAAGATAATACATCTGGGCCTTAAGCTCTGCTGCAAGGCGTCCTTCTGTGTGACCGCCCCTGGGATATGTTGATACCTCCCTTTATTGCAGGAAAGATAACTATGGCAATGACCTTCCTGAAAGCTGGTTGAAAGATGATGGCTTGTTCTTGGTGGACTCGCATGAGTCTTAGGGATGGACAGACAAAGCAGAGCAACAGGACTCACTGTCATCTCTCACCTTGTAGTGACTGACTTGGACATCAAGTTTCAGTATCGTGGGAAGGAGTATGGGCAAACCATGACGGTGAGCAACCCCCAGGGCTGCCGGCTCTTCTATGGGGACCTGGGCCCCATGCCTGACCAGGAAGAGCTCTTTGGTCCTGTCAGCCTGGAGCAGGTCAAGTTCCCGGGTCCAGAGCACATCACCAATGAGAAGCAGAAGCTGTTCACTAGTAAGCTGTTGGATGTCATGGACAGGGGACTGATCCTGGAGGTCAGCGGACATGCCATTTATGCCATCAGGCTGTGCCAGTGCAAAGTGTACTGGTCAGGGCCATGTGCTCCCTCGCTTGCTGCTCCTAACCTGATTGAGAGGCAGAAGAAGGTCAAGTTGTTTTGTCTGGAAACGTTCCTGAGTGGTGAGTTTGTTTTGAGAAGATTGATACTGGGAGATGCTCCCTAAAGGTTTTTCTCCCTTTCTCCTCCTGTTCCTGCTCTTCCTCCTCATCTTCCTCCCTTTCCTCTTCCTCTTCTTCCTTCTTCTCCTCCCTCCACACCTAAGCTTTCCTGGCATAACAAAAGGTCAAGGGAGAAGAGAACCTTGGTTTTAAGCTAGGACCAAGACTGGACAGTCACAGAGGGAGTTGAGCTCCAGGACTGTCTGCATGAAAGGTGTTTTGGTTATGGCTTCTGCGGGGGCAGAGAAACAGTCTTGCCAGTGCCTCTCTCCCCAAATGTTAGACTGTCTTTCACTTTGGAAGGTGACCTTGTTCATCATAGCAAAACTCACACTCTTCTTCTTTGAAGACTGTGAAAAGAGAAGGAAATGTTTGAGGAGTTAAGGAGGCAAGTTTAGAAAAGGCAGTGAGATATAAACTTATAATGTGTTTTGAATCCCAAGTCTATATGACCCCAGTTTCCAGTAGAACCCTCTGAAATGATAAACAAGTTGTAGTTTGTGATGTTCAGGATAGTCAACACTGGTCACATGTGTCTGCTGAGCATGTACATGTGACTGGTATGACCAAGGAGTTATTTAATTTTAATTAATTTAAAATTGATAGCCACGCATGGATGGTGGCTGTTGTATTGGGCTGCGAGGCAGGCGACGTTGATTGGCACGGACAGGAATAATCAAGGAGTGCTTTTCCATCATCTGCAGAGCTCATTGCCCACCAGAAAGGGCAGATAGAGAAGCAGCCACCCTTTGAGATCTACTTATGCTTTGGGGAAGAATGGCCAGATGGAAAACCCCTGGAGAGGAAGCTCATCTTGGTCCAGGTGAGGAGACGAGACCACGACAGCAGCTCTTCTTTCTGCGGGTGCTTTACCCCCTGGTGTGGGATGAGTCTGGTTGAGCATCCACTGGCCAATGTGTATTTTAGTGCCCTCACTGAGGCAGCAGACTTAAGTTTTGTGCAGTAGGACTATGTTGTACAATACCACATTCTTAACATGGGTGAACAATTTAATGGACACTTCACCTTTCATTCTCCTGCTGATGTTAGGGTCTTGCTAAAACCTTATGGGATGTAACACTTTCCATCTCTTCTTTAAAAAAGTTTTGGCCATGTTTGTAAGATGTAACTATGTTCTGGGAATGGTTGCAGTTCGACTTGGGGTTGTGCGTGGAATTATACACCAAGAAGGGCAGCAGATGCCTCTTGGTTCACAGTTTGGCTAAGTAAGCCGCCATCTAGTTAGCCATGTGGAATGATGCTGCATCCAGGTTCCTTTCCTTGAATTAACCAACTTCTAAGGTGAACCTTGACTAGTGAAGATACAGCCGTTCACTAGTATCTAGATGTGGGTGGGGAGGCCGAGTGGTTCTCAGGGCCTCAGAGTTTCTTCATCGATGTCAGGGCCTCTCCTGCTACTTAAAAATGCCTGTTCTTCAGTGGAAACTTGTGTGCTCTTGCCTGAACAGGTCATTCCAGTGGTGGCTCGCATGATCTATGAGATGTTTTCTGGTGATTTCACCCGGTCCTTTGACAGTGGCAGCGTTCGCCTGCAGATCTCCACTCCAGACATCAAAGATAACATCGTTGCTCAGCTCAAGCAGCTGTACCGCATCCTTCAAACCCAGGAGAGCTGGCAACCCATGCAGCCTGCCCCCAGCATGCAGCTGCCACCTGCTCTGCCTGCCCAGTGACCCAGACTGCCGTGCGTGTCCTTGTCTCTCCTTTCTCTCGTTTTTATATTGTACATAAGGATTTTTTTAAAATTCAGATTTAGTCAACTTTTAAATCTCCTTTCTATAATATCATTAGAAGTCTGAAACTTTCCGAATATTACTAGTTTTAAAAGTTCCTCTAACTTATCAGCCTCTGAGGGGTTCCTTTTACATCTTCCGTGGTTGGTGTAGGAGAGTTTAGACACCAGGACTCTAGCTACAGCTGTGTTTCCATCTGACTTGAGACAGGTTGTTTAACTGGAGGATGTTAGATGCATCACTTGTTGAAAAAAAAAAGGGGGGGTGTTTGGTATGATGTCCCAAATTGCACTCGGCCTTAAAACTCTAGCTAGATCATTTTTCCTCTACTTGTATAAGACAAAACTGCCTGGAACAGGACCCTTCTGCATTGTTCTCAGACCACATGTTTTCCCCTTCTTGCCTTCATCCAAGTTCCTTGAGCACTGATCTGATCTGAATTGAGCTCTGTTTGACTTGTTCTACTAGTACAGTCAGCTGGCTCCCTGCTGGGGGAAGTAAAGAGAGGAGCTGATTGGTTGCCTAGCAACCAGTCTTGATATCTAAATAGAGATGCTGCCAAGGTCTGAAAGTCACCCAACCTGTGTGTGGAGTAAAAGCTCATAAAGTGAGTGTCAAAGGGGAAGCTGGTGACACGGAAAGCTGATGGATTCCATGAGAGGAAGAATGGTCGTCAGTGGAGGGACTCCATGAGAGAATCGTCTTCAGCGGGATACCTCGTCACCACTCATGCCACTCATGTGAAGTTGATGAGCGACTGTGATCCCATGTGACTCAGGGCAGACACTATCCTCTTCCGCACTTTCTTCTCAAAGACAATCTGGAGGGAGTTGGGCATCTAGGATATACTCTGACGACAAAATGGACGGTTCTTGTTCAGAGACTTCCAAGAGTCTTCCTGACATTCAGATTTTTCCATTTGTGAAAAAATGAGGTGTTGCGTATGTTAAAGGTCCGGATAGTGCTCTTTTAGGAAAGCCTCAAACCTGCTTATATCTCTTGCTGTGAGCAATGGAGACAGTGAATAACAGCACAGCTATGTCTCATGGAGTGTCTGCTCTGAGACTTGGGTGAAAAGCAAGATGTGTCTCTCTGGTTATAGCCTCAATCCTCTTGAATACTGGTGTCTCTTCGCTTCATCTAACAGGGGCATGCTTCTCTGTACAGCCTGCTGTCCTTACACTAAGGGTAGCACCTTCTGCTTTTCTAGCCACCGAAAGTTGGGATGCATTTAAAGTCTAAAAGTTCAACCTAATCTTGGGTGGCAGTGAGACTTACTAAGGATGCTTAAGATTTGGCTTAAAGTTCTCTTAGAGATTATTAAAAGGAGGACCAAGAGAAATCTGGGTGAGTTAAGAAAGGCAGGTGTCTCTGTGAATACGAGCAAAGTATAATTGCATACACATAGCCATAGTATGAACGTCAGAGTAAAATTCTTCGTATGCTAATTAAAAATGTTTAAAGAGAAGGTTAGGTACCAGTTTAAAAGTTGGACTTTTTTTAGACCTGGAATCATGCAGGGCCTAGGGACTTTATTCTTTTTTTGGAGTAATGAGTAGCATCATTTGGTGAGATGAGTCTTGTTGTGTGGATGTTCCATCTGGGAGCTCAAAGTTAAAAATAACCCATTATAGAGAAAGTGGGAGGGCATCTGTGGAATAAGGGACATGTCCTTTCCCGTCTGTGAAATGTCAACAGGTTATGAGGAATGGCCAGACAACAGGATCTGGTAAAGAACGTTGAAAAATACGTTCTGAGGGCCATGGATTGAACTTTTAGTGTGACTCTAATGAAGAGTTGACAAATCTGTTGGGATGATGAATGATCTTGCGTGGTCCTAACTAGACATTCCAGTTTCTTCCTCGTCTTGCATCTCTTTCGGAATGCTGGGAGCACACACTACGTGCAGGGTCTTTCATCTTCATCATCAGTAACCTCTCTCTGGTTTTGGTAGGTACCAGGTCCCCTCCTTTCTAGGAGCTCTAAGTTCCTTGATACTCCCATTCACTCCCCAGCTGTCTACTTCCTTCCCTTCATCTGAAGACTCAGAAGAGAGGATCTCCCCCAGTTCCTCCTTATTCTTACTGTGCACTCCAGATTAACTCCAATGCTAAAAGAACCACTACAGATAAACCGGGAAGGCAGATGTTGAATCTCATCTCCTCTCCGCAATTAAGTTCTTGGTTGTATGTTCCCATAGCATCTTAAACTTTCAGAGTAACTGTGTAATTTGTAAATTGCTCCACATCTATGTCCTGCTTGATTGACTGCCAACTTGGAAAGTAAAAACTGTGTGTCTTAGATTTATTGCCAGGTATTTAGCAGTGTCTGATACAGTGTGTTTTAAGATATTCGTGCTATAATAAATGAACTAAGTCTTTCAATTTGGAGATTTATTGGTAACTACCATGGGAATGTAAAATAAATTTGGGAAGAAAAAATATAAAGTCAGAGTACTGGTTGTATCACTTTTTAGTACTGACTCCCTCTGAGCTAAGTTAGTCTGGCAGGCCCTACAAACTGATCTTCCTTAGGTACTGTCTGTCTTTAACTCACTCTTGGTTCTTTTTGGTATGAAGGTACCAGCAAGGTAGCACTAATGTAAACCCTCCAGTCTGGGTCTCCATTCTGTTACCCATAACTTGGGGCCATTTGTCCAGGCTCAAGTTTTCTTAAGATTTCCTTCACAGAAGATATAGGCTAATTTCTAATGTCAACATTTGTCCTTCCTATCTGTTGTTAAGACTTTTCTCTGTGGAAAGGAGCAAGGCATTTTTCTAAGGTCCCAATTCCAAATGAGGGTACAGTTCTACTGAAGTTCAATCTGGGAAACCAAGGAGTCCATTAGGTTTACTTACAAAGCAGTGGGTCAGAGGTTATGGTAGGGAGCATGGGGGCCTTGAAGTAGCCAGTAAGGATGTTAACTCTTCCTTGGCTTCCTAGATGGTGTTCCCCTCTCTAGTTTTTCCCAGCCTAAATACCTCCTTGAGGTATCATCAGTTAGGGCAGAACTGCATACAATTGGCTGAGGGGAGTGGCTGCATACTCTGATGAAGGTCCCAAGACCCTTCTTCCATAAGGGAATGTCAACAGGTAAGCCTAGTTGCAATGATTTTTTACAAGCCCACACAGTTGAACTCATGAAGATGGTGGCAGTTTAGCTCCAAGGATAAGTGCAGCACCGCCTGATCCCCTTGGCCTCTGGATCTTCACTGCTCATTTCCGTCCCCTGTGGTCTCACAGTGGCACAGACTCTAACCCCAGAACTCCGGAGGCTGAGGCAGGAGGATTGTCATGTTTGAGGGATACATAGCAAGACATTGTCTCAAAAAACAAACAAAACCCCCACCACAACAGTGTGGCTATAGAGATGAGACCTGCTTTTTCTTCCGAAGATTTGAATCCGGTTCCCAAAGCCCATGTTAGGCAGCTCACAATATCTTTAACTTATTCAGCTCCAGGTGATCCTACTCCCTATTCTGGCTTCCTGGCACCTGCACATACGAACTTAAAAATGAAAATAAAATAAGATGATCAGCAAACTGGACTCTCGGGTTTTGAGCTCCATGAAGAAGGTACAGTGCGGTATCTTTAGCTCCTTGGAGCACTGAGAGTGAATACTCAGGCTGCAGACATACAGTTAGTAGGGTGTTTGGCACACGTGAAGTCCAGAGCTCAATCTCCAACGCGGCATAAACTAGAGAGCAAGAAGTCTCGTTCCAGTCCAGCCCCTGCTACACAAAATGCCGTCTCGAAGTAAAACAGTACAGTACAATAGCACTGGCTCAGCAGTTAATGGCACTTGCTCAGCTAGCTGGTTTCCTGAGTTCAGTCCCTCGGACCCACTTATAAGGTGGAAGCAAGAGCTGACACGCGCCATTGTGCGTGTCTACACAATAAGGTGTTCTTAAAAATAGGAGTGAATATGCATGGTATCGGTATACCTATCAAGTCCAGAATTTCGGTACATTAAAAAAAAAAAAAGGCTTTACAGCATTGCACACACCAGAAGTGTGTCCCCCGCTACACCGCGGACTGACAGCAGGAGGTTCCGGATGCTTCTCTCCACTTCCGCCTCGCAAGACCCGTCCGCAGCTGCTCTACCGGAAGGGGCGGGTTTAAGGCGGCTTTACCTTTTTCGTCCGCAGCCTCGTCAAAAGTTCCGGCTTGCGTTCGCGCTCTGGATGACGTCACGGAAGGGCGGAGTAAGCCATTGCTCATGCGCGTCAGCCTGTCTTTCCCTGGGCTTCTCACACCTGGGGGTTTGCCCAGTGCTGTGTGTGGGGTGTGGGAAGGGTATTGGTTTGCTCGCCGCTGGCGGGAAGCCGGAAGGCCTTCCTGCGTTCCCGAACCTGCGACGGAAATGCAAGCCGAGTGTCTTGAGGCAGAGCGCTTCCTTTTGTAACTAGTCTAAAAAAAAAAAACAAAAACCAAAAAACTAAAAATCTAACGCGTGGGTTTGTGTGGCTGTTGGAGCTTGCCTTCCCAGAAGGGAAGTGTTAAAATGGCTCCGGCCCCAGTTCTAGCCGCTTTCACTCACTGTGTGTCGCAGGGGGAAGGCGGTGGTTACTCCGAATTGTGATCAGGCTGCTGTGAGAGCTCGTAGTGGTGGTATGGGGAGTTGGCAGTGGAGGAGAGCTAACGCACACTTACGTTTAGAGCCCAGGAAGACAGTTTTGGGAGAAGTGGTAACTTTTGCCAAAGACTTTCCAGTTGCTGTAAGGTTTGAATCCCAGAGCATAAACTGCATCAGGTAAAAGTTAGTATCGAAGCCAGAGACAATGTAAACGTGGCTAGCAGCACGATTTCAGAGACTTAAGTCTGCCAGAGAAACGGGGTGAAGTATTGGCGATCCCATCTTGACAGTATTAACGATTTCCCCCTACCATATTGTTTCTAGGATGTTTCTCAAGTGTTGGAAGCCGAACTCTGTGTGACTCAGGGAAGGGAACTGTGGCAAGCTAAGGAGGCCATATGTCATGTAACTTCCAGATCTCATGTCAACACCAAGCCCTCAGCTGCTGGTGGCAACTGCTCAGCAGACTCTGGGTATAGGAAAGAGAAAACGCCCACCTCGAGCTACCTGCCTTCACCTGGCAGGAGAGGTGCTGGCTGTGGCCCGAGGGCTGAAGCCAGCTGTACTCTACGATTGCAACTCTGCAGGAGGATTGGCGCTCCAAAGCTATCTGGAGGAACTACAGAGACTGGGCTTCCTGAAGCCAGGACTGCACATTCTTGAGATTGGAGGGAATAACCTCATTGTCAGTACTGAGTATGCCTGTCAGCGTTTGGAACAGACGCTGCTTGGTACCGTAGCTTTCGTGGATGTTTCCTGCTCCCAGCCTCATCCTTCTGTCCGGTCATTGGACCAGCTCCTGGGCTTGAAATCTCTCATAGCTGACATCATCACACATTTTCAAGGACTGCAGAAGGATGTGTCTCTGGGAGTCTCTTACAGCAAGCTACATTCCTCAGACTGGAATCTCTGCACTGTATTTGGGATACTCCTGGGCTATCCTGTCTCTTACACATTTGACCTGAACCGTGGAGATGACAACTGCTTAACCATGACTCCCCTGCGGGTGTTTACCGCCCGGATTTCATGGCTGCCTGATCAACCTCCAATTCTGCTGTACTCCTTTAGTGTTCCAGAGAGTTTGTTCCCAGCCCTGAGGAACTTTATAAGTGCCTGGGAGAAGGAACTCAGAACCCAATTTAGGGCTCAGAATGCCTTTGCTGACCTCAGCATCTCCTCTGAGGTGGTCATACTTCCTGCTGTGGCCCTCTGAGTTAACTCTGCCCGTTGAGAAGGTATCAGTGTACGGTTATCTCTGGATGGAAGATGTCAATTAGGATGAATGTTGTGCAGTCAATTGACCACATATGTGAATGGGGATTGTTGTTAGTGGCAGTAGTGTGATTTCCATCTTTATATTGGGAGTTCCTAGGCCCTTAGCAGAGGTTCCTGTTTGATTTTCATTGAATAAGAGATAGAAGAGTGGGAAAGGGAGTGTTGGGGAGACTTAAGCAGTATACCCTTGGATGGTGGCCTTCCTTGGTGGATAATGCCTTAAAGGGAAGGAGAATGACTGGGTAATTTCCATGTTTATGGAACTCTAACTGAATTAGGGTATGAGACAATGATGTTTAAAGGGTCACATCTGTGGTTTATTTCTCAGGAATACACAGTTCTAAAGAGTCGTCTTGTGAGATAAAGTTTATTTACAGCATGGTGGAAAAAAAATAAAACTAGGAATCCGGGTTCATTTGGAGGGAAAAACCCAAGTTATAAAGTACCAAAAGTCAAAGTTTTTCATGGAGTTGTTTGCTTCTGGGTTTTACTTCAGATAGATGCCAGAAGTTCTTCAGAGGACCAGGTTGCCATTGCTTGCCAGGAACATAGCCAGTGCTGCAGCAATCACCACCATCAGCACTGGGAGCCATTGGCCACACTGCTGCTGTATGGAAGGAGGGACAGGAGGGAGCAGCCATGAGTTAGCTGGAGGAAGTATGTGCAAGAAGAGTCCCTTGGCTTTTTAACCCAGTAGAAGACCTCACACTGGTGGCAGAAAGGACCTTTTTTTTCCTCTTCAGTGTCTCCTTCACTTTTTGTCACTTCCATTGAGATAAAACCAGTTTACTAGTGGCCTAGAGGCTCATATCTGGCAGGGGACAGATATTTAAATGCTGATCTGAGTCATCAAAGGTGGACAATAACTCAGCAGAATAACACTCCCGTTGTGCACGCCTCAGTATTTTTGTGGTCCTTCTCTGCCCTTGTCATTATGTTCACAATAAATCAAAAGAATACTCTTAAATGCTTGAACCAATACCAGCTGAGTGTCCTTTTTCTGAAATGCTTGGAATTAGGAGTCATTTGTCTTTTTTTTCCTTTTTATTTGTATAGACTTTACCAGCTGAACCGACATAATAAAAGACATCTGGGATTCCAAACGCCCCGAAATCATTTGAGGCTTTTGAGCATTGGGCTTCTGTATGCACAGTGTGTTCTGGATCTAGAATTCGTCAGGTTTCCACAGCAGGGGTGCGCAATCTAGTGTCTTCCAGATGCGTAGAAATGGGGTGGATAATGGACAGTGTTTCTTCCATGTTTGCTGTACTGTTGGCATAGTGTAACTCAAGTGGAATGGGACAGAACAGCCAGATGTTGGTGTGGAGTGATATATTTTGTCTGTGACACTGGGCTTAAAAAGGAACTACCCCACTGCCATGTAGAGCTGTAGAGGAGGATGGCCCCTCTTACTCTGGGAGCTGGCTCCTGGCTGTGGCTCAGTGCTTCTTGACAGTGATGTAACTTTGGCAGACATGAAAGGTACTTCTCATGGATGGTGTCTAATTCTGAATGCAGCTCTCTGCACTGGGAAGAACATAGCATGGTGTCACCAATTTCTCTCTCTCTCTCTCTCTCCTTCTTTCTCTCTTAAGATTATTTAAGATTATTTATTTATTTATTATATGTATATGAGTAACACCAGAAGAGGGTATCAGATCCCATGATAGATGGTAGTGAGCCACCATGTGGTTGCTGGAAATTGAACTCAGGATCTCTGGAAGAGCAGCCAGTGCTCTTAACTGCTGAGCCATCTCTCCAGCTCCCAATTCTCTTTCTGACAAAACTCTGGAAGAGTACTGCCCTGAGTACTTTACTCCTTCACTTGTTTTAAGTGAACCATTCTAACCTGATTTTCTCAGAGATTTTAGTCTTCTTCCTATCATATAGTTTATTGTGAGTATGTTGAGTTATAGGATTGGTTATGATGCATATATTATATTTTACACATAGACTTTCAGTTATTTTACATTATTTATTCATTGTTGTTATTGGTTTTGTGAGTGTGTGCGCACACTAATATCCTGTGCATGTGTGGAAGTCAGAAAACAGCTCTTCAAGTCATTTATCTCCTTCTACCATCTATATGGTAGGTCCCAGGGATTGAACTCAGGTCATCAGGCTTGGTAGCCTGATACCCATACCTACTAGCCAGCTTATTGTCCCCAGAACATGTAAATGCTTTCATGTGACTTTGTGAAAGTACTTTGTATGTGGGCAAACTAAAATAAGTAAGTAAATAAATAAGTAAATAAGTTCTTCAGCACAAAAGACTTAGAAATAATTGGAGGAAAAGCCTCTTTTCCTTGGAATCTAGTTGCTTCTGCACACTTCCAGGGGTGTGTGATTTTGGAAGAATGCTCCTAGGAAAGTGTTATTTAAAAGATACAATGTAGCCAGGCAGTGGTGGCGCACGCCTTTAATCCCAGCACTTGGGAGTTCGAGGCCAGCCTGGTCTACAGAGTGAGTTCCAGGACAGCCAGGGCTACACAGAGAAACCCTGTCTCAAAAACAAAAACAAAACAAAAACAAAAAACAAAAATAAAAACAAAAAACCAGACAAACTGTCTCAAAAAAAAAACCAACCAAACAAACCATAAAACCAGACACACTGAAACTAATAGAAAGGAAACTAGGGAAGAACCTTGAGCATATGGGCACAGGGGAGAATTTCCTGAACAGATCACCAATAGCTTATGCTCTAAGATCAAGAATTGACAAATGGGACCTCATAAAATTGCAAAGTTTCTGTAAGGCAAAGGACACTGTCAAAAGGACAAAGCAGCAGCCAACTAACTGGGAAATGATCTTTACCAACCCTACATCCGACAGAGGGCTAATAGCCAATATATACAAAGAACTCAAGAAGTTAAACTCCAGAGAGCCAAGTAACCCTATTAAAAAATGGGGTACAGAGCTAAACAAAGAGTTCTAACCTGAAGAATATCTAATGGCTGAGAAGCACCTAAAGAGATGTTAAACATCCTTAGTCATTAGGGAAATGCAAATCAAAACAACCCTGAGATTCCATCTCACACCAGTCAGAATGGCTAAGATCAAAAACACAGGAGACAGCAGTTGTTGGCGAGGATGTGGAGAAAGAGGAACACTCCTCCACTGCTGGTGGGATTGCAAGCTGGTACAACCACTCTGGAAAGCAGTCTGGAGGTTCCTCAGAAAACGGGGCGAGACACTCCCAGAAGATCCTGTTATACCACTCCTGGGCATATACCCAGAGGCTTCCCCTGCATGCAATAAGGACACATGCTCCACTATGTTCATAGCAGCCTCATTTATAATAGCCAGAAGCTGAAAAGAACCCAGATGTCCCTCAACGGAGGAATGGATTCAGAAGATGTGGTATATCTACACAATGGAATACTACTCTGCAATTAAAAACAATGAATTCACGAAATTCTTAGACAAATTGTCAGAACTGGAAAATATCATCCTTAGTGAGGTAACCCAATCACAAAAGAACACACATGGTATGCAGTCACTGATAAGGGGATATTGACCCAGAAACTAGGAATACCCAAGACACAATTCACATATCAATAGAATTCCAAGAAGATGGAAAGAGAGACCCCTGGTCCTGGAAAGACTGGATGTAGGGGAATACCAGGACAGAGAGGCGAGAGGGGGTTGGATGGGGAACAGGGGGAGGGAAGAGGGCTTGTGGGACTTTCGGGGAGGGAGGAACCGGGAAAGGGGAAACCATTCGGAATGAAAATAAAAAAATATAGGGGGAAAAAAAAAAGGTAGCCAGGTGTGGTAACGCGCACCTTTGATCCCAGAACTCTGGAGGAAGAGGGAAGTGGATTTCTGTGAGTTCAAGAACAGCCTGGACTACAAAGCAAGTCGAGGAGAGCCAGGACTCTGTTACATAGAGAAACCCTATCTAATAAATAAATTCATATTTTCATATAAAAAGATACAACGTAAAATAAAGCATGCTGATACTTAGCATATGACAATATAAGAAGTTAATGTGTTTACCAAATGTTTTCGTGTTCTGATTGACTTCCTAACTGGCTACCAATATATCCTTTAATAGAGGTTGTTATAAATTAGGAAGGGGAAAGATTGCAAGTCGATCCAAGAGTAGAGACATTTATAGAAGAAAATGAACGCTTTTGGTTATCCAGTAACAGATTAAGCTCGGAAGTTCCTGCTTTCCATTGCTCCCTAGAAGGTTTCCCCACTCCCACCCCACCCCAATCTAGATTAACCCTCACAGTCTGGAAGATCACTGATAATCTTGATGAGCCCTCACCCTCTGAATGTGCATGCCAGTCTAGATGAGCCCTCACAATCCGAGATCATCGTCTCACCTCCTTTTCCTTGGCCCGGAGCTGAGATGTCTCCTTTTGTAGTTGGTCTCTGAGCTCCTCGTCTTTCTCCTTTCTTGTACCCCCAGGCTTCACTTCATCAAGGGAGAGCTTTGGATTCCACACAGGCAATCCCTGATCTAAAAAAGCAGCCAGATTCTCAGTGACAGTGAGGCCTTTGTCTGTGAGGGCTGGTCCTGACACGTCGCGAGAACCCTTAGCATTTGCAGAGTAGGGAGATGGTGTGTTTGTCTATGACTTCCCTGAATGGAGTAGAACATTCTGCATTAAATAACTCTGGTGTGCTGGCACATGCATGCTGTCAACCCCAACAATTGGGAGGCAGAGATAGGTGGATTTCTATGAGTTCCAGGACAGCCAGAGCTACATAGTGAGACCCTGTATGGAAAATAAAACAAACGAAAGAATTCTGGTGTACCCTGTGGCTAACACAACTGGAGTTTGTATTCCTTGAGTTAAGGTTGACATTTTTTTTAAATTTGTCTTGATTTTCTTTGAATCTGATACACTTAGTGAATGTTTACTTATTGAAATGGTTTTCACTAGTCATATAGTATCTAGTTTCTCAGGTAGGTTTGCTTAATGACTCCTCTGAGACCTTTGCACCCTCTTTCCAAGTCCTGAAAATGGAAGTGATTCTCTAGACTTACCTCTTCATACTTTAAAGCTGGGTTTCTGCCACCTTGTAGTCCTAGTTTTGCTGAAAACAGCATTGGACTCAGGTCACGTTCTGGGCTATTGCTTTAGTTCAGTTGTTCATTGATATGATCAGAGCTCTTTATGTTCTTATCTATGCTGTGAGGGCTTACTCATTTCTACATTCTCCTGTATTACACCCAACAGTGATGAGAATAAAACAACAGACCATATGCTGTGGCTAATGAGTCCTTAGCAAGCTTGGGCCCATCATGGTTAGGGTTGGAGGGGGAGGACCCTTGTATGCTGTATGGATGGGTTGCGAAGTTGGATGTGATTTGTAAAGTCAACTGTGTAAAAACTGACATGAAATCCTGAGTTCAAAATCAATTTATTGAAATGTTCAACAGAGACACATGTTTTCAGAGAAAGTAGAAACCCTTTCCCACAGTTGATATACCTCCCAGAGCAGGTGGCTGGCTGAAGTGTCCAGGCCAGTGATCGTTTCTCAGAATGTTCCCCTACCTCCCTGACTTCACAGACTCAGAAGTGGGCAGGACCCCAAGAAGTCACATAGTCCTTTCCCCAGCCTTAGGCAAAGAAAGAGCAACATTTAGTGGGAGGAAATTTGCTGACCTTTCTTTAAGAGCTTCTCCTGTTCTTGAAGTTGTAAGGACTGATTCTGAAGCAGACCTGTTGGGAGACAAAAGGAACTTGTCTGTGCCAGCAGACTTACTGTAAAGACTCATTTCAGACATTGGCTTGGGGCCTCAGTTGGAGAGGATTAGTTGCCATCTGGTAGGAACTGAATAGTGTCCCTCAAAATTTTCGTATTGAAGTTTTAACCCCTGTAACTTCCTTGAGATGGAGTCTTTAAAAAGGTGATTGATTGAATATGAGGTCATTAAGATGAGACCTCATCCAGATAGCTGGTGTTCTCTCAGGATTTCACAGAGACAGGGTTTCTCTGTGTAGCCCTGGCTGTCCTGGAACTCACTCTGTAGACCAGGCTGTCCTCGAACTCAGAAATCTGCCTGCCTCTGCCTCCCAAGTGCTGGGATTAAAGGCGTGTGCCACCACTGCCCAGCATAGCTGGTGTTCTTAGAAAGGGGATATTTACACCCTCACACACTTCAGGGAAAGTGATATAAAGACACTTGAGGGAGACTTGGAGGGGCCTTTACAGCAGAAGGCACTGCTCTCCAGGAAGCTTGACGTGGGTCTGTAGCCTCCAGAACTGTGGAACAGCTCGGTTTTTTTGTCCAAGTCACCTAATCCGGTACTTACTTACAAATAATCCATCCCTGTGTCAGCTTCTCTCATGGCTGTGAAGGAACATGTTCCCAGGGGACATTCTACCAAACAATGACTGAATTTACCTTTAACCTGCTGCTTTTTTTTTCTCTATAGTAGTTATGGTGATTTCACATACACTTGATTTCTTTTCATGGAACACCTACCCCTGGACTTGTTTAGAATGGAAGTTTCTTAAGAAACTATTACTTTTGCTCGTTGGTATACTTCGGTGTATATGTCCAGGATGCCTGACTCTTGTGTAGGGGATCGACGAATACTTATTTTCTGAACCATTCTAATGAGAAATGATCTCAGTGACTTGTTCATGTGCATTCCATAGAATGTATAAGAAAAGAACTATCTTAGAAAGCCTAACACTTCTTAAAAGTGGGCAGTTCTAGGGCCCGGCACAGTGGATGAGTAAGAGTTCTTGCTGTGCATGCATGAGGACCTGACTTTAGGTTGTTAGCATCCACGTAAAAAGCTGGCCGTGGCTGCCTCTTCCTGTTACCCTAATGCTCTTAGTTCTGGGGACAGAAGGGAAGATGGCTGGGGCTTGCTGGCTAGTCAAACTAGCTGGAAAACAGTGACACACCCTTTCTTAAGGGACTAAGGCAGACAGTAACAGGGGAGATACTCAGTATCCTCCAGCTCCCTTGACTCTGCATATTGCATGGGCTCTGCACACGTGTGTGAGAACACACACACACATACACAAACATGCATGCACGCACTAACACATACATACACACCCAAATAGGAAACACAAGAACAGACATTAAGGTATAACTTGGGAAAGAAACCATATAACTTGTGGAGAGCTGTGCAGATCATCCCCCACCCCCTTGCAGGAAATATGTTCAGAATGCTCAGAAACAGGACACACTCGAGCCCGGACGGCTCGGCCCTCCTTCGAATGCCTTCTGTGGTCAGGAGCCACAGAAACCACCTGTGCAGGTTGAACCTGAAAATGAAACTTACTCTGTAGCTGTAGTAGTCTGCTCACTAGCGCCTGTTTCTCCTCCTCTGACTTCTTTAGTTGAGCTGAAAGTGAAAGAATACAAATGGAAATAGGAGAGCACCAGAGGCTGGAAATGAGAGCTAAGTCCTGTCCTCTGTGACCTGGGAGTGTCAGGTGTCTTTCAGATCTGAAGGGAGGGGCCAGCATTCACACAAGGAACATCACAGTGTTGGGTACACAACCTGGTGGGTCCTTTCGGTCCACAAAGCACAGCTAGGAAGCCTTCGTCCTGCCTGTGTTTGTACTAACCTCTCCCTTTTAAATTAGGAATATGGCCTTTGCAGTGACTAGCATGGGGCAGCTGTGGTCTGGCCCACAGGGACAAGCTGTAGGAGAGAGCAAGCACAGGCCTCAGATGAAACACAACTAATACTCATTTTGGTTGGTTGATATTTCCCTGCATTTCCCTCAAGGAGAAATGAAATCACAGGACCAAGCACAAATGAAGACCAAAGCTTCTCCCCCACAGCTCCTTCCTCTGAGCCCAGTCCGTTGTGGTTCTCGTGACCCCCATGACCTCAAAGAAGAGGAGTACCTTGTAGGTTCTGGGTCTCAGAGCTCTGCTGCTCTCGCTCTCCCTGCAGGCTCTCGAGTTTGGTCTGGAGCTCCTGGTGCTCATTTTCTAAAAGTCGCAGGGCCCAGCTCATCTGTGAGTCTCTGCTCTCTGCTCCCTGCAAAGAGGACCAGGAGGCAGTAGGACTTTAGAGATGGGGTGTCAGGAAATGGAAGCTCCCCCCTTCCCTTTGTTCTGCCCTATCCTGCATGTTTATGGCAGTGCCTCCAACTTGGTATTTATAGGTACTGATGTAAGTCCTGACGCCTTGACAGACTTCACACCAAACCAGAACTTTTCAAGACGTTATAGTTTCTTTTTACTCTGGCATTATCAGTTGTTGAGGGAGAGGGGCAGTTAAGGCTATTTTAACAAAGAATTAAGGTTTAAAAACCTCAAGACACTTTCCTAAGAACTGCCTTGTGCATGATGAGAAGAAAAGAGTAAAGGTTAAGATGTGGTTGCCCTGTGCAGCCAGTAAAAGTTGTGCCTCTAAATGTCTCACACCCTCTTTCATTAAGTATATTTTTTTTCCTGATTCATGTTTGGGGAAATTGTAAAGATCCACTCTTGGGGCAGATCTTCAAAGTTTCAAACTAAATATGTGAAATCTATGTGTTAACTGGAGATTTTGGGGAGCCTCACCTATGTGACTAGGGAAATTGGGTCTCCTCTCTGAGTTCTTAGATTTGTTAAGAACACATCAAGGAAACTTATCTTGCAATAGATGGAGACAACCACAGCCAATCAAAAATGCACACCAGTGGAGCCTGGTCTCAATGAATACAGCTATAAAACAACTCCATACTCGAGGCTCAGGGAACATTGCAAAAGAGGGGGGCAGAAAGATTGTAAGATCAGGGAGTTTGCTGTATGACTGTGCCTTCTAGTAATGTCAGAAGCAACACCCATAAAGTCTCACCAACATGGCTGCCCTAATGTGAAGGGAAAAGGAGACCACCAATGGGCATGCCAAACTAGATGGGGGAGAACTCACGAGGCCTCAGCCCTACACAGAGAACTGTAGGTACCCAAGGAAGGCTGAGAGCAGGGGAGGGGGTCTTCCCCAGGAAAGAACATACCAACTGGATGTCCAAGATCACCCCTGAAAACATTCATATAAGTAACATATGGACTCAACAGGTTATATTCAGGAATATATATGCATGCGCATATATGCGTGCAATAATAATTGACGAAAAAGAGGCTGTGAACGTGGAGGAGAGCTGGGAGGGAGATAGGGAGGGTTTGGAGGGAGGGAGGGAGAAATTTAATTAGAATCTTGAGAATAAAAATATTTAAGGAAGATTGTTAACATTAAAAATATCAAGAACAGATTCTGAAGATGACTAAAAACAAACAAACAAACAAACACAAAACACCCAAAACAATTACAATGACGACAGAAGCAGAATGGGAATTCTGTGAATCTCAGCAGCTGCCTGGAGGACAAAGGTGGAGAAGAGGGAAAGGAAGCCCCGCTTTTTGAGTTAGGGATGGAGGTTTGGCGGTTTGGCAAGCAGCCATATGGCTAAGGGGATAGAGAGAGAGTTACAACAGAGAAGAAGAGAGAGAAAGCCCAGAGGGTTGTGGAGGCATACCTAGGCTTTGGCAAGTGTAAGGAGAAAAGAAGACACGAAAAAGAGAAGTTACATTTTTCTGAGAAATTCAGAAGAATGGGCAGGCTTGACCAAGTAGCATGGCCATGGCTCTGTGAGTGACTACACCGGGAGCAGGCTTTCTAGAAAGGGAAAGTACATTATCTCACTAAAAGAATAGTTTTCCTTCTTTGGCATGGTTTAAGGAGAATCTGCTTTCTCGAGGGGTGGTTCATTAGCCAGGAGATTGGCCCAAATGGATTAATTCTCATGTTTTGGGGAGCGTGGAATGTTAGGCCTCCACCCAGGCCAGAGGAAACACAAATAATTGCTAACCCGAGTCAAGTGCTCATATGTACTAGATTATGCTGCACATGTTGTGTGGGTAGTCACATTTAATCCATGCAACAAAAGGCCCTGATTTTGCTGACAAGGAAACAGGCTTATGGAGGTTAATTAGATTTTTTTAAGGTGGCAGATTGAAAGTATAGGAACTTTTGAGTATGCCAAGAATTTACTGTAATTTATTAAGAAACACACTGGCAGGATTTGTCAGCACCTGTCAATAAACCAGTAACATTTATTGTGTGCAAAACAGTGGGCAGTTACACACTGAGTGCCCTGCTGGGTTGGCATTTGAATAGTGTGCAATTGGTAGGCTGGTCAACCTGATGAATGTTCCAACCCAGGCATTTGTATTCAGTTAATGTCTTTCCAGTGGGTACTTAGTTCATTTGCGTGGACAGTGTAGGCATTCCCTCTCATTATGCACTTATGATTCAGAGCGAAACAGTGAGTCTGTTACTAAGTAGGCAGCGGATAAAGACTTGAAAGCTGCTTGTTAAGTGCATCCAACCTTTCGGGCCCAACCCAGGAGATCCCTTCCTCAGCAGACCCCTTTTCTCCCTTCTGCACCTTCCTCTCCCACTGCCGGGGCCTGGTACCTGTAGTTTGGACTGAAGCACATGCAGTTGGCTCTCCAGATCCCTGTGCTGGTCCCCTAGGGTCCTCCAGTCCGCCTTAAGAGCCTCGTACTGACTCTTCCACTCCAGGCACTTCTGCTCTGCCAAAGCCAGGGACAGCTGAGAGAGACCAGAGGAGAGACGGTTCCCAAGGAGCAGGTGCTTAGAGAAAGGGAACACACTGAACTCCTGAATTTGAGGAGCAGGCTCCCTGCAAGTGGTGGTTGGCCCCCTCACTCTGCTCTGGGGACTGCTCCCAGGGCCCCAGCCCCAGGAACTGCACAGCATCTCCACCTGCGTCCTCTGCAGCTGTCGCTCAGCACACATTTTCTCCTCCAGCACTTTCTGCAGTGACGCCTTAGCCTTCTGCTCATAACTGCTTCTCTGGTCTTCCATCTCCAGCAGCACCTTTTTCATTCCCCAGGGGGAGTGTTTCTGTAAATCAGAAGCAATTCAACAAATACGCATTGAACTTCTGCCTACCCGACGGCAGGGATATACATAGGAGAATACTGTAGGTCTCATACTCAGGGTGGAGATACCAGACGTGTAGTGGGCCTTTTGGTCAGGCTACAGCTGAGCAGAGGAGTCTCTCGGGCTGTCTGAGAGGCGCCTGACATTGGTAGGGCACTTCTACCACAGCCTTGCTCTCCATACGTTCACCTGGTAGCCTCTACTGTGCTCTAGACGTACAGAACACACTGGTTCTGCTAAACCTCACTAACTCCTCTAGCCCCAGATCTCGGAGCCTTTTTTTTGCTAAGCATTGGCATATTTGCATTTATGAGAATGGGGCCCATAATTTTGGAGTTTCCAATAATTACCCCCTCCCTCCAGGACTCTGTTCTGTGGATGAATCTCCCTCACTCCACTGGAAACAGTTTCCAAACGGGGCACACTGCTGTTTAAAAGAAAAAGTCCAGGGGCTCTGAGGACTTGGTGTTCTAAAAGAGTACATTTGCATTAGATGTTTTCCCTGGTTTAAGGACCAAGGAAAATACCCACCAAATCAGATAAAATAGATTTGCAGATCCAGTAAAGTGTTGACGGCTCTTGTTACCTCCCCTTTTTGCCTTGTGGTTTCGGGGAAGGCAGGCAGCTTTTATGGTCAGTTCTAGACCCATCTGGGTAAGTCCAGCCAACAGAGGTTAAGGAGAGGGCCATTAGCATCATGTTGTCTCACCTTGGGATTGTCTGGAATTTTGTTTTTGTATCTGCAAGGGTTCTCTGCCTTTTGGAATTTTCATTAAAAGCCAAACGTGGTGATGTCCTAGTTACTACATTTAAAGTAGTAATCCCAGGTTAGCTTCATTTCCAATAGAAAAATTAATAGACTACATTGGCATAGTTGTTTCTATCTGTGACTCCAGCACTAGGGAGGCTGGTGGGAGGGTCACAAGTTCAAGGCCAGCCTAATAACTACACCTTTCTCAACAACAAACACATTAAAGCTTTGCATTCTGGCTTACATGCCTGTCACAAGTTTAGTGGGCGTATTTTAGCCCACTAGAGTCTAACAAAACAATTCACATCGAAAACAAGCAGACGTGTAGACCTGGAAACCTATAGACTAATGAGTGGGATTCAGCCTCCTCACGCTGCAACCCTTTAATACGTGTTGTGGTGAGCCCAACCATAAACTTACTTTCATGGTTACTTCATAACTGTAATTTTGGTACAGCTATGATAATTGTAATGTAAATATTTTGGGGGATAGAAGTTTGTCAGAGGGGTCATGACTCACAGGTTAAGAACCGCTGCTGTAGACAATATAAACTGTTCTCAGCTGTGTAGGAAACTACTGATCCCTCTGGTGGCACATGAGAAGCCCACCCATTCCCTCCCTAC
The DNA here is from genome assembly GCA_036184795.1 of Tokudaia tokunoshimensis. Taxonomy (NCBI): domain Eukaryota; kingdom Metazoa; phylum Chordata; class Mammalia; order Rodentia; family Muridae; genus Tokudaia; species Tokudaia tokunoshimensis. Next base: position 2,258,385 of record BTHU01000013.1, on the reverse strand, counting down.
TTAATGTTTTCTTCAATATTTTTTATATGCGCGTGTGCGTGTGCGTGCATGCGTGCGTGCGTGTGTGTGTGTGTGTGTGTGTGCATATGTGTGTACTTGCCACATACACAGAGTGTGTGTAGAGGTCAGAGGGCAACTTGTTAGGGAGATGCACATCTTTCCTCCTACCATATGGATCCCAGGGATTGAACTCAGGTTGTTAGGCTTGGTGGCAAGCACCTACTAAGCCCTCTTGCTGGCCCCTGTTCTCCCACCTCCCTTTTTGGTATCTCTCCACCTGTCAGGGGAACTGATTTTCTTTTACTGTAACCTGGGAATAGGCCAAATCAAGAGATTACTGAAGCTGAAGACTAATATTACTTTCTTTAGACTCTTGAGTTTTTGCTTCCTCAGGGTTTCTGCTAAGAAAAACAAAAACAAAACAAACAAAACCCCTTCTTCCTGAGATGAAAACCATTTTTTGTGATTTTTTCCATTAGACTCTCTTCATCTGTCCTCAGATTGGGGTCTGTGGAGACTGACTGTGTGTGGTGTGAACCTTTACCAGCGGCTTCTCCCCACGCTTCCCTAGGAACCAACAACATGTTTAGTGTTGGAATTCCTTCCCAGGGTACAAAGGCATGTGTGGTAGGACAAAGAAGGGGCAGTGGGAGGTGGTTGCATGGCCAATTAGGGACAACATGACGTAGACAAGCACAGTGAGGCAGGAATTAGTGTGCTAGTCTCCATTTGGTAGCATTTCTAGAAGGCGGGGTTAAGATTCTAACATTTTTAATTTTATTGAAAATAAAATGTGCTAGAAGTGTCCTCTAGAACGCTTACCTGCAGGCAGGTGTAGAGCTGGTTTTCTAGGGATCTTAGTTTGCCCTTCAGTTTGTCTTCATTAAGCTGCCCCTAAAGTAAAGGATTAGATAGTGAGCTAAGGCAAAAACAAACAAACAAACAATGCAAAGAGGCTAGCTACATCTTTCCAGCCCTGCCCCACAGCCAAAGCTTGGTGCTGTGGGCTGGACCCCTCCAGGTGCAGAGGTGGTTAATGCTTTTGAGGGGAAGTTGGTTTTCTCTCTGCAGGCCAAGGGTGATCCAGGCTGGTCCCAGATCCTCTTTGTACCTTGAGTTTCTCTAACAAATGGCCCAGACAGCAAAGAAGGAGAGAGAGAGAGAGAGAGAGAGAGAGAGAGAGAGAGAGAGAGAGAGAGAGAGAGAGAGGTTTCTAAACTGCCCCCTCCCCCACGCTTTCAGGTCTTTGCTCCTGGGAGAATCTGTATTTGTTCCAGCTCTTGTTAGGTGAGCTGTGTTCACCCTTCAGGTTTGTATGCTGCAGTGAGATGCAGTACTCTACCTAGAATGGGAGCACATTTGCAGGTTGTGGTGGTTTGTATATGCTTGGCCCAGGGAGTGGCAGTAATTAGAAGGTATAACCTTGTTGGAGTAGGTGTGTCACTGTGAGCATGGGTTTAAGTCCCTCATCCTAACTTCCTGGAAGCCAGTATTCTGCTAGCAGCCTTCAGGTGAAGATGTAGAACTCTCAGCTCCTCCTGCACCATGCCTGCCTGGATGCTGCCATGTTCCTGCCTTGATGACAATGGACTGAACCTCTGAACCTGTAAGCCTGCCCCAATTAAATGTTGTCCTTATAAGAGTTGCCTTGGTCATGGTGTCTGTTCACAGCAGTAAAACCCTAACTAAGACAGAGGTACACCTTCAATGAAGGTAAATGCAATCAAATGAATTTAGTCTAGCCTGGTGGTGTTTTTCTAAAACAAGACCAGAACACCAGTGTAAACTGCGGGAAGACCATAGAAGACAAGATGGGTGTCAGCAACCCATGCAGCAGGAGAGTCTGGTACTGGTGATAGCTTGATTTCAGGTCCTAGGACAGTGGGGCAGAGGTCTCTGTCATGGTAGTCCTTGCATTTCACACCCTTTATATCCACTGAGGGTTAGTTCCTAGAGCCCCTCAGAATGCGCATCTTCCTTGTATATAAATGTGTATATTTATCTAAGGCATGTGTACATCTTCCTATATGCTTAAAATTGTCTCTGACTCATAGTACACTGGAAATACCATGTAAATGTCAGCTATAACGTATGAACTTGGTACTAATTACAAGAAAGACAAGAAAAACAGGATTTTTATTTCCCCTTTCAGTTATTCCAACGTTGGTTGAATTTGAGGTATTGGAACCCGTGGCTGTAGAGGAGTGACTACTGGTGTGTGTGTCCCTCCCTGTCTGGCAGGACTCCTGAGAAATTCTTTGAAAAGTGAGAAATGCACCTATAGATATGAAGCAGAGTAGGTGTGGGCACAGGGAGGGGTAAGGGGGCTTCTGGGAAAGTCACAGAGGAATTCAGAAGCTGGGTCAATCTAATGGTCTGCCCCTGCCCCACCCCGTAAGCCCCAGGTCCTGAGGTGCCTCATGGCTATCCCTTGATCTAGGACCAAGCAGAGAAAGATGAGCATTTCAGCTACAAGATCCTCTTACCTGCATACATTGTAGCATTTCAGCTACTGTGTTGATCCTTGTACCTGTGTACAGCCCCCCCCCCTTTGCCAGCCTTGAGGTCTTTTTTAAAATTATTGTTATTATTATTATTATATTTTTAAGTACACTGTAGCTGTCTTCAGACACACCAGAAGAGGGTGTCTGATCTCATTATGGAAGGTTGTGAGTCACCATGTCGTTGTGTGGTTGCTGGGATTTGAACTCCGAACCTTTGGGAAAACAGTCAGTGCTCTTACCCACTGAGCCATCTCACCAGCCCCAGCCTTGAGTTTTACCCAGGGTATATTTGTCTGGAGTAGTGGGGATGCCAGTAATGAGAGTATGTGAGCCTTTAGTCTGTAGTGGTTTTCATATTCCTTCTCTGGCTTGTCCACCCAAGTCCTGTGGGACTCTTGGGGGACCTTTCTCTAGGCCTGGATGTTGTGGCTTCTTGTGTCAAACTGACCAAGCACTTACAGCCCTCATGGCTAAAAAGACTAGGGCAGAAGAGGGTGTCTGGGATGCGGTGGGCCTCCCTTTCTGAGAGTCAGGGTGCCTGGGGAAGGCAGGAAGTGGTATTACCCAGCTTCTGTTTTGATCTTATTTGTTTAATTCTTCTAACTGAAGGGACCAGGGGGAGCCCCCACCCTTTCTGCTTCCTGTGTTACTCAGCTGGGCCTTGCAAAAGCAAAAACCTTTGCCAAAAACAATTTTCTAAAGTGCCTCCTACTATTAATGTTTTTCTCAGCCGCATGTGGGAAAGAGCAGAGAGAAAGGGATTTGGCATTTACAATAACCACAGGGCTTGGGACCAATGAGAGAGAAGGACAAAGGCTTCTACTGTTCAGGCTCAGGGGTTAGTGGTAACTGCTGCATTCCCCAGAGGCCTGTTCACTGTCAGTCTGGCGGCCCTGCACTAAGCTGGCCCCACCCCACCCTGCTCTGCGTTGATCTTCCCACTAAAGTGCACGCACTTTTCTTTGCCCAGACTCTACAGTGCAGAAGCCAGCCAAACCCACCAAGTGTAAAGATCGTCTCCTTATAGCTTGGAAGGAACACAAGCCACAGTCAGAACCCTTGAGATGTCCTCTGGGTACCTTCCTATTCTGTAGTATCATGTTCATTCAGTATTTTCCTCTTCCAAGTGTTTATGTATTTCAGCCAACCCCTAGATCATTTTTCCATTTATGTTGCAATACAAGACAATTTACAGTATCCCCTTTCAAGTAGGAATAGGGGCTGCCACCCAAGTCTAGGGCATGAACAAAATCTCTTGTCCACAGCTCTGCCTTCCCAGACTCCCTAAGGCAAGCAGGAAAGTCCCAGCCAAGTTGCTGCAAATGGAGCACACGGTTTCCTGCCCCCTGACTTTCCCTGTGCTGATGCCAGTGTTACAGTATCTGAGAAGCTCTAAGGCTACAGACCTTACCCCAGGAGCCTGGAGCACCTTGGAAAGGCCACCTCTGGTGGAAGAAGGTGGTGAGGAGGCCACACACACTTGGTGTTGGTCCAAGGACTTCAGGTCCTGCTGCTGTTTGATCCCCTGCCTCAGCTCCAGAAACGCCATGCCTCACACATTCACCCCCTCCCATGGCTGCTCATCCCTTCCCTAACAGCTTGCCTAGTATGCGAGGCCTGTTCCCTTTGGGTTGTCATCTCAGGATCTTAACTCTGCTTTGCAGACCTTAAAGCCCCAGTGCTCCACTCCTGCTTCTTCTGCAGGCAGAGCTACTTTTGTTCTAGTGGCCAGACCCAGCTCTAGGTTCTCTGCAGGTCCTAGGGGTGCCTTCAGGGGCACCTACTCTGGAGTTCTCCTCTAGTTCTTGCATGAGAAGCTTGCACGGACATCCTTGTATGAGAAGCTGGAGATTCATATGTAGACCCGAATGGAAAGGACAAAGTAGATACTGGACTGAAGTCTGAGTCCCAGTTCTGACCTCATTCATTCGGTGATTTTCCTAAAATCACCAAATGGGGCCGTGGGCCGATGGCTTACTGAAGCTGTCTCAGGGGGGGTGGAATTGGAAGTGTTTTTTTTGCGGGGGGGGGCGAAGCAAGGGTTCTCAAATGAACAGTTATCGGCAACTTTTCTCAAATACAGGAAGCTGGAAGCTTGGGGTGGGAGAAACAAGAGAAGTGTGTGTGTGTGTGTGTTTGTGTTTGTGTTTGTGTGTGTGTGTGTTTGTGTGTATGTGTTTGTGTGTGTGTGTTTGTGTGTGTGTGTGTGTGTGTGTGTGTGTGAGAGAGAGAGAGAGAGGGGGGGGGGAAGATGGGAGAGAGGAACCAAGCTGGAGTCTGAGGAAGAGCCTGTGATAAAATAGCACCGTCTCACATGCTTATGTTAAAAATGGCTTAAACTTTGTAATTTAATGAGGTCCCATTTGTCTATTCTTGATCTTAGAGTATAAGCTATTGGAGTTCTATTCAGGAAATTCTCCCCTGTGCCCATATGTTCAAGGTTCTTCCCTAGTTTCCCTTCTATTAGTTTCAGTGTGTCTGGTTTTATGTGGAGATCTTTGATCCACTTAGAATTGAGCTTAGTGCAAGGAGATAAGGATGGGTCAATTTGCATTCTTCTGCATGTTGACCTCCAGCTGAGCCAGCACCATTTGTTGAAAAGGCTATCTTTTTTCCACTGGATGGTTTTAGCTCCTTTGTCAAAGATCAAGTGACCATAGGAGTGTGGATTCATTTCTGGGTCTTCAATTCTGTTCCATTGATCTACATGTCTGTTACTGTACCAATACCATGCAGTTTTTAACACTATTGCTCTGTAGTACAGCTTGAGGTCCGGGATACTGATTCCCCCAGAGGTTCTTTTACTCTTGAGAATAGTTTTAGCTATTCTGGGTTTTCTGTTATTCCAGATGAATCATCCTTAGTGAGGTAACCCAATCACAAAAGATCACACATGGTATGAAGTCACTGATAAGGGGATATTGACCCAGAATCTCAGAATACCCTAGACACAATCAGCATATCAATAGATTTCTAAAAAGATGGAAGGAGAGACCCCTGGTCCTGGAAAGACTGGATGTAGGGGAACGCCAGGACAGAGTAATGAGAGGGGGTTGAACGGAGAAAAGAGGGAGGGAAGGGGGCTTATGGGACTTTCGGGGAGGGAGGAAACGGGAAAGGGGAAGTGATTTGGAATGTAAATTAAAAAAATAAAATAAAATAAAATTAAAAAAATATATATATATAAAAAAAATGGCTTAAACAAGAAGACAGGGTCTCAACATATAGCCCAGGCTGGCCTGGAGTTTGGAATCTTCCTGTCTGAGATTCTTGAGATCTACACAAATAGCTCTTACAGTATCTGCCTCATTCCCACTAAGCAGAGATAACCTAGGCCCCACCCCTCACTCAGCCGGGCCTTTGATTAGAGAAGCTAGGAACACAGACCAGATCATTCCTTTCCGTTCAGTTCTGTAGTGACCAAGCTCCTCCGACAGGTTTCTCAACCTGGGGGTGGTATGCAGTCTCATGGGCCATTCCAAAACAAACTGTCTGTTGTGACACACATGCATACACACATACAAATATGTATTTATATGTGTTTGTGTAGCTTTTCGTTAAGTCTGAAGCAAACCTTAACCAAAAATGTTCAAGTCTCCTGTTCTGGAACTGTGGGAGAGAGGTCTTTGTGTGGTGCTGTTCAGACAGGATCCCTTTCGGTCCGTTGCTTTGGGCTATACCCAGTGCTCTGCACACCTTGGCCTGTAAACAGTCTAGTTTTTTAAGTGCTTTTCTGCTTTTCCTCCTCATCAAGCTACTCTGGAACTGGTGAGCAGCGGCTCATCCTGTAAGTCCCAGCTGAGATGGTCTCTTTGCTCGGAGCCTTCCTTACTCTACCTCAGGAAGAACCAGTCTCTTTTTCTGTGTCACACTGCACATACATTCACAGCCTTGTCTCACTGGCATCGTCAGCAGTGACTCTTCCTTGCTGGACTGTGAGTCTTTCAAAGCAAGGTGTCTATTTCTTTTTGTGCCTGAAGCCCCGGCGTACAGTTGGGAGTCACTAAGTGCTGCTGAAGGGGGTGCGTGAGATGAGCTCAGTTTAGCTCAGTACCGGAAACCACCTCACATGCCCAGCTGCCCGACTCAGGCTTCTGCCCTGCCAGTGAAAATGACTTGGCAAGCAGAGGCCTGACCAGAGGGACTCCTGACTCCAGGTCCAGGGACTGGCTTGCAGAGTGGGTGTGGTGGTCTTCTGTGTCACTGCAAACTTCCTGGAGTGTTTTGTAACTTCCTGTTTCACTTCTTTAAGCATAAACCTTCCTACCAGTGAGGTGCATAGGAGGTGCATGGGGGGCCTGAGAGGCTGGCGTTCTGCCTCAACACGTCTGCTGCCTTAAGCTTTAGTGGCACCAACCTGCTTATCATCTGTCGAACACATGAGCTCCTAGAGACTCTTTCAAGGGATCTGCAAGGTCTCTTCCTTTCTAGCACATGTCTCCGTGACACTGAATGCTTTCAAATACTTCAACTAGAAGAGTGAATCACAAGAGGTTGAATTCAGAAGCAAATAGAGTTTAGCTGTCTTTTGTTCAGCTAGATATTATAAATGCATATTGTAAATGCCGCTTCTCTGTTTTTATCCTTTTGAAAACAGAGTTCTTCATTAAAATACGTAACTTAAGTGAGCAAATGATGCTTGACGATGTACTGTCATTTCAAAATGAACATTTCTAAATTTCTGTTTTAAGTTTTAACAAGGTATGTTCTGATATGGTACACATTCAAGGTTCTTTGGAATTTTCAATTAAAAATCAGTATAGAGAATCCTGGGCTGGAGAGATGGCTCAGAAGAGCACTGACTGCTCTTCCAGAGATCCAGAGGGAATTTAATTCCTAGCAAACACATGGTGGCTCAAAACCATCTGTAATGGGATCCAATGCCCTCTTATGGTGTGTCTGAAGACAGCTATAGTGTACTCATATAAATAAAATTTATATATTTTTATTTATATATTATATATTAAATTTATATATTAAAAAATATATATATTTTTTTAGAAAAGTGTCCTGATATAACAAGTTAGAGAGCCATTGTTCTAAACCAAGTCATACTCCGGCTCTTGGGTGTCCAGACTCCTGTTTGTAACCGGATCCTTGTGTCGTCTTCTGCCTGGCAAATGCCTGGTAACTCTGTGTGTTTCCTGCTCTCTTCTCTGGAGTTGTCTGTTCCCTCCTGTTGTCTGCTCCACCCTGGAAGCATTTCTTTTATTTACCATGTCTTTGTATTATTTTTACACTTGTTTTGTTTTCAAAACTATGAACTCTCTAAAAAGCAGGGGCCTGAGCCAAGTATGGTGGTGCATGACTTTAATCCCAGCACTTGGAATGCAGAGGCGGGGGCATCTGTGAGTTCAAGGCCAGCCTGGTCTACAGAGCAATTCAAAGCCACCCAGGACTATATAGTGAGACCTTGTTTTAAACAAACAAACAAACAAACAAACAAACAGTATGTTTCTTCCTAAAGAACAAGTTCCCAGTACTTGTTAGCAGAAACATGGCCTTTGGCTATCTAGAGAAGGAACAGACCATCATTAGAGACCTGAACTTAGCTAAGCAATTATATGACTGTGGGAAAGCCCCTGTCCCATTACAGCAAACAGAAAATCAGCCTAGATCACCCATTAAGTCTTCTCTATTTGGCCACCCAATTCCAGACAGAGTATTGTCACAGCCTGGCTTGTGTGAATCTTGGTACGAATCTGTGATGGTTAAGTTTGATTGTCTGCTCCATGACATTTAGAATCACACTGAAGACAAACCCATGGGTGTGTCTGCACGGGAGCTTCTAGATTTAAGGTGGTTAGACCCACCTATAAAGGGGCATCCCATTCCATGGGCTGGGCTTCCCGATGCAAATAAAGAAGCGAGGACAGCCAGCAGAGCACCAGCATTTCTCTCTTGGCTTCTTATCTATGGTCGCAACGTGACCAGTGGCCTTACAGTCTCCTGCTGACCACCGTGGTGCCCCTCCCCACCATGATGGATTGTACTCTAGAACCATAAACCAAAACTGGCCCTTTCTTGGAAGTTGCTTTTGTAGGGTGTTTTGATGCATCAACAACAAAAGTAACTAACAAACACAGAATCCCTCGCCCTTGACTTTAACAATCCTCAGTCACAACGCTGCATGGGCATTTCTTTCTTTTCTTTCCATAGGTTTAAAGGCAGACCTGTCTCCTTTTGGTTTTGGGTCTTCCCTAGGCATGCATTTACTGTGTGACCCTTTGACCTCTGCATCTGAGTGTCCCCACCTTTGCCTCTTCCCAGTGAGACAGACCTTCCCTTGTTAGATGGTGTGCTGAGAGAAATGAGGTGGGCATGCATGGAAGCCTGCGTACTTTGTCTGAAGATTTTACTCTTACCTTCCAAGAGCTGTCAGAGGCCTGGATCAGGGCAGGCAGGAGGTCCTGGAGAATCACCATTTTCTGTTTTAGGATCAACTCCCTTTGTAAGGCTTCCTAGAGGGGATATGTGAAAGGAAAGATTAACCTGGAGGAAGAGTAGATGGAGAACTCTCTCTCTCTCTCTCTCTCTCTCTCTCTCTCTCTCTGTGTGTGTGTGTGTGTGTGTGTGTGTGTGTGTGTGTGTGTGTGTTGGAGAGTCACCATGATACTTACTTTGAGGTATTCAGAGAGTTGAATGATATCCTAGTGAGAGAGATGAAAGAGATTCAGGAGGACTTCGGGGTAGAACCAGAGCCCTGGCAGGCTTAGATGCAGCAGATCTCTTTTGCCTTGGATCTGGTAGGATCCTTCTGGCCCCACATATATGCTCAGGACCATCTGGCCATCCTGGAAGAAGGTGTCCCTTCACCCCAGCCTGACTTTATAGCAGAATCCCTGAATGGTAGAGAGTCAGACCCCTCCACATGAGTGTTCTCTTACCTTGTCTAGGACGGCAACTCCACAGCTGGGAAGAGAAGGAGAACATGACAGAGGGTCAAAGAATGAAACCTGTGAGCAGGCAGGATGCCAGCTGCAGCTGGCATTCCTGCTGAGGAATAATAGGGTGGGCGGGGCTTTTCCCTCCTTGTTGGGGTGGGATCCTCTTGGTGTGTCCAGTTGAGGTGTTCCAAGTAAACATTTGGAGGGGTAGATGAGGTGTGAAGCTTTCGGGTCAGAAACACAAAAAGAACTCACTTGGTTTGCTGACTGGCATCATTTTTTATTGTTGGCCATGCCTCTTCTACCTTTGTCTGGGTGCCTGAGAGAGAGAGATAGGATGATTCCGCATCCAGGGAAGGAGGGAGGATGAGGGGAGGGATTGGGGAGCTGAACTGCCATTTGCAGGTCAGGGCTGTGCTCTCACCCTGGTGGTGTCGGTGTGGCTTCTCCGTGTCAGAGTCCTGTGGTGGAAAGGCTCTCCCTTGGGAAGCATGGTGGTCATCCAGATCCCTCTGGATGCCTGAGGAGGAATGATGTAAGGCTGGGAAAACCTCAGAGCTTATCCCTGTTTCCTGGAAAGCAAATGAAGGATGAAGGATGCTGAATACCACTCTGAAGGGCCTCTTAAGTTTTCCAGACAACTGCAGAAAGAAGGACCAGAGACTGGGGATGTAGCTCAGTGCTAGTGGACTTGCCAGGCACGAACAAGACCCTTGGCTCCATCCTCAGCATGGAAAACAAAAGTGCAAAATGGTAATCACATCTGTGTGCACTGAGCGGTTTTCCTGAAACTCACATGTTGAAATTCTAACAGTGTTGGGAAATGGAGCCTTTGGGAAATACTTATGTCTGAGTGTGGGGCCCTGGTGAATGAGGTCAGTGCCCTACCAGAAGAGCCACACGGCAGCTTGCCCCCTCCGCCTGCTTTCTCCCACGATTGGACACAATGCATGACCATCTGCACACAGGGGGAACTTTCTCAACAGATCCCAGACACCCTGGAGCCTTGAACCTGGGCTTGAGCCTTACAAATGATGAGAAATACCTTTCTGTGCACAAGCTGCTCTGGGTGTGGTAACCTGTCACGGCAGTCCATACCACATTTCCCACCTAGAAAACTACTTGTTCTTCCTTGTCCTGGACAGAGACAATGTCTTTCCTTGGCCAGACAAGGGGTCAGTCTTCCTTCATTCTCCAATCTTAGCCACTCAGCCATGTGCTGATTTAGAGGGAGACATGGCCAGAGACTTGACAGTAGTCAGACCTAGCCTCTTCTAGGCCTCTGGCTCCTGCCTATCCTGGAGGTTCTAAAGGGGCTGCCTGCCTCTCCTTAGAGCCACAGGACCTTTGAACTTTCCCACTGAAAGAAGACAGAGGATGGGATAGTGGTGGTCACAAGTTAGTCTTTTTATCTTTTCTCCTACAAAATAAAAAAGCACTAAGAGCCCAAGAAGTATCTATGGGATTCCCTGGCAACTCAGGCCACCTCTGCTCTCTTGGGTCTGCATGGTTAATATTGCATAAATACATAGAAAGCCCATTAGCATGACCTAGGAGGAGCAGTGTTCACAACAGCAGTCTCTGTGTTATCCTACTATATTGTTAGCACACTGAGGATAGGAATGGGTCCATGTAATACTGGGTACTGCCATATATACCAAGAATAGGCACTTCATATAGCAGGTGTGTGTGTGTGTGGGGGGGTGCACATGAATTTATATGTGAAGTCTAAAGGTCCACTTCAGGAATCATTCCTTGGTTTTTGATGCTGGGTCTCTCACTAGCCTGGAGCTCACCAAGTAGGCAATCCTGGATGTTCAGCAAGCCCCCGGGATCTAGATGCCCGGCTCTACCTCCTTGGCAATGAAACTACAAACACTCACCACCAGCCTGGCTTTTTAAACAAAACAAAACATGGGTTCTGAGCTTTGTGGTTATAAGGCAAACACTTTGCCGACTGCACTGTCTCTCTGGCCCCTTCATGAAGCTGCCACACGGCTGCCCAGAAAAACCGTCCTGAGACATAACTGCCAGGGAACCAGCTGCCTGCTTACAGAGTAACAAGGCCTCTGGATGGCCTGGGTGAGGGGGCCGAGGTATGAAGGCTAGAACAGAGAACAGTGAAGAAACTGCCTGCCCAGGGTTGTCAGGTCAGCCCGATCAGATGAGGCCGCAGCTGGGCGAAGCTGTTAGAACCAAAGTGACACAAGAGAAAGAGAAGAGTGGGTGTGAAGTCTTACTGGAGAGTAAGAGGGTGTGTGTATGTGTGTGTGTGTGTGTGTGCGCGCGCACGCGTGTGAGTGTGCATCCATGTGATGCATGGTAGATTATAGAACTGGAGATGTGGCCCAGTGGCTGAGAGCTCAGTTACCATGCATAAGGCCTTCAGCATCGAGAGAACAAAAGGAAAGCTGTATAGTAGAATCTGCTAATTATGGTACATAGCAAGGCCCTATCTCAGGAAAAAAAAAGATCTTATACTAGTTATTGGCTTGAAATTGTTTGTACAATTATTTCCTTTCTCCCAGTAGGCAGATGTAGAACCCTTGTCTTCAAAAGCAGTTAAATAAAGACACCACAGAATCTCTGAAAGAGCAATGGTTGATGGCTAAAAGGAACCCGACTGCATGCTGAGGAAATCGATTGTTAGTGACACTCAGCCCTTGTACCTTGCAGACCCCTCACCCCTGGGCCTGGAGCAGCGTTATCTTGGACACAGCGCACCTGCTGTCCAGGGAAAGAGGTCTTGTTGGTCCCAGGCAAAGACTCCTTGAGGATGGACCCTTGGCCTGTCCCTCCCTCTGTCTTGCTGGAGTGCCCTTGCTCCCTGGCTTGGCCTTTCTTCTCTTCTTCCAGGTTTCTCCTTTTAAGGAACTGTAGCTCCCGAGCTCTCTGAAGCTGTTCTTTGTGTTGGGTCCTCAGCACCTTCCCTGGCTGGCGGCAAGTGGTCTCATTGCGGCGGCGGCGGCGGTTTTCTCGGGTCTCCTGACGTCGCTCGCACTTGACCTCATAGCTCTCGGCCCACCGTGCCAAGCCTGGGGAGGACCTGGAGTCTGAGCTGATCATGGTGGCCTCCCGAGCACCTGTTGTGCTTGGCTTTACTTTCTTTGAACAGCTGCTTGGATCTGCCAGATGCCAAGAGGGAGGAGTCAGAAGATGGTCTGAAAACTGACAGTCTATCTCCCTGGGTCAGAGTGGAAGTAGCCCGGGGCTTCATTGGTGTGTGTTGAGAACCCAGGGTCAGGACTCTCAGGCTCGATCCTGCATGAGCAGGTGCTATTCAGTAAGGCTAGGTTTCTGCTTTTCTCTAGCACTAATCTCCTAAAGCGGACGGGTCTCTCCACCCGTCCAAGCAAGGGGACACGAAGAAGAAATGACAGTAGCTGTAATGAGCCTACAGCCATGTGGGTGGCTTGTAGAACTGTGGACACTTTATCTCCCAGTCTAAAAAAGAAAGATGATGTCATCTTTACTGTTTCTTGCTAAGTGACACTTCTTGAGACCTAGAAGAATAGCTACAACCCCTCAGGAAGCGACCAGGTTTGTGACTGTCACCTTCTGTTCCACCCCTAGCTTTTGGCAGTCATCTTATGACTCTGGACTGGCACGACCTAGGGAAACCTGCTCTAATTCTTCCATCACCACCCCTGACCTTCCTCTTTGTCATCTACAGGGTATCTGGTGCTGGGCTCTGACTCTCAGCTGCTGATCAAGCCAGTCTGTTAGCTGAGAACCTTCAAAATGCTTGGTGTTGGTTCATTTCAGAGAATCTGGCTCAGGGACTCAGAGAGGGGAGGTTCTAATCTCTTAGGATCACCTCCCTGCCAGGCTCAGTCTGGTCCCAAAACCTGCCGTCTAAACTAGCAAGCATGTGTGTGTGTGGGTGGGTGGGGAGGTGCCCTCAACAGGAATCCTACAAATCGTAAAAAACAAGACAAGAAAAACCTGTATAATAGAAAGTCCCCAAGGAAGTTTTCAGGACACCCTTGATGCCCCTTTACATGGCCTTGCCTGGCATCCATATAGTACCCAAACCCTGATCTTCACCCACCTGCTGTGGATTTGGCTAGTCTTATTTTGAGATCTGGCCACCTGGTGGACTCAGGGCTCTACCATCAGAAATCGTACCCTACCTCCCGTGTCCTCTGGAGTCAGACTGTGGTGATGGAAGAAGGTCCTTGTCACAGCTGCTGTGTCTTCCTTATGACCTGATTATCCCACCGCCCAGGAATTCAGTTCCTGGGTGGTCTTGCAGACACCGGCCAGCCCTGACCCCTCATGTTTATAGGCTGCACAGACTCTGCAGGAAGAGAGGCCCCTGGGTTTCTTTGTTGAAACTTCAGTGCTTATCCTAGCACAAGATCGAATCCTGTGCAGGGCTCCTGCTCTCCCTCTGGTCACAGCACTCATTCACAAGCCTGTTCTGGGCAGTCTCAGTCTCTGGAGGACTCTTACATGGCCAAGTCTTCTATGCTTTTAATTACCTGACTGTAGAGGTCTAGAGGGACACTCAGCCTTGGGCAGAGCTTTCCCCAAGGATTGTGAGGTGCTAAGTGTCTGCCTTTCCCTTAGGCTTCTTCCCACTCTCACTCTGTGGTGCTCCCTAGATTTGCCACGTGTCACCCTGTTTATTTAATTATATAGAAAAGGATCCAAAAAGCCTCCTCATGTTCTGTCATAATGAATGTATAGAGGAAACTTGGAATTACACACATGTGCACCTTCAAGCCACAGCATCTGACTATTCTGTCTTCACTGAAGGATGGGAACCCTTGCTTTGGGGCCAGACTGTGACTCACTTCCAGGTTGTCAATACCCACCAAACAGGTATGTGTGTGTGTGGAGGGGGGGGCGTTGCTAAGCCTCAGTGTTCTCATTTATGAGATGGGACTAAAACTTCCCTTGAAGGGGCATGTGCCTTAAAAGACAACACCAAATGCCCACACCACATACCTAGCACATGGAATATGATAAATAACAGCTATTTTTTAAAAATAATAGATATAAAAATATCGTAGTTCTCACGGCTGGTGACAGATACTGAAGACTTGGTGCTGTGAATCAAATGACACAGGCAAAGCCAGACTCTAGGACTGAGAATGTTCAATTTTGCCCTCTGATTCCCCTACTCCCTTCTCTCAGTTCTGAACAAGGCTTGTAGCTCCATCTTGGAATAATTTTACTGCTGTGGTTCATGTAGTCTCTGGGTTTGGGTTACAAGGACCAAACACTTCTCTGTGGTCTAGATACAATCATCAACTCAATTAGGTCAGATAGGAAGACAAAGAACAGGTAGGTGAAGAATGAAGATGCTATTTTAAATGTGAGGGCTTAGGCTCTCTGCTGTGGGGCTTCATACTAGAGAGGGCTCCCTGGGTTGTGGATCCTCCTGCCTTCCAGATGAGGAGAAGGAAGGTCTGAGGGTTAAGGCAGGCCTGTGATGATGTCTCCTCCTGTTCTCTATCTAGCTTGTCTGTGGGTCCACTGAAATATGGACCTCCCTGAATCTTTAGGACTTAACAATTAGGAAGTTGCAATAGGAATGGCTCCCTAGAGAGAGGAGTGTCTCTGAACCCATAGCCTTCTGGGGTGTGACATGACACCCGTATGGAACCACATAACCTTCTAGGATGGTGGGATCATCCTGGTTTGCTTAAATGCAAGAAGGCTTGTGGAAGGTCTGATGGACAGGGACAGGCTATAGAAAAAAGGAACTGGTCCTATAGTTCAGAGAAAGGTCACAAGGCCACTGCCCAGGATTTCTGTAGTCTCTGAGGTACTCCTGGCTAACACGAAAGGGCCTAGTTAGAGCTTGGAGGAAGGGCTAGTACTGGTTAGGGAAGGCTCTCCTTCCTGCACAGGAAGACAGCAGCGCACCGCCTCTCACCTACAGACATGTTGCTTACTTTCCACGTTTTCGCACCAATCTCCTGGTTGTGTATGCGGAGGAAATGATGGGTGGCTTCCTGCATGGATCTGGCCTTCTTAGTTCAGAGTTCTCAGTGAGAGCTGAAGGAGAAGGGCCCGTTACAGGGATCCCTGCATTGAAGGGATTGGGAAAGACCATCTAATTCGTGTTATGGAGCCATGCGACTCATACCTACTCTAAGCCATCAGACAGAGCAGAGCTGGGAGGTGTACCCTGTGGTGGCCTGAGGACTCCAGCACGGGATGCTTTTTTGGTCATACAAACCCCAGCAAGTAAATTCTACCATCTGCTGCTGCAGGAGGCTGGCATGGCAGAGCGTATTCTGCCCCACCCTAAGTCAACAGACCCAAACCTGGATCCCAAAGCATCTCCCTCTGCCGTTACCTCGGGTCCCAGGTTCTGTCTCAAGAGTCTCAGGAGAGCCTTCAGCCCTTTTCTCAGTCTCTCTGGTACCAGAAGGCTGCGGAGGCTGTCAAGCCGAGGTTCTAAGCCCCCTCACCGTTTTCTTCTTATACAGACGTTCTTTTCACACAGCAGCCTGCTGAAACAGGAAACACAAGTGCTCACCAACCTCAGTTCCTCTCCTTACCCTTAGCAGTTTGAGAGGGCCCCTGATCCCTTGGGGCCTCCGGGGCTGGTGAGGAAGTCCACCCAGGCACCCACTCTCCAACTACCTGATTGGTCTGCTCTCCGGCAGTTTCAGCCCAATATTCATTTCCTGTGTTGGCATTGTAGCTCAGTAGGTAGAGTGCTTACTTGCCTAGCAAGCACAAAGCCCTGGATTCCATCCCCAACATTAAAAGCCAGATCTGAAACCCCAACATTCAGGAAGTAGAGGCAGGAGAACCAGGAGGTTAAGATCATACACATCGAGTTCAAGGCTAGCCCGAGCCACATGAAAACCTGTCTTAAAAAATGTTTGTTTTTTTTTTCTAGGATTACACAGGGATGAATTCTGGGCTAGACCCAAACCTTGCCACTTCTGTAGTAAGACCCAGGAGTGATGTTTCTCATACCATCTAGCTGTTTGGAGTCTCTCTTTCCTTTGGGTATCTCTTTCCCGATGTTGGCATTGGGTAGAGTCTCCTGTGGTCTGAAGGATCTGTGTGTTTTGTGGAGTTCCAAATCCTCGAGGGCATCCTGGATTCATTTCTGTATGAGGCAATGAGGAGGGGCGACATATGTGTGACTAGAGGGCCGAAGGCAGATAGCCCGGAGAATCTGAAAATTCCCAGTGAATTGAACTAAGAAATTTTGGGAAAAATTTAAGAGAACTGATGCATTAAATATAAACTATTACAAATGGGAAATTCCGGAGCAACCCAGGGTAGACAAGCAGGAAACTGAGTTGGTGTAAGTTCACAGACAGCTCTGGAGCCTCCTGAACAAGCTACTCAGTATGGAGGTCAGATGACTGATGTGGCTGCCATGACCATACAGTTTGACATGTGTGAGGCAGGTGTGAGGCAGGAGTGAGGCAGGTGTGAGGCAGGTGTGAGACAGGTGTGAGGCAGGTGTGAGACAGGTGTGAGGCAGGTGTGAGGCAGGAGTGAGGCAGGTGTGAGACAGGTGTGAGACAAGTGTGAGACAGGTGTGAGACAGGTGTGAGGCAGGAGTGAGACATGTGTGAGACAGGTGTGAGACAGGTGTGAGACATGTGTGAGACAGGTGTGAGACAGGTGTGAGACATGTGTGAGACAGGTGTGAGGCAGGAGTGAGACAGGTGTGAGACAGGTGTGAGACAGGTGTGAGGCAGGTGTGAGGCAGGTGTGAGGCAGGAGTGAGACAGGTGTGAGACAGGTGTGAGGCAGGTGTGAGGCAGGTGTGAGGCAGGTGTGAGACAGGTGTGAGACAGGTGTGAGACAGGTGTGAGGCAGGTGTGAGGCAGGTGTGAGGCAGGAGTGAGACAGGTGTGAGACAGGTGTGAGACAGGTGTGAGGCAGGTGTGAGGCAGGTGTGAGGCAGGTGTGAGACAGGTGTGAGACAGGTGTGAGACAGGTGTGAGGCAGGTGTGAGACAAGTGTGAGGCAGATAATGAGATGTTCAAGTAGCTAGGATAAGTTTTGTTAACATGGAGAACTTATCGCAGTCCTCTTCATGACTGCTACCTCCTCATTCTCTGAAGAGAAAAAGGCAAGAATCAGGCAGGAAGGAAGCACACAGGCTAGATTCTTACACTAGAACCCAGATCAGGGAGGTACCTAGGGTGAGAGATACTTGAGAACACAGGGAGGCAGGAGATTGTATCAACTAAAAACTATATAGAAATGTGTACAGAGATCAAAATCTTTTCTATGGCTGGGCACTCTTTGGGTGCTACATCTATGCTACTGGGACTAATGTTATGCATGCTCAAAGTCACATAAACATGGGTGCATGAGTGCATGGGTACATGAGTGCATGGATGCATGGATACATAAGTGTATGGGTGCATGAATACATGAGTGCATGGGTGCATGAGTGCATAGGTGCATGGGTGCATGAGTGCATGGGTGCATGGATACATGAGGGCATGGGTGCATGGATACATGAATGCATGGATACATGACTGCATGGGTGCATGGTACATGAGTGCATAGGTGCATGGATACATGAGTGCCTAGGTGCATGGATACATGAATGCATGGGTGCATGGATACATGAGTGCATAGGTGCATGGATACATGAATGCATGGGTGCATGGGTACATAAGTGCATAGGTGCATGGATACATGAATGCATGGGTGCATGGATACATGAATGCATGGGTGCATAGATACATGAATGCATAGGTGCATGGATACATGAATGCATGGGTGTATGAGTGTATGGGTGCATGGGTACATGACTGCATGGGTGCATGGGTGCATGGATACACGAGTGCATTCTTAGCCCAAGTAATTTCTTCTAGAATAAAGCTCCAGGTACTTTTATTAGTGCACTAGTGGTATCTGTAGAACCTGCTGTGGTTTGGATTCCCCCAAAGTCCCGCAGCTCAGAGCCTAGCTCCTCACCTCAGCACTGCTAGAAGGTGCTGGAATCTTGGGAATGGGCTCAGTGAGAGGCAGTTAGACTGTTGGTAGTGTGTCCTCAGAGGGGAGAGTCCATCTAGGCTCTTCTCTCCACTTTTTCCTTTCTAGTCATGAGGTGAGCTTTTGCCCTGTCATGAAGTTCTGCTGTGCTGTTCACCTCATCGCAGGCCTGGGAACGTCTGAGGTAACTGATCATGGACTGAACCTTCCAAACTCTTCTCTCTTCATAACTGATTTTCTTGGGAGTTTGTTAAGGTGGGGGAGAGCTGACAGACAAACCCTGAGTCTGTCAGGAGGTCTGGGGTAGGCAGACTGTTGTCAGTCTCTCAAAGACTTTGCTCTTTGGTCTTTCAAAGATTTTGCTAATCACTGTTTAACTAGATGTTCACACGTCTCAGAGGTGGTCCAGCATCCACTCACCAGGAGGGAGGCAATGATCTTCATCTCTTATATTCGCAAGGTTGCCTGCTGTGCTACATGAAGCTAGTTGCAGTTCACACCTGTGGCAGAACAGGCCCCTCGGTGGGGTCTGTGTGGGCCTTGTTGGTGGAGTAACACTTAGATATAAAAATCTTGGTTTTCTATGTAAGAAGTGTTCACTATAAGCAAGATCTGTGCTTGTTGTATAGATTCTGTGAGGTGACCACCTGTTATCAAGGACATGCACGAGGCTGGGTTTCATCTGTAGTACCACAGGAATTGGGCGTGGTGGTGTATGCATGCAGTCCCAGAGCTCTGGATGCGGAGGCAGGAAGAACAGGAATTCAAGGTCTTTCTCTGCTACACAGGGAATCTGAGGCCAGCCCATATACTGTACATTAAAAACAATTACATCAGAGCCAGAGCTACAACCTTGCACAAAGCCCACTGCAACCTCACACACAGTCATACACATACCACATACGTACATACATACATACAAACATACATACATACACACATATATACACCCAGTAACACACACACACACACACACACACACACACACACACACACACACACACACTGAAGCTTCTGCAAGGGCATCTGCCCTGTTCAGCCTTGGACAGATGCCACCCTTGTCATTGCACTTTACCACTGGGATAATTTAAGAGATCTCATCTAATCCCTATTTTGCTTTTAAAGACTGTTTACCTCACCTCCAACTGCCTCGAGGTGTCCCTGCCACAGTGCTTGTCCTGAATCAGCATAGCTAACTCATGTCTCTCTGCCATTTAGCTCAACAGTGCTGAAGACCCAAAGGCTTGCCATAGTGCACCTATATCAGGATCTGTTCTCAGGGTCCAGCATTGCAAAGGGCAAGTCACTTTTTGTCCTAGGCTGATAAGAGGGGGCACGCTAATATTTAATTTTAGCATTCTTCAAGATATATGCTCAGGCCTGGGGAGGGGTTTATCATGGATGAATGGGCACGCACATATGTAGTAACTGACAGAAAAGCAAAGTTAAGGTAGGTTGACAGAAAAGGGCTTCCAGCCAACACAGGACAAATAGCTGTCAGTTTTCAGAGCAGCTCAGCATCTTTCCTCCCTCCTCTGTGGCCAGGAAGAAAAGCATAGGATACTCACGAGTTAAGATTTGCCCTCATCCTGAAGGGCTGTCTTCTACACTGGAAAGTGTTCCATCTTTTCAGGACCCAGCCTAGGCTCTCACCTCTTCTAGGTAGTGTGAGCTAACAAGCAGTACTTGGAGACTAAGGGAGTGACATTACTTACTTAAGGACATATTTATATAAACTACCAAGTTAGCAAATCATCCTTTAATTAAAATTCAAAGATATGAAGTGCTTCCACGTCTTCGCCTTGTAAGAGCCGTTTACTCCTATGGCTTTTGAGGTCAGAACCCTCACAGGTAGCTTCAGCTCAGAGTCCCAAGGACTTAGCAGAGATGACTGCTTATGTACTGTCTGATTCTAGAGACCTGCGCTCTAGAGTAAGGTGTTTCTTATTAGTGTGGTTGCTATTTATCTGAGCAGCCCAGTCATGGTTAAACTATCCTAATTATGTCACAAATGGTACCCCAGAGCCTATTCTACTTTTTGATATACGCCTTTCTAATCTGTTCTTATTTGGCATGATCTGTCATGGGTATCAATGCAGGGGAGTTGTTCTGAACCAACCCACTAAAACACAGGGTATGTATTCTGCACTGTCAGCCTATGGGAGAAAGGTAGTCACATTGAAAACTGGATGGGAAGAACTCAGAATCACTCTTTCTTCAGTTTTCTAAAAAAGTATAACATAGCATCACTAAAATATTTCTTTTTTTTTTGAATTTTTTTATTAGGTATATTCTTTATTTACATTTCAAATGATTTCCCTCTTACTGGTTCCCCTCCTCCCCAAAAGTCCCATACGCCCTCTTCCCTCCCCCTGCTCCCCAACCAACCCACTCCCACCTCCCCTTCCTGGTATTCCCCTACACTGCCACATTGAGCCCTTCCAGGACCAGGTGCCTCTCCTTCCTTCTTCTTGGTATCCTTTGATATGTGAATTGTTCCTTGGGTATTCCAAGCTTCTGGGCTAATATCTGCTTATCAGTGAGTGCATATCATGTGCGCTAAAATATTTCTTTTGATGATCTCATGTAGCTCAAGGTGGTCTTAAACTAAACTTCTGGTCCTGCTAGTCAATGAGATTGTAGGCGTATACCACAATGTTTGTCCCTACAAGATTTGTAAAATTCCACTGCCCGACACAATAAGTTCCCTGCCTTTCTGGTGTTTCTGTCCATAGTTACCCATCTTTTGTTTTTACATATGGATTTTTACCCATAATTGTGTTTTTTTTGCTTAAACTTGGTGTCTTAGTCAGGGTTTCTATTCCTGCACAAACATCATGACCAGGAAGCAAGTTGGGGAGGAAACGGTTTAGTCAGCTTACACTTCCACATTGCTGTTCATCACTAAAGGAGATCAGGACTGGAACTCAAGCAGGTCAGGAAGCAGGAGCTGATGCAGAAGTCATGGAGGGATGTTTCTTACTGACTTGCTTCCCCTGGCTTGCTCAGCCTGCTCTCTTATAGAACCCAAGACTACCAGTGCAGAGATGGTACAACCCACAAGGGGCCCTCCCCCCTTCACCACTAATTGAGAAAATGCCTTACAGCTGGATCTCATGGAGGCACTTCCCTAAATGAAGCTCCTTTCTCTGTGATAACTCCAGCCTGTGTCAAGTTGACACACAAAACCAGTCAGTACACTTGGTATTAAGTTATAAATATGTTTCACGTCTTCATAATTTTCACCATTAGGGCTGTTTAATGATTTCTTTATTACTGGAAAACTGTCATGTGTCCTAGAATCATGTGTCCTGTGTCATGGTAATTATTAACCACTTGCAAATCCAACACAAACAAATCTAAATTCACACTGTTAAGGAGAACATGAACTTTAACGTTCTAAGGGAACAAAAGTTCAGATCTGAGATGACTGTCCACAGTGTAGCAGGATTCCTTTACAGAGTACCTCTGCCACTTACTCCCCAAGGCTGTCTTCCATGGCAGTGGCCTGGGACATAGATCGCAGGGAAACTGGGAAGTCAGCTTGAAGCTGGACTGGCCTTACCATGAAGGCTCATTCAGAGTTAGAAAAGTATCCAACCTCTCTGCTGCTTAGATTCTTCAACTGCTAAATGGTCATATCAATGATGTTGACATGGATTGGGGTGTAGCTCTGGGGCATGGTGGGCTTAGCCCCAGGTCTGGGGAGACACTATTTTACAGAGATTGTAGGTATATATCACCATGTTTGGCCCTAAAAGATTTTTAAAATCCTACTGCTCGACTACCTTAGGGTGTTACTAAAATGATACTAGTACACTCAGTAGGAGGTGGGGGAATATTGCAGTTGAATAGTGCTTGTCCAACATGCATGATGCTCTGGTTTCAGTCTATGACACCACATGAGCTGAGATCACCACATGTCCTATAATCCAAGAGTCCAGGAGGAGGTAGAAGAAGGAGGATCATATTTCAAGGTCATCCTTAGCTATATAGGGAAGAGCAGCTTGCTCTTCAAGAGACCCTGTCTCAAAAAACCAACCAACCAACCAACCAACCAACCAACCAACCAACCAACAAACCAACCAACCAACAAAGCAAATAGCAGTCAAACATAACATCACTGTAGTGACACCTGCAGTTGGAACTGCAGTCATGGTGAGAGGCACCCTCCTTCAGATCTCTAACTCTACAACAAGGGAGGAGCTACCCTAGGAAACTAGTGCATTTTGTCTGATGTACTTTTTAAAAATTAATTTTTAGTTGCTTTATAAAGAAATGGGTCTCATTATGCCACACACACAGATAGATAGATAGATGATAGATAGATAGATAGATAGATAGATAGATAGATAGATAGATAGATAGATAGATAGATTGATAGATAGATGTGTGTGTGTGTGTGTGTGCGCACGCACGTGTGCGTGCGCTTGGTTCCTATTTACTTGATACAATGTTGTAAGATGTCCATAGCAGATAAAAAGAGAATTTTAAAGCACTCACTTGGAGGATTCATAAGCATACAGCCTCCCACTTCATGAGATGATGACAAAAACATAAAACATATTTTTTAAAGTTCATCTAACACAACTCAATAAGCCACATTCTTTTTTTCTGTTTCTTTTAGACAGGGTTTCATGTGGCCCAGGCCAGTGTCAAACTCACTATATCACCAAGGAATTGAGTTTATGATTCTCCTCCTCTCAGAAATGGGATTACAGCTGTGCACATTACAGTAGCTTTTATGTGGTGTGGGGGGACGGAACCAGGGCTTTATACTCTATCATCTGAGCCACTCCTCTGCTCCCTAGCTAAGATTTTTAAGAGATGTGTGCCATATGATTGCACAGGGAAAAGAGATTTCTAGTGTCCTAGTGTCTAGATTTCTAGATTCCAAATTTCTCCTAATGAAGTGTTTGCAGGAGTCAGATGAGGTGAAGCTTGGAAATTTTGATAGAAAGATACACAAATAACTGTTGGGTTGGCAATGGGAGTGGTGAGCACTTTGACCAGAGGAGACGGGGAAGGGTCATGTGGTGGTTTGAATGTGTTTAGCCCATGGGAAGTGGCACTATTAGGAGTGTGGCCTTGTTAGAGGAAGTGTGTCACTGTGTAGGTGGTCTTTAAGGTCATCTCTCAATGCTCAAGCTCCATGCGGTGTGGAAAAGGAGTCTCTTCCTGACTGCCTTCAGACCAACATTTAAAACTCGCGGTCCATTCTCCAGCCCTAAGTCTGCCTTGATGATGCCGAGTTTCCCATCATTTGGATAATGAACAGAACCTCTGAAACGGTAAGCTAAGGGCTTCTTTGGTCAGGGTGTCTCTTCACAGCAATAAAATCCTGATTAAGGATGCTGACAGAGTAACACAATTCCATGTCCTTAGAGACTCGGGAGCAGAGCAGGTGGCCTGGGGTGTGCCTACAGATACTCAAGGTCCAATTGTCCTCAAGGTTGGCTTTGGATAGAAGCCAGCTTCTTCACCAAGTAGAGAACTTGTCTCTTCTTTCCCCCTCCCCCCCACCCCATCCTTTTGCCAGGCCTAGTGCCTTTCTGAGAGGGCCACTAAACGTTGCTATTGACCAGGGCCAGTTCTCACAGCTCCAAGCCAATCGCCTGGGTGGCTGGAACAGGGCACATCAAGGTATTGGAGCTGACACTTCCTCCCGCCACCTGGTTGTGGCCCACAGACCATGATCTCTTCATGGGCTCTGGCTGGAATAGTGATGGTCTTGGAGTAGAACCTTTCCAGAAGGGTCTATATGCTATGATGCTGCCTACCTGCATACAACCACTGGGTGGTGCTGCTGCCCCTGCCTGCAAGCAGGAGGCCAGTGATAGACCTGGTAGTTAAGGTCTTGTGCTTTGGGTGTGGTGGTTCTTTTGGGATTCATTCTTGTTCCCTGCAAGTCAATCCAAGTAAGAGAGCCTTGAAATATGCTAGTCAGCCACCTAGCAGAGACTCAGGAATACTATTGTTTACTCTGTCATTTGTAATACAGTGTAGGTTGTTGAGGGACTTTTTGGCACATCCTCAGTTTATACATCCATCCGTATATTGACTGAGTCTGTCTTTTAATTGGCCAAATGTCTGCCTAGTATTCAAGAGGTCCATACCCAGCACTGCCTAAGCTAGATGCAACAGAGCCTGCCCATAACGCCCTCTGCCCACAAAAGAGCAAAAGCACCTAGACGTACGGTATCTGTACCCAACTCTTTCAGTTAACAGACTTTGAAACTGGCTTGGGAGATGGTATAGGAGAACCCCTGATGTCAGCAATTTTCTTCCTCTCTCCCTCTCAGAGAGTTTATTTTGGCTCTCAGTTTCTATGGAGTCACTGTGTGCTTTCCTGGCCCCATGCCTTTTCTTTAAACATTAATTATAGTTTCTGTGCAAAAGGCAGATCGCCTGTACTGGGAATAAACTGCCCCTTTCAGGCACAGAGGAAGATGTTGGGAAGCCATACAAACTAGACCAATACCGTCAGGTTTGCCCTGGGCCTCCCTTACTTCTCTACCCAGGTTGCCCCTTGTACACATTGTACACTCGCTGGTCAGATGTGCAGTTGGAACTGACTTTCCTGGTAGAGGCTCTTGTGCAGGTATAGGACCTTAATGAGACGTGTGGCCATGCCCCAGGTTCTAGCCTGACTCCGCCTCGGCAGATGACTGCCTGCAGCCACGCTCTTCCTGCCTCTTGGTTACCTGACAACCCAACTCACTATAAATAGCACCCCTCAGTGCCCACCTCCCCCCCCCTTATTCTCCCCTGGCCCTCTTCTTTATTTCTCTGTCTCTCCTTTTTCTCCCCTTTCCACATGGTCATGGCTTTTTTTTTCTCCTTTCCTTTGTCTTTCTCTCCTCTTTCTTTTTTTTTTTTTTTTTGATTTTTCGAGACAGGGTTTCTCTGTATAGTAGCCCTGGCTGTCCTGGAACTCACTTTGTAGACCAGGCTGGCCTCGAACTCAGAAATCCTCCTGCCTCTGCCTCCAAAGTGCTGGGATTAAAGGCGTGCGCCACCACTGCCCGGCTTCTCTTTCCTCTTTCTATTTTCTTAATAATAAAGCATCAAAGCTATGGGCCGCCTCTTATTAAATTCTCCATACAGAGATAGGTGGTACGCGCTGTCAGAGATTCAGCCACGCAGACAGTCTGTGAGCACAGGTAACAGGCAGAGAAATCCACACCAGAATGGCCCCACCTTCTGCGCGAGATTTCTCTGCACACCCACCCGCGTCCACGTGCAGAGACCGGCCGGCAGTGTGACCACCCCCCCATTGTGCTGAGGCACACGTGCATCTTGTCCGCCTGTATCCTCTGCGACATGCATGCTACCTTGGCCCGAGAGCGAGGCCCACGCCACTGGCCCGGCCTGGCACGTGCCTCTTTTTCCCCGCGTGCCAGGCCCCGCGCATTTCTTTTTTTCCCACATGCAGGCAGTCTGTCTTAAGTACTGGTGTGTGTTTCTTCTGTGAGTCTGCTTCCCTTGTGTCCTTAGCTCGGATCCCAAGAGCTTTGAGGTGTAGTAGCTCTTACGCTTGCTCATGATGCATGACTGAGGTCTGTGCCCTTGACTTCCACTTGTGTCAGTCTGGGGCTAAACCGAGTTGCTAGGCAGAGGCCCACGGGGAATCACGTTTAATGCAAGTTTGTGGTGACCTGTGCAAGCCCATGTTTCTCCTCAGTTTATTTACCTTTTGTTATTTGTTGTTCAAGTTGACACAAATGACTCCATTTTGATTCTTGCGCCTTTCACGGACCTTACTTTTGATTGAGATTTTTTCTGTGGAAACACTGCTGTCCTATGTCCTGTTGTAAGGGTCTGTTGTTCCTCTGTTGCATCTATCCTGGCTGATAGAGTGGGTGGGTGAGGTTGGATGACCGATAGAGTCATCATCAAATCCTTTTAACCACACTGGATCAACAGTTCAGGAAGAGCCCTTCTCTGCTCAGCTCTTGAATGCTAAGGCAGCATTATTTTGTCAGAAATTGTACTTTAGCAGATTTCTTAAAGACAGAAAACAGATGCAAAGATTAAAAAGGAAAATTCAAAATAAAAATAATTTTGATACCCACCCCCTGGCAATGGGCAAAGAGACACCTTGTTGGCGGTGGTGTTCTATCAGTCAGGGGCAGAGCAGACAGCAGTCCTTTGTTCATCCTAGTTTGATCCTGGCTTGGTGGCCAAGCTGTTTTATGCCTAGGACACATAAAAATCGAACCAAATCAAATCAAATCAAATCAAATCACATCTAGGCAATGCAGCATGGGAGGAAGAAGATGGGCAGAGACTTGTGTTCCACTGTGCCACTCAGTGCAGGCAGGGAAAGACACCCATAGACATGTCCTTCACTCCACATCTCTAGCAGGCCATAGACACATGGAGCCCTAGCCCTACCTAGTACCACATAGCACTGTATGGGAGGAGGAAATCAGACAGAGACCTGCAGACCACCATGCCACCCACAGACCTGCCCTCCAGTGCAAGGCATAGTTGGGCAGAAGACACCTGCTTGCTACCATGGCATGGAGTGCGGACAGAGGATGCCACTCAGGGACCTACCAGCCACGTGGCCAGCCGACAGCAGGAGCCACCACAGTGGCTGAGTATGTGATGGTCAGATAAGAGAGGGGTAGAGCAGCTTGAGCATTATGAAGATAGATGGAACTGGAGACTCAAGGGTGGAGAGGAATAGCCTGTTGTGAGTGGCCAGACGTGCTACCTGGGACCATGGTGAGGTCCCAACATGAGCTGCCACTAAAAGCCATGCTTCTATCTGTGGTTACACAGCCAGCATAGCCAGTGTCAGGGGTCCATGTTGTTACCACTAAAGAACATGGGTACAGCTTGGTCGAGGCAGCCACTGGGGATCATGTGGATGTCCAGGGACTATGCATAACTGCCCCTGATGCTCACTGGCTACTCTGCTCCATCTCTCACTGGAGACAGCACGTGGGAGAGTGGGTCCCTCATCTTAATCAGGCAAAGCAGCGGATCTGGCTCTAGAGGCATGGGTGTGGATGAGCTGGCCCTGAGGGCACACGATCAGAAGAACCAGAGAGTAGGAAGATGCATTGGGTGACCTAGCCAGGGCCGTGCTGGAGACCTTATGCTGCTGCTGTGGATAAGGGAGAGCTGGCAGGCTGACCAGCTCAGCAACCACCCAGGCCCAGATCCAGGGTTCCGAGTTGGGCCACTCCAAAATCATTTTCATCTGTGAATGGTTGGGACACGTGAAAGGATCAGTCCTGCTGTTCTGAAGCTGCAGGAGCTTCATGACACAGGGCAACAACGGGATAAGCGGGAGGAGTCCCAGCGAAGATCCAATATTGTTTGTGTGACAGAAGCCAGAGATCTATAACCAGACCGATATCTCATTGCAATTAGCATTTATGAGTGAAGATGTGTGGGCAGAGGAATATACTGTGGGATACACGGTGACATACTTCAGCTTCTGTGATGAGATGTTTTCTACGGTGTGTGTGTGTGTGTGTGTGTGTGTGTGTACGGGCTCAAGTGAGTGATTTATCTGGGGGGAGATACAAGGCAAAGGACAGATATGAGGGAATGGGGAGATGAGAAGGACTGGGGTGCATGATATGAAAATCACAAAGAATCAATAAAAAGATTATTGGGGTGAGGCGAATAATTTTGAACCAAAAACAAACCATTTTTTTTCTACAGCAATACCAATTGTTATCAAAGATATTCAAAGAAAAGTCAATATGTTTATAAATCTGTTATTACCAGAAAACTATATTTAAAGAGTAGAGTATTTATTGGCATGTTTTTATGAATTTGATTGTAGATGTTTCCAAGAGAAAAACTAGATAACAAAAGACTTTGAATAACCACGAGGAAAATTCTTGATGACTCTTCAGCAATTACAAGAAAATAGTTGTTTTCATGACCTAAAGGGTTTTTTTAAAAGATTTATTTATTTTATTTATATGAGTGTTCTGATTTCAGACACACCTGAAGAGAGCATCAGATCCCATTCTAGATGATTGTGAGCCTCCATGTGGTTGTAGGAATTGAACACAGGACCTCTGGAAGAGCAGTCAGTGTTAACATTTTGTCTAAGCTCTGCCCCACAGTTACCTGGCAACAGCCAGGTATGCCTGACTCACTATAAAAGGAGCTTCTTGCTCCCTCCTCTCTCTCTCTTGCTCTCTTGCTTTCTTGCTCCCTCTCTGTCCTCTTGCCCCTTTCACCCCCTCTCCCCATTGTACAGAGCCTTACTGGGGTGTTGTGCTGCCCGGCAGGAGCTTGACATTGACCAAGGACAAGGAAACAGGCTTCAGGCAGGAATCTGACATTAGGCAATGACAAGGAAATAAGCTCAAGCAGGGATATGACATTAGGGCATGATAGGGAAGTTAAGTTCAGGCAGGAATCTAATGTTAGGCTATAATAGGGAAGTAGGTTAGGGCAGGAATTTTAATCTTAGGGTGAAATGAAAGAAGCAGGCTTCAGGCAAGATTTTGGGCTTAGGCAAGGAAGTAGGCTCAGGTATTGTGGTCATTCTGACAAGCCCTTGGAAACAACTGTCACAGGACTTTGCTTATTGCCTTGACTATTTTGTGCTTACTGTCTTGCTTGTTCCTCTTTGTACTACTATTGATCTTAATACCTGCATGTAATTAAAATGGTATAAAAGTGAATTGGAAATTATTAAGCCCACCTTCAGTCTCAGAATTGACTGGGGTCATGCTACAATGTTGTCTAATCATCTTTTTTTTCTTTTTAATCCTTGCTTCTGCGCTGGAGAACCTGTTGACTGACTGAGCAGGCTTGATCAGATAGCACCTCAATGTCGGGCTCCAGAAAGTGGGGTACGGTGAAGGACACTGCAGGAAAGGAGGCACACACAGAGGAAAATTTGGGTCAGCGGTGATAAACCTTATAGAAGGACAAGGTAAAGGTAAAATGTGTTTTGTGTATGTGTTCAGAGTTATACTAAAAGTTAGAGAAGCAAAGTTAATTCTCATAGGTGCTTTTAGTCTTTGGACCCTGACTAGAGACAGTTTGCACCCTAGACATGAGAGAATGGGCTAGAGAAAAGCAGTCCTTCCCCACTGTCTGGTAAGCTTTGGCAAAAGAGAAAGAAAATGAACATAAGCTGTCTCAGAGCTCTCCTAGGGACAGAAGGAGATTGGAGACGTCCTGCCTCCTCTGGTTCCTACTGGAGGAATATTTGGTTCTGGGCCCCTTAGGTAGTAGGAAATCTGGGTCCCTTCGGGCCCTCTAATTCTCTTCCCTCTCTGTCTATTGTCTGTCCTTGGCGTGACAATCTGTCCATGTCCGTCATAAAACTGACGGTTTTATGTTAAGTCTGTGTTTTTGTTTTGTGGTTTGCCCCTTTTGCACAAGCTTTCTTGGATACAGTGTTAGAAGCAAAATTTAACCCCCCAAGATTGGAAAGGAGATCTCAGTGGGAAGTTATTTGGTATCAAACAGGCTCCTGATAAACTGTTTCAGGAATTTGTGGATAGACTACTAAAAACAGCTGGTAGAATTTTTGGAGACCCTCAAGCAGGGGTTCCTTTTGTTACATAATTGTCTTATGAGAATGCTAATG
This sequence comes from Tokudaia tokunoshimensis, assembly GCA_036184795.1. Taxonomy (NCBI): domain Eukaryota; kingdom Metazoa; phylum Chordata; class Mammalia; order Rodentia; family Muridae; genus Tokudaia; species Tokudaia tokunoshimensis. Next base: position 2,228,473 of record BTHU01000013.1, on the reverse strand, counting down.
TAGTCTGCCCCACAGTCCTCCAGCCATCCAGAGCAAAGACAGACTTATATTCATCTTTGTGTAGAAATTGGACCCTCATATACTCGTCTTGCTATGGCTGCTGCCTTGCATGGGACTACAGTACAAGTAATGCTTTCACAGCCCCGATGTGATAAGGACTGTTTTAAGTATGGGGGCATAAATCATTTTAGAAAAGATTGTCCAAAAAAATTAGAGATATACAGTAGAATTGCTCCCCTGGAATCTGTCCTTACTGCAGGAAGGGTAATCTTTGGTCTTGGCCTCAGGCAATAGTCTCAGATTAAGAAATATTTACATTTGAAATTAATGCAAAGCTCAGAGATGCCTCAGAGGCTTATGTGACACTCCCTGCCTAGGGAAGTTTTTTGTGCCTTTGCCTTGCCTTCAGGGAATTCCTCTTAGACCAAAGCAGCATTATTACAGACCTATCAGGGTGTTGTTCAAAATAAAGTTCAAATTTAAGATCTATGAAAAGTTAATGAGGCTATGGAACTTGTAGAGGCATTAAAATCTGGCTTGCCTACTCCATATAAAGTTATTATGGATTTGGAGGGTTGTTTTTTTCCTTTGCATCCTGATAATTGTGAAGGGTTTGCTTCTTGTGAGCTTGTAATCATTGAAAAGTTTTGCCTCAAGGAATGGCTAATAGCTTCACCTTATGTGAGAAATTTTTTTTTGTCTCTGCTTCAATACAAGAAGCTAGGACTTTGAATCTTTCAGTGTATATTATTCATGGAGTTTTATTACCAGCCTTTTCTCTTATACAATGGGCTTTAAGATTTTTGGAGTAGTTGTTGCTCCAGAAAAGATTCAAAGGCAATATATTTTTCAATACTTGGGATATCAGTTATATCCTAAGCTAATTGTAGCACAGCAAATTCAAATTAGAAAAGATAATTTACTTACTTAAAATCATTTTCAAAAGTTGTTAGGAGATGTTAATTGGATAAGACCTCACCTTAAATTCGATACAGGAGAACTTAAACCTCTGATACCCTCAAGGCAAATTTTAATTCCCCTTGACAATTAACTGAGGGATGAAAAGCTTTGCAGAGAGTAGAGGAAGCTATCAGTCAACAACAGATACACTATATAGATTATGAACAATTGTTGGCTGCTTGCATTATTGTTACAACTCATGCCTACCACAGTCCTTTGGCAAAAGGGACCATTAATATGGATTCATCTTTTTCCATCTCCAAGATTTAACACCTTATTATGAAGCTGTTGCTGTGTTAATACAGAATTGTAGGTTAGAATCAAAGAATTTTGGGAAAGAGCCTGATGAAATATTTATTCCTTATTCCAAACAACAATTAATTTGGTTATTGTAAAATACTGATATTTGACCTATTGCATATGCAAATTTTCTAGGCAAAATCAATAATCATTATTCAAAAGACAAATTGTTACAATTTGCCTCTATGCATGCTTTTGTATTCCCTGTAAATTTATGCATGCAGCCCATAGAAAATTCACTCACTGTATTTACAGATGGCTCATCAAATGGGAAGGCAGCATATGTGATTGGATCACAGGTTCATTCTCTTGAGTTTCCCCCTGCTTCAGCACATGATAGAACTACGTGCTGTAGCTGCTGTTTTTGAAATGCTGAAAAATCAAGCTTTTAATTTGTATAACCAATACATAGCTCATGGTTTGCAATTACTCAAAACTGTTCTTTTTTTAGATACTGCTAATTCTCAAATTTTGCAATTATTTATGCAAATACAACTCAATTTAAGAGAACATACAGTTCCCTATTTTGTAGGCCATTTAAGAGCTCATACTGGATTGCCAGGACTCCTTAGTGGGGGCAATGCCACAGCAGATTTATATACCAGGAAGGTTATAGGCCTTACACAGGAACAATTAGCCAAACAATTTCATTCTTTACATCATCAAAATAGTAATAGCTTCAGATAACAATTAGGTATTTTTAGAGAATGTGCATGTAAAATTTTAAAGCCTTGCCACGAATGTCCTTAATTTCTACCCGTACCACATAACGGTGTTAATTCTTGAGGAATTATACCTAATCAATTATTACAAATGGATATTCATTATTGATTTTAGAAAATTAAAATGTGTACATGTGGCTAAAGGCTAAAGCCTTTTCAGGCTTTCTAGTTGCCACCGCTTTAACAGGAGAAGCAACTAAAAATAACTAGTCATTGCCTAACTTATTTTTCTATGCTTGGTGTTCCAAATCAGATTAAAACAAATAATGGAACTGGCTATTACAGTCAAGCACTTGAGATGTTTTGCTGACAGTCATATTACTCATATTACTGGGATTCTTTATAATTCTCAAGGACAAGATATTGTGGAACTTTATTTAATTTATTTATTTATTAATTTTTCTAAGTCAGTTACCACACTCTCCTTGTTCTCTGTCCCACAAGGTCTAAAAGCTTGAGGCAAAGCAGCTTGTCCAATCTGGGATATAGGCAAGCAAAGGCGGGTCAGGAGCATATGTCCAATACAGCTTCCCAGTTACCATTGTCAGGGCACTCAGCAAGCTCACAGGTCAGCATCATTCTTTGTCCCAGCATCAGCATGTCACACCAATCACTGTGGCAGCTAGCATGCTCCTTCAGCATCCTACAGAAAAGGCACAAACATGCCCTCTTCCCTCTTTTATTTTAATAAATAAACAAATAAATAAATAAATAAATAATATGAGTGATACTCATATTACTGGGATTCTTTATAATTCTCAAGGACAAGATATTGTGGAACCTTATTTAAAACAATATCTTTATAAAATAAAAAAGGGGGAGTTATATCCTCATACACTACAAATTTATTTAAATCATGCTCTTATTTTAAAATTAAAAAAATTTGGATGCCAAGGAACACTCTGCTGAGTGTCTATGGCACCCTACAGCCAGGCACACTTATGCCTAGGTGAAATGGAAGGATCCACATACTGGCGTATGTCATGATCCTGATCAGGTATTTAATACAGGGAAGAGGGCATGTTTATGCTTTTTCTGTAGGATGCTGAAGGAGCATGCTAGCTGCCACAGTGATTGGTGTGACATGCTGATGCTGGGACAAAGAATGATGCTGACCTGTGAGCTTGCTGAGTGCCCTGACAATGGTAACTGGGAAACTGTATTGGACATATGCTCCTGACCCGCCTTTGCTTGCCTATATCCCAGATTGGACAAGCTGCTTTGCCTCAAGCTTTTAGACCTTGTGGGACAGAGAACAAGGAGAGTGTGGTAACTGACTTAGAAAAATTAATCAAATAGAGAAGCTATTATAATGACTCTTCTCTATCCTTTAGTGTGACCAGTTATTTTGACTCAATCACGGACTGGTATAGAAATCAATCCAATATTGGAAATGACAGTCTTCATTTGGAAGACTGGTTCTGGACATTTTCAGAGACATTTGAAAATTGACCACTGCCTTGTATAAAGTTACATTTGCAGTGGATAAAATTGGGGCAGGATCTAGATTTCAAACAGGTGTTAGTGCATGTGTTAAAGCTCCTAATCTTTTTTATTGATTGGTCATGTTAAAATTACTTTTGTTTCTTCTACAGTATTTAATATAAGTTGTATTTATTGTACTCTTTCCAATTGTGTTAGTATATTGAAACCTAGCATGTCTGTTATGGAGGTTTATCAACCAGCTTTTGTCTTATTGCCTATGAATATTACAGGACCTTGGTATTCTGAAAGAAGCTTGCAGGTACTGGAAGAAGTGAGTCAGGCTTTAAGTAGAAGCAAGAGGGTAGTGGGCTTGATTATTGCTGGTATAGCAGCTTTAATTAAGTTGATAGCTAGCACCACGGCCTCTGCAATTGCCTTGACACAAGAAGTTAAGAAGCTAATTTTGTTAATCATTTAGCAAAAAATGTAAAAATGCTCTGAGTATTCAAGAGGATTTAGATAGGTGTTTGGAACAACAGATTGACACTCTTTCTGATACTATTCAAATTATTAGAGAGGAGGTTCAGAGTTTAAGAGTAAGAAGTCATCTCGAGTGCCATGCTGAATACTGATGGGTTTGTGTTACTGCTAAGTTTACAATGACAGTCACTATAATTGGGGAAAAGTTTAAAAACACTTGCAGGGTATTTGGCATAATTCCAACACCTCTCTAGATGTTTTAGCTTTGCGTACTGAGATTATGAATTTAAAGAATGCTGCTCTGCTGAGCTTTGATGTTACTGTTATTGTTGGTAAAATTGTCCATGGCCTGAAGTCAGTATTTCCATCCTGGTCAAGCTTCAAGAATGGCTATATGACTTGATCATGCTAGCCCTTCTTGTCCTGGGAATACTTTTATTCCTGTCCATCCTGTTAAAGCTTGTCTTTAACAACATCAACCTGTTGGTGGCCAAGGTACATGGCTTGAAACTAAAAACGAACTCCCACACAGAGTCATTAGTATAACAGACTGGCAAGCCAAGGATGGGTAAGATTCTGCACAAAGCCTTACCAACCTAAGACAGAAACGTGCCAAAAGGCCGTGTTTATTAATAAACACCAATAAGGACTGGTTTGTTCAAATAACAAAAACAAGCTGTGTATGGCCTTGAAGATGGGTAAGGAAGGCCTTCTTGTGAGAATGACCTAAGACAGGCTCAGCCTTGTTTTTTGAAATAAAAAAGGGGGAGATGTAGAGAGCCTTAATGGAGTGCTGTGCTGCCTGATAGGGGCTTGGCATTGACCAAGGACAAGGACAAGGACTTCAGGCAAATCTGACATTAGACTTTGAATAACCACGAGGAAAATTCTTGATGACTCTTCAGCAATTACAAGAAAATAGTTGTTTTCATGACCTAAAGGGTTTTTTTTTAAAAGATTTATTTATTTTATTTATATGAGTGTTCTGATTTCAGACACACCTGAAGAGAGCATCAGATCCCATTCTAGATGATTGTGAGCCTCCATGTGGTTGTAGGAATTGAACACAGGACCTCTGGAAGAGCAGTCAGTGTTAACATTTTGTCTAAGCTCTGCCCCACAGTTACCTGGCAACAGCCAGGTATGCCTGACTCACTATAAAAGGAGCTTCTTCTTGCTCCCTCCTCTCTCTCTCTTGCTCTCTTGCTTTCTTGCTCCCTCTCTGTCCTCTTGCCCCTTTCACCCCCTCTCCCCATTGTACAGAGCCTTACTGGGGTGTTGTGCTGCCCGGCAGGAGCTTGACATTGACCAAGGACAAGGAAACAGGCTTCAGGCAGGAATCTGACATTAGGCAATGACAAGGAAATAAGCTCAAGCAGGGATATGACATTAGGGCATGATAGGGAAGTTAAGTTCAGGCAGGAATCTAATGTTAGGCTATAATAGGGAAGTAGGTTAGGGCAGGAATTTTAATCTTAGGGTAAAATGAAAGAAGCAGGCTTCAGGCAAGATTTTGGGCTTAGGCAAGGAAGTAGGCTCAGGTATTGTGGTCATTCTGACAAGCCCTTGGAAACAACTGTCACAGGACTTTGCTTATTGCCTTGACTATTTTGTGCTTACTGTCTTGCTTGTTTCTCTTTGTACTACTATTGATCTTAATACCTGCATGTAATTAAAATGGTATAAAAGTGAATTGGAAATTATTAAGCCCACCTTCAGTCTCAGAATTGACTGGGGTCATGCTACAATGTTGTCTAATCATCTTTTTTTTCTTTTTAATCCTTGCTTCTGCGCTGGAGAACCTGTTGACTGACTGAGCGGGCTTGGTCACCCCATTCCCTTCTCCCCTCTCTCCCCATTAATCATGGCTAGCCTCTACTTCTCTTCTCTCTCTCTCTCTCTCTCTCTCTCTCTCTCTCTCTCTCTCTCTCTCTCTCTCTGTCTCTGTCTGTCTGTCTGTCTGTCTCTTTCTGCTTTTCTCTGCCTCCACTACCCTCTTGACTCCCCTTCCCATGCCCTGAATAAACTCTATTCTATACTATACCTTAGTGTGGCTGGTCCCTCAGGGGGAAGGGATGCCTCAGCATGGGTCTGCTCCCCTTCCCCCATACCAGACTTAACTCCATAGAACATATCCTCCCTCTCTTTATCTTTTTATTAACACATCAGTCAGTGCTCTTAACAACTGAGCCATCTCTCTAGCCCTGACCTGAAGAGTTTTTAAGATAACAAGCATGGCCAGCAGCATAATCTCGGACCTGTCAGGCTTCTGCAAATTTTACGTAAACTTTACCTTGTGTTTTATTATGTCAATAACCTAGGTCATGCCTCACTATAAAGTAATTGTCACCCACCAAAACTTTTATTAAAAGTAAATCAACATTAAAAAAAACCTTGTTCTGTTAGACATAGAGAACTAGACTCCATAGTCTAGTCTTATATCACTGTAGTAATATTCAGATATTTAGAATATTTTATATTTGCTCTAATTGTAGCTATGTTTATACACATTTCTTTCCCATGACTCATCCTCTGCCAACTTCTGTGACTTGCTCAGAAGGTATCTTTGAAAAATATCTCCAAATTTAAAAGATCTGGTTGTGTGTGTGCACGGCATGCCTGGGTGGGGCACGGGGATTTGGGGTGGGTAAAGCTGCCCCACACGACATATATGGTCATTTATTGAGACCCACAGAACATATAACAAGAGAGTGAGTTCAAGTGTGAATTTGACCTCTGACAGTTGTGCTGATGATGTGTGAGACTCTTGATAAAAGGGAAGGCTTGGGGTTGTGATGTATGGGAACGTGGGGTTCTGCTATGAACCCCTGACTGAACTAAAGGCGATGCCCATTTACAAAGGCACAGAGTTTCTGATGTCCTCATGTCTTTACAAGCCTCACTCAACAGTTACACATAGGCCAACCTTGAGCTACTGGTCCCTCCTTCCTTCTTCTTCTGTGTGCTGGGATTATAGGAAGGAGCACAGCCATGCCACACTTGAGGTATTTTTAAAACATGGGCTTTGGGGGTGTAGCCATTTGTGAAAAGCAGGTGGGAATCTGTGAGTCACCCCCTCAGGGTCCCTTTCTACCCCATGCATAAGATCTTTGATGCCTACTATTTACTCAGAAGAGGGAGCCACAGTTTTCTGAAAGACGGGCTGAGACCCAGCATGGCCCCTAGCATGTGCCAACAGCTGGTGTCTGTTGAACATGTTAGGATCCTAAGAACTGTGTCTGGTTCTAGCTGTATCTCTTTGTGCCTGTGGTTATTATGAAATAAGTCACAGCTTGTTATTACTTGAGTATGAAATGCCCCCATAGGCTCGTGTTGACAGCCTGTCCTCAGCTGCTAGTGCTTTTTTGGGAAGTGTTGGAATCTTGAATAGGTGGGGCCTCATTGGAGGAAGCAGGTCATTCTGTGTGCATGAGACAGGGTCATATGTAGCCCAAGCTTAACTTACTATATAGCCAAGGATGACCTTGAATTCTTGACCCCCTGGTCTTGACCGCCCAGTGTTGAGATGATACATGTGCCTGGATTGAAGAGGTCCCTGGCCTCTTTTATGTGTGTTTACACAGTGGGTGAGTAACTTCACTCTAACAGGCTTGTGTCATATGCTCCATGTCACCACAGCCCCACATCAAGGGCCAGGTGCTATGGATATGAACTTCTGGAGCTGCGCATCAGAACAACCTCTTCCACTCTGAGGGGCCCCTTCCTTCTCCTCTTGCTCCAGCTCCTCGTTCTCCTTCTCTAACTCCTCTAACTCCTCTCTTCTTTCTCCAGCTTCTCCTCCTCTTCCAGATCCTTCTCCCTGAGTTCCTCCTCTGTTCTTTTCTTTTTTCTTTTCTTTTCTTTTCTTTTCTTTTCTTTCGCCTCCTCCTCCTTCTCTATCTCCTCCTTCTCCTCCTCCTTCTCTATCTCCTCCTTCTCCTCCTCTTCCTCCTCCTCCTTCTTTTTGAGACCGGCTCTCACCATAGCCAAGCTGGTCTTGAACCCTTCATGTAGCTGAAGTGCCTTGAACCTCTGATCCTCCTTCTCCCACCCAAGTGCTAGAATTATCAACATGTGCTACCATACCCAGTTTCCGGGAATGTTTACTGTCCTGTGCTGTGTTGCATCAATGAAAACTCAAACCCAGGCATGCTTGCAGCTGGACAGCTGGTCCTGGGAGATGAGAGCAGGTGAGGAAGAAGCAGGCTCACGCAAGGGCCAGCACTGTGGAAAGGCCTCTGAGGGCCTGTTAACCTCTTAGCTCCTCTTCAAACTCCACAGCACAAAGGTCTCTTATTCAAAACAAATGCTACTTTTAGTGAAACTGTTATTTTCTTAATAGTTAACATAATTCCTTTGTTCAAAGAAACTTTTTGTTAAAAGATATGGCTGGCCTCAAGGTATAATCAGCACTAACTGTGTAGGATAAAGGAGGGGAAAAGAAAAGGGAGGCTGGACTCTGAGAGATGGGATCAGGAGGGAGCGCTGTGGCCACAAAACTGTCTTCCTTTGTCTCACAAGCAGCCAATGTGAGACTCACCTTTCCTTTTCTCCAAAATAATATTAAGATGCCGTGTTGCTCACTGATATTTTCAGTGGGAAACAAGTTCCTTTTAGAGCCCACAAAGTAAGGTGAGCTTTTGCACCAATGTAGGTGAGAGGTGAGTGATAAACATCAGGGTTTTGTGTGTGACATGGGAAGTGTAAGGTGGCATCCTCACATACAGGTCCCTGTGGTAACACAAACTAGGAAGGACAGGTCCCTTCAAGCAGCACCTGTCCTGTGACAAGGGCTTTTGTGGGCTGGTACTGATGAAGCTGTCACACCTATATTGACAGATGGGGCTGTTAGCTAAAGGGCTGGGAAGCAGATTAAGAACCGAATGAAGACTCTGAAGAGGACTTCTCAGGTGTTGGGTTATATAGTTCAGGTGGTAGAAGCTTGTCTACCATGCAGGAGGCCATGGTTTTGATCCTCAGCACCACACATACAAGACATGGTAGTGCATGGAGGTAGAGGCAGGAAGATCAGAAACTTAGTGTCATCTTTAGCTATATAGTCAGTTTGAGGCTATCTGAGGAAGTTTCTAGATCCATTGTGGCTTGATTTTTCTATGTCTGGTACACAAGAATGTGGTATCTTCAGCAGTAAATATAGTTCTGGTGGGCAGCATAAGCAATGGGAACAGGCTGTGCTGTTTGGGGGGATTTTGGGGGTTCCTGGGACAATAACTCATAGGGAGGTATCCTACACCTGTGAAGGTTCCAGATCTTCAGGAGTGACAGTCATTCAGTGCTTCCTACTGAAAAGCTGAACATTTGAAAATGGGCTTGCAACATTGATCTTCCTGGACAAGGGTATCCTGCCATGAGAGAAAGCATGCTGATAAAGATGGTGGGGTTTTAATGGCGTGCTAATGAGTGTGGCAAGCTATGGGGCGTGGATGATTTCATTCTCAGAACTACTTGTGAGCCCTTCCTTTTACATTCTGGGAAAAGCCTCACTAAAAAAGGGATTTCTTCTGTCAGGTGTGGGGCAGCACATCTGTTAGGGCTCAGAGGACAAAGGCAAAAGGAAGCTAAGTTAGAGGCCAGCTTGGATAACAGATATAACAGGATTGCTTCAAAGAAACCACAAAACAAACACAACAAAATAAAGCAAGGGGCTGAAGAGATGGGCAGTGTTGCTCAGTAGTTAAGGTAATTGTTATTATCTATCTATCTATCTATCTATCTATCTATCTATCTATCTATCTATCTGTCTTATCTATCTAGGTAATCTATCTATCTATCTATCTATCTATCTATCTATCTATCTATCTATCTATCTATCTATCTATCTTATCTATCTAGGTAATCTATCTATCTATCTATCTATCTATCTATCTATCTATCTATCTATCTATCTTATCTATCTAGGTAATCTATCTATCTATCTATCTATCTATCTATCTATCTATCTATCTATCTATCTATCTATCTATCTATCTATCTACTAAAGCTGTCTTCAGACACACCAGAAGAAGACATGGGATCCCATTACAGATGGTTGTGAGCCACCCTGAAGTTGCTGGGAATTGAACTTAGAACCTCTGGAAGAGTAGTCAGTGCTCTTAACCTCTAAGCCCTCTCTTCAGCCCCACTTGTTACTCTTGAAGGGGATCTGCATTAGATTTCCAGACCCCATAGCAGCTTATCATCTTACATCATTACAGTTACTATCTGTAACTCCAATTCCAGGGGATCTTCTTCTGACCTCTGCAGGCACCAGGCATGCATGCTGTGCAAATACATACATACATGTGTTGGGGTTTTGTCTTTTATAGTCTATTTTAATCCCAAGGGCAGTTCCTAAGACTTGGAGTCTACACATAGTCTCTGGGACCCTGCCCCCAAGTCAATTCTGATTGGTGAATAAAGATGCCGACAGTTAATAGCTGGGCAGAAGAGACACAGGTGGGGTTAAGGTTTCATGGGCTTAGAGAGAGGAGACCATGGGGAAAGGAGAATGTGCAGGAGGGAGGGAGGGAGGGAGGGAGGGAGAGAGAGAGAGAGAGAGAGAGAGAGAGAGAGAGAGAGAGAGAGAGAGAGAGAGAGAGAGAGAGGGAGCCATCATTGGGTAGGAATAAAGTGGCCTTGTGGACTGGCCAATTGGAACTAAGAGCAGCCCAGATGAAATACAGTAAACAGTAACAAGTCAGTGTTATGGGTAGGGAAATGGATTCTAACAGCATGGAGGGTAGGCAGCTGCCCAGCTCTAGTGCTACCAAAGGCATATTTAAAAATATAAAGGCTGTGTGTGTCTTTTATCTGGGAACAAATGGTTAAAGGTGGGGAAAAAACCCTGGGCCAGAACTTCAAATATTTTCTATTATATACATGTAGGTAAAATACTCATACACATAAAGTAAAATAAATAATAAAAGGTTTCTGGGAACTGGCGAGCACTTACTGTTTTTGCAGAAGGTCTGGGTTTGATTCCCAGCACACACACAATGGCTCACAACCATGATTCCCAGCACACACTCAATGGCTCACAACCATGATTCCCAGCACACACACAATGGCTCATGACCATTTGTTAACTTTGGTTTCAGGGAATCCAATACCCTTTTCCAGCCCCTGAGTGTGCTACTTGTATACAGCACACATACGTGTATGCAAAATACCCATATACACAAAATAAGTATACCTAGAAATTGCTTTTAGAAGAAAAGAGTTTTCATCAACCTCCAAGCAGATTCTGTCTCAGCTCAGTCTTGTCTCCATCATTCAGAAAGGAATCTCTGTGCCTTGTCTCCTCACCTTGAAGGGGAATCCTCATCTCTCCACGAGTACCAGTAGCTTGGTCTGATCAATGGTGTCAGTTCTGTTATTGGGGTAAACGATCTCTTTCTGATGGGATTTGGAGCCCACACCACAGGCAGGAATTCATGATGTCTGGTTCTGTAAGCTTGTCAAAAGCCCATGACTGAGGAGGTCACAGGTCCTAGTGGGGAGTTGACAGCTGCTGTTTTGCAAAGTGGATATGATGCCCCTATTGAATTGCCTTCTAAATAACCATGTTTATTCTCACAGATCTGTGCTGTTGCCGCTTGATTACCGCAGAGACTCGTAACTGGTCAAAATGCTGAACACAAGTCTGTGTCACTGCTCCAGTGCCCAGAGAATATCAGTGAAGAGAGGGCAGAACGATGGCGAGAGCCAGAGCACGGCCTGGGATGTTGTAAAATGCTGTCTTTCATTGGTGACATGGCCGTGGTACTCTTAAATTCATAGCAGCTGCTGTGTCCTACACAAGACATGCCTGAGCCTGGGCCTGACAACACCTAGCCAAAGAAGGAGGAAGGGCCTGTGAGGTTCCGCTGTTCCTAATGGCTGATAAGGGAGGGAGAAACATTTTCTTTTAGTGGGACAGTTGAAGTGGGATAACCAATAAGATGCACATGCTCCTGTAAATAATCGCTTCCTCATGATTCTGTAGGCAACTCTGATGAAACTCATTGGTTCACTAGAGAGAAAGAGACAGACACAGAGACAGAGACAGAGAGACAGAAGAAAAGATATGAACGCATAAAGGGGTGGTTAGGAAGAGGAAGGAGATCAGGGGGTGAATATGATTAAAATATATTATAAACATTATACACACGCGAGACCATAGTGCACTGCTGTAGGCGCTTTGTGCTTGTGGATTGGTACGTAATCTAGTCAGGACCAGACCTTACTATGGTCCACTGCATACACAGGCGCAGTTGGAGCCTTCCAGCTGACGTGCACAGACAGGACCTCCCTCTAAGAAGAGACCAGTCATGTGCATCCTCTCATCTTTCTGCCACTGGGGCTGGAAGGCTTAGTCGGTTTCTCTTACCCCTCCCCTCCTCCTCTTCCTTCTCTTCTTTTAAATTTGGCACAAGTTCTTACTATGTAGCTCAAGCTAACTTCCAACTCCCCATCCTCATGTCCCCGTGCCCAGGGAGTTCCGATGGCAGCTGCACCTGACTTTTGATATGCTCTGAAATGTTATTGTGCTTAGGCATTGGGATTGGGAGGTAGGAGAATGGAGTTTCCCCCAAACTTCCAGATCCCAGCATCCTTCACCAGGGAAGACCCATGTTTGGGAGAGTTGGATTTTTGCTGAGTGTGTGTGAGGTCACTACCCCAGCACTTACATTCACTGCTCCGCTCAGTGCCCAGGGAGGCTGACCTGAATGTCCTTCAACAGTCTGCTCCTTTGTCTCTTCCACAAAAGGGAAGCACCATCCAGGGGTGACAGGGAGAGGAAGAAGGGAAGTCATGTGTTTGCTCCCCTGGCTCTCCCTGAGGACCTGAGTAGGTGACTGCTTCTTCCAGGGACTGTTACAGATTCTGTCATGTGGCATATTCCAGTCTTTCTGTCCCTGGGGCACACTTCTGTCCTCTTGTTCTACAGGCCTCTGTGTGGAGGGAGCTGGAGGTGACTGCAGACACTACACAGTTGTTTGGAATTCCACAATTCTGACTTATGCTTTTATAAGCTACATCCCCTTAAATCTGTTAAATCTTAAAAGTTGTGTGTGTGTGTGCACCTGCATACACACACAGACACACAGATACACAGATACACACACACACACACACACACACACACACACACACACACATCATAGCCCCTGGTTGCCCTAAAACTTGCTCTGTAGACCAGGCTGTTCTTGAACTCAGAGCTCTACCTGCCTCTGTCTTCCAAGTGCTGGGATTAAAGGAGTGTGCTAACACTGCCTAGCCTGTTGATAACTTTTGAATTTTCCTCTTTCTATTATGGTTTTGGGGTATTAGGCTAAGGTTGTGATGCTTGTATGGTAGAAGTGGTAAGCACTTTTACCCAGTGAGCCAACCCCATGGCCCATTGGCCCCTTTTATTAAATGCCACAGAAATTATCCACCAAGAGGTACCATCTCTTACCTGTTGTGGCCTGACCACGCAAGGGCTTTGTGGAATGGTCATACAGCTGGTGTTTGTTTCCCACTGCACTGTAGTCACACAATGCTCAGCAAGCACTTGGTGAATTTTCGTCAATTGAATGACAGGATCTGAACTACGGTCCTTCCTCTCCATACTTCAGATACTCCCTTGAGCATACCCATGCCATGCACAGGTGCCCAGTGAACTCTAGGAGTTGTTAGGTTAAGCAGCATAGAACAGGCTAAGTCTGTAACTTGTATTCCCATGAGCTTCAGCTTCTTGAGTTGCCTCAGTGGCTCATACCCAAAGGAGTAACATGTGATGTGTGAGGAACATCTGAAAAATACACAGAGACAGTAAAGACAGGGTGCTTGCCAAAAGAAGGATGACGTCATTTCTCTAACTCATAAAAAGTCCAGTCCACAGCACAGGAAATGAATGTGGGACATTTTCATTTGTTTAGATGTAAAGGAAGCATATTGAATACACAATTCATAGTTACTAGTTTTGCATTTACAAAGTTGATATTACCTTTATTATACTCAATGTTATATTAGGGCATCATTGTTTCATTCTGTGTGAGGTAAAGCTGATACAACTACGGTGTGTTTATATCCATAGTTACAATCAAGTTCACAACTGCAGGCTCCAAAGTGGTTTGTGACATTTATTACAATTACATTTTCACTGTGCAAGTGTTGCAAGAATTTCTTATGATGAGGTGTCCCCCAAAATTTGTGTCTCTGGAAAGATGCTTTTGTAGGTAGGGCTCACAGAAATATCAGGCAAGACTGTTCCAAGATCCCTCACCAGGCCTCAGGAATTCCTAGTTGTTTACAAATATGTCCTTATTATAACGCCATAATGAAAGAAATTCCATGATCTTCCTTCCTGGGTTCCCAAGCAGGATTGGAGTCCAAGACGATTTGTCAAAGTACATCTCATCTTTGCGTAGAGCTGTGCTTTTGATGATCGCCAGGGCACACTCATCCTTGGGAGAAGCTTGGGCTCTAAGGATCCCAGAGATCTCCCTTAAAGCTGTTTCTGTAGACCACAGGAAAAAGTGAGTTAATCCAGGGTTAGCAGAGCTCATGTGATAGAGACTCACAGACTTCTTTGTGTCACGTACAGTGTGCTCATGTCTGAGTCCCATAGTCCCTCTGAGGACCCTTAGACAACTGGATATGTTGACAAAGGAAGACTGGTTGGCAGAGGTCTGCCTCCCTGGATGGGGATCTGTAGGGCAGTGGAAGTGACAGCTTAGGGGTCCAAATGTTCTCTGGGTGTTTGGGTTGGGGTGACACATTAAAAAGGGGGTGCAGAATGAGGACTAAATCGCTGATGTAAAGTGTAGGTGGCAAACAAGAATGTGTTTTGACAATGATCCACTGCTTTATAGAAGGCAAAGTAGAACCAGGCTTTGGGTCCCTCTTTACCCTGACCACTGTCACAGAGAAGGGACTGCTGGTGATTATGCTTTCTCCTCCTGTGGGTCATATCCTTCATATGCACCATTTCTTCCTTCATTTCCATGTCGCTTGACTTCCAGTTTGTTCTATAATCACTACTTGGTTACTCCTTTTTTTAAAAAAACAAAAACCAAAAAACAAACAAACAAAACCAAGCTCTCATGTATCCCAGGCTGGCCTCGAACTCAATATATAGTTGAGAATGACTCTGAACTTCTGATCCTTCTGTGTCTATTGCCTGAATGCTTGGATTACAGATGTGTTCTCTCTTACATAGTTTATGTGGTGCCAGGAATTGAACCCAGGGCCAATGAGTACAAGATGAGCAGTCTAGCAGCTGAGCCACAGCCCCAGATTCTCAGCTAATCCTTAAACAAAAGTTTCTTACAGTCCTAGATGTATGTTTGAGATAAATGTATAAATGCTGCACTCACTGTCCCCTTTCACCCCTCACCTTTCACCCCTCACCTTTCACCCCCCCTCACCTTTCATGAATTGTATCATCATGCATAACCCTGTGCAATGCCAGAAATGAACACCATAGGTGCAGCACAATGTCACTGGCTGTTTTTGATTGATTGCTTTTTTGTTTACCAGCGTCCCCTAGATAGTGTCCAAGAGCACACTCAGTAATAATTTCTCCTATTTATTTATTAGTCTGTGAAGGTTCTTTTTCTGTTTCTCATGGCCTTGATTCTTTGGAGAGTACTGATCACTGTTTCTAAGCAATGTAATTCAGTTAGATGTGCACCCTTCTCAGTGTATCACATTGAGGATCCCTTGCAATCAACTTCTTGTCACTGTTGAGTCCAGTAAGAAAGGCACGCAGGTGTTGGATATCATTTATAGAATAAATGGCAAGGGGCAGCTCACATGGGCATAAGGAGCTCAGAGTTCAATATACCCTGAGAATGGAAAGAACTGAAAGGAGGATCAAGATTGGCTAGACTTCACCAGTGACAGAAGTGCCTCATTAAGTGACAGGGTTGACACTTCCAGCTCTGGTCTCTAATGTGTTGCCGCTAAGAAGGAAGGTACCCTCAGGGAGACAGGACCCTCCTTTTCCATGGGGTAAGGCTGAAAGACCAATTTAGGGCCACTTATTCCAGGGTCTTTTCCTTACCTGTATCTATGAGGCCAAGGAAACAGAGAGTGATGGACACATTAACCTTGCTTATTACGTGTTCTTTTCTAATGGTGGAAAAGAACCCATCCAGAGCAAACTTGCTTGCAGAGTAGGAAGCAATCAGAGGCTGGGTCATTTTCCCTAAATGACAGATAAAAGAAGTTTGTTAATAAGGATCTACTTTGGCCTTAGAGCAGGGCTCGACTAGGAAGAGGCTGCCAATCCTCAGGGGCCTTTTTATCCACTGAGACTCCAGTTTCTCATGATTCTCTAAATTATCACATTTCTGAAAGGATAGAAATTAAGTATTTGGAGGTGTGGTAGTTTGAATGAGACTCGGTCCCCCCCATAGGCTCATATATTTGCATACTTGGTCCCCAGTTGGTAAAATGCTTGGGAAGGATTAGAAGGTGTGGCCTTGAAGTAGGTGTGTCACATGGGGTGGGCTTTCAGAATCCCAGGTGTGTCACATGGGGTGGGCTTTCAGAATCCCAGGCCAGTCCCATTCCTCCCCATCCCCACCCCCTGCCTGAGGACTTCTCCAGCACCATGCCTGCCTGCTCCCCACACCCACAATAGTGGGCTGACATCTGATGCTGTCAGCAAGCTCCCAATTAAATGCTTCCTTTGAGAAGAGTCATGGTGGTCATGGTGTCTCTTAACAGCAATAGAATGGTAACTTTCAACACCTCACAGCTATGCTCAACCCTTACTATAGATGGTAACTTTCAACACCTGACAGCTATGCTCAACCCTTACTATAGATGGTAACTTTCTTTTTTTTTTTTTGGTTTTTCGAGACAGGGTTTCTCTGTGTAGCCCTGGCTGTCCTGGAACTCACTTTGTAGACCAGGCTGGCCTTGAACTCAGAAATCCTCCTGCCTCTGCCTCCCAAGTGCTTGGATTAAAGGCGTGCGCCACCACCGCCCGGCTTAGGTAACTTTCAACACCTCACAGCTATGCTCAACCCTTACTATAGATAGTAACTTTCAATATCTGACAGCTATGCTCAACCCTTACTATAGATGGGAACTTTCAACACCTCACAGCTATGCTCAACCCTTACTATAGATGGTAACTTTCAATATCTGACAGCTGTGCTCAAACCTTACTATAGATGGTAACTTTCAACACCTGACAGCTATGCTCAACCCTTACTATAGATGGTAACTTTCAATATCTGACAGCTGTGCTCAAACCTTACTATAGATGGTAACTTTCAACACCTGACAGCTGTGCTCAACCCTTACTATAGATGGTAACTTTCAATATCTGACAGCTGTGCTCAACCCTTACTATAGATGGTAACTTTCAATATCTGACAGCTGTGCTCAACCCTTCCTATAGATGGTAACTTTCAATATCTGACAGCTATGCTCAACCCTTATTATAGATGGTAACTTTCAATATCTGACAGCTGTGCTCAACCCTTACTATAGATGGTAACTTTCAATATCTGACAGCTGTGCTCAAACCTTACTATAGATGGGAACTTTCAATATCTGACAGCTATGCTCAACCCTTACTATAGATGGTAACTTTCAATATCTGACAGCTGTGCCCAAACCTTACTATAGATGGGAACTTTCAATATCTGACAGCTGTGCTCAAACCTTACTATAGATGGCTGTGTAAGAAAAAAAGTCTAAGAGCCTAGCACTGCTGCAGTGCCCTTTTTTTTTAAAACTCAGGATCACTACAGGAATGGACATTTTGAGACAAGAGAAATTGTTGGTGGGTCTCAGTTCTTTGGCCTTCTGGGAGTTCTGGAGGACGGCGATCCTTTCTTTTCCGATGGGCACTTTGTGCATTTGTATGGGGCTAGAATTGCTACAGCTAGCTTCCTTATTCTCTGAGGAGGAACACACAGGAAGGCAAGCAGGGCCAAGAGGACCATGGGGACACAGCCCGAAATGCGTCATCTGCGAAGGCTGCCCTGCATTGAAACTCCAGTTCTGTCAATAATTTTCCTAAATGTTTAAGAAAAAAAAATAGATCTGGAATACTCACAGGAATAGTATATGCTTAGAATATGAGCTTTAGAGGAGGTGGCCTGGGTGTAAATCCCAAGTGTGGACTGGCTTAGCTACGATTTGTGGATGACACCTTTTTTGAGCTGAAATAACCATGTAATACACTTAACCCTGACTCTGACTCATTTGGAGAATGCTGTTGTCGTCAAGAGAATTAGTATTCACATCTCTAAGAAACATATGAGACATTCAAGGAGTCATGTTGGGACAAATAGCTATTTACTTAGGGGAACAAAAAACGCCACTCTAATAAATGAATTCAAACAACAATGTGCGAAGTAAGAAGCCCGGTTAGAGAAGGATGAGTGAATTCTCATCTCAGGAGACAATTCACAGGCACACATGGTGAAAGGAAGGATGGGAGGACAGATGTAAAACTTGAAAAACCACCAGGCGCTGGCTGGAAACGCCCACCTTACCCCTTTTGCATGCACGTCCTTCAAAGAGACCCCTCTTCTAGCCTAGGAAGGCTGTCCAGCCACAGGCAGTGTGCATACCGGCTTGAACACATGCCACGGCTTCTTTCAAGAAATTGAAATAAATAACAAAAGGATTCCAATTACTGCCGCTTGGTTTCTAGTGAAAAGGTTATATAAGGCTAGGGCTAAGATCCACTTCCAGGCAGGAAGAGGGTAAGTCAGCTGAGGCTGCCTCTCTTGCAGAGCAGAAGGCAGAGATGTGGAGCAGAGAACCACAGAAGTTGAGCTTAAATAGGTGCCACCTCTCCTTAGAGCTTATTGTCTGTCTCATTTTAAAGTTCAAAGGCTGACTAATTGCTCAAGGTTGAAAGGTCTGTGAAAAAAACAGCATTCAAGTCTGTTTCTAGTGGCCCAAACTCGTACACTTGGATTACATCTCCTCTACAGTTGTCTCTATTTTTCTTTTATTATTATTGTCATTGCTGGACTTCTGTTCTTTATATTCACATTTTCCAGGAATCATATGTCAAATCCAATTCCAGCCCCACAGTATTGGTAAAGGTCTCTTTGATCTGATGTTTAAGCCCTAGAAAGGTAAACTTTGTGACTACGGTATTATATTTACTTTCAGACTGACAGACGAAGGTGTCCGTAGGCAGGCTTGTGACTGACTCTTAACCTTTAGATTTGCATCCCAGGGCATTGTAACAAGTCAGTCACCACAAGTATCAAGTATGATGACATCACAGTCCAATCTTGTGGTTCTCAACCTAATGGTTCCTAATGCTTCAGACCCTAACCATAAAACTATTTCTTTGCTATTTCATAGCTGTAATTTTGCTACTGTTACGAAGTGTAACGTAAACATCTTATTTGCAGGATATCTGATAAGCAGTTTAGAATACACTGCTAGGGAATTACCCACCCTCAACTCATACCAATGTGACTGATATCACACAGACATGCCCAGGGGTTCCTCTCCCAGGTAATTCTAGATTCTATCAAGACAACTAACATTTACCATCACATGTGGAATAAGGTGCCTTTAAATAAAAAAAAATATGGAATTATTAAGCAAGGGTCAAGTCAGGGCAGCTGGAGCACAGGAAAAAAAATAAGGGAGAAGGGCAAGCAATGGCGTAGTCCCCACCCTGCCCTCTGGGGGTCAGAAACACCTGGGAAGACAACGTTATTATTTCTACACTTACATAAAAAGCCTCAATTCAGGTCAGCTTAATTACAGAGAGGAAACCTTTGATTTTCAGAGCTTTGGTTTTTTCCCCCCAGAGATTCTTGATTTAGGAATTGCTGTTAATGATTGTGAGCCAGAGGTCCATAAAAGAAGAAAATCTGGGGCAGATCACAAAAGCAGGAAAAAGAAGACAACCTCCTGGCCCCCAGCACATCCCTACACAGCCTTGGGCATTTAAGTCTGTTTCCTATCCCAGGAACTATTTGTAAATATTTTCTCATATGACACACCACAGAAACCACACATGGTGGCATAAATGAGATTCTAGCACTCTGGAAGTAAATCAGGGGGACAGGGGTTCACGGTTCCTTTCAGTTACATAGCAAGCGCAAGACTTTTCTGGGTCACACAGGACCTCTTTCAAAAGAAAATGAAAGAACCTGGATTTTCGAAGGAGTTCGCCCTTCCCAGTGTTCAGAAATGTTGTAATAAGTTACTAGAAGCAAATGTGCAAGGTTTGTCACATAAACTGATTAGCATTGTGTGGGAAAGTCTTTTGCTAAAGTTAAGTTGCACATCTTGACATTTTAACTAGCCAAGTGAGAGCATTCTTGAGACAAGAAGCAGGAAGAAAAGGGTTGAATCATGTCAGAGTCACCAAGTTACATGTGTGTTCTGGGAAGGACAGATTCCCACAGAACAGGGTTGGGTGAGCAGGAGAGGAAAGGGTCACCTTGTTCCCAATGACACCCTGTAGGAGCTACTTGTGTAACTGCCAGTCAAACACCTGCCAGGATCAGAACCTCATTAACTGATGTAATTTGTAAAGAGATTGTCCTGATATGCTTGGAGCAGTTGTAACAGCGAGGGGCTGAGAAGCCCATAAGAGTTAGACTCAAGGTCAATTTCTAGTTAACACAAAAGCAGGACATATATGCAGCTGATTCTTCTCCAGGAAGATTTAGACACAGATAGAGCTGTGGTGACTATATTTTCTAAAGCAAAATATGGGACAAGGAGTTTGACATGTCTGAATGCAAATGTGATCGTAAATGGGACAGAATGTGCGATTTGAACTAGTCCCAAAACATTGAGTTCCAGCCACTGCAGAGTAACCAGAACTGGCTAGCTGGCAGACAGGCTGTGTACACAGGCTTGTTAGCTGAACAGCAGAGGTCAAAGGCAGTCCTGGAGTGCAGGATCTAGGAGGATTATAGCTCAGGCCATGGAAACATGGTAGACTTCAAGCAGGAACTTGCCCGACTGGTGATACGGTTCCTTTGCCTGGGTCCCTCTAAAAGTCTGAAGAAAAGCAGGGATGGAGCTTTTTAGTCTAGGTTGCTTTGTTTGTTTGTTTTGAGTATTCAATTAAAGCAGTTGAAAATGTGCCACTGAAATAGAAATCATTTGAAAATACAGCAAGGACGCTGATGATGGAGGGACAGAGGAAAGCACACCTGGAAACCAGTGGGGATCAGAGTGTGATCACCGAAGAGCCCAGAAGGAAACCCCCAAAGAATTTACCCCCACATTTTCCACTTCACTGGGTTCCTGGGACAAATACTTTTTTCTTTTGAAATAATTTCAAACTTTTAGCAAAGTTGAAAGAGTGTGTACACGAGAATTATCCCGCCCCCCATCCCCTTTTAGACAGGGTCCCATATTCTTCAGGCTGGCCTCAAACTATTATGTACCGGGGGTGACCTTTTGAACCCCTGATTCCCCTTCCTCACTCCCAAGTGCTGGGATGTTAGGTGTGCACCACCACACATGGCCCCTGTGAGCCTTTTGAGAGTAATCCCATAACGGAAGTCAGGGCTAATGCCATGTCCTAAGTCCTGACACCTTGAATACTCCAGTGTCCATTCCTTCCACGGAGGGACACTATCCTGCTTGGTCACAGTCAGAACAGGACAAGGAAGCCATCTGTTCAACTCTTAGGGCTTCTGGAACAATTAGTAACAAGGCGGGTAGTTTAAGATAGCAGAGACTTATTCTCATTGTTGTGGACTGGAGGTGTGTGAAACCAATGAGTGGGGAGAACCACGCTCTCTTCGAAAGCTCCAAGAGAGATTCTTCCTGGATGCCAGCACTACTGTTGGAACCCTGTCCCTCCAGCTTTGGTCCAGTGTCTCTCGTGGGGTGCTTATTGCTGGATTTAGTGCTCGTGTGTGTAATCCAGATTGGTTCCTGCTCAAGAACCTTCATTCAATTAAACCTTCAAACATCCTTCTAAACAAGATTATGTCTATAGGATGCGGATGTCTTTCCAGGGGCCACCATCCAACCCACTTCAGGAATGCTAATGGATTCTTGCTCCGTGATCCATGAACCACCATGGAGTGCAGATGTTGTCTCTACCATATAGTTTATAGCAAAGGCACCCCCAAAGAACATGAGTTACATTGCATGATGGGACTTGTCAGTCCACTTCTACTTGAAATAATTCCCCAATCTGTCACTGAAGTTCATTGGCTCTGTTGAGAAGTATAGGTACTTATCCTGTACCAGCCAATATGCCATGATGGATGGCTCTTGCCATATACGAAGTGCTGATGGCTCAATGTTTATGAATTTGGCATGCAGCCTGTAGCAATCATGGGACTATTTACACTATAGAAATGCTACCAATCAGGTTTTTTAAAAAGTTTCCCTTCTGGGAAGCTGGCCATTGAACACACACCAGCACGCTTATGGTGACTGTTGTGCCATTTGGATTTGTCTGACAATTCTGGCATGATTTGATTTGAACTATTCGGTTCTGGTAGTCTCAGGAGTAATTCTATGCTTGTTGTATCCAATCCCACCAGAACTATACTGGGTTCCAGTCCATTCTGTGGCTGGTGATGTTAATCACAGGCCACTGGACTCAGGAGTAACACTGAGATTGCTCTATTGTGGAACTTTTTTTTTTCCTTTGTAATCAGTAATTATGTTGAGTGAGTTATTTCAAAAGTATATTAACCATCCTTAAACACACAGTTCAGTGGCACCAGGCACATTTTTGTTGTGCAAGAGCTTCCACCACCACCTCCAGAACAGTTTTTATGTTGCAAACTGAACTCTACACCCATTAAAGAGTAAGTTCCATTTTCTGCCTCCCCTGGGCCCAGCTGTTACTACTGATATGTCAGTACCTCACTTCTTATTTTGCTTGCTGCCCCATATGGAAGTCAGGATTTCCTCCTGGTTGGGACCACATACTATCCTGCTGTGCCTGTTGTGGATGCTTGGATTCCTCTGTGCTGTTTTCAAATCCCTCTCTGCGACTGATTCTAACCCTGAGTATCTGACCCAGGAGTAGAGCTGCAGGACTATATGGCAATGCTGTTTTTAAATGTTTTGAGAGTGGTTATGTTTCCCCCCGCCCCAACACAGCCATACCATTTTACATTCCTCCTCCTACTATGCAAGACTTCCATTTCTTTCTGCATTTCTCTCTTCCTCTTTCTCTCCTCCTTACCTTCCTTCTTTCTCTTTCTGTCTTCCTTCCTTTCCTTCTTGCCTGTCATTAGCAACATGCTAATGGGTGTGAGTTGGTTCCTCCTCATACCTGGGGTTTCCCTAGTGATTAGAGATGTTGAATATTTGCATGTTTCCATTGGACATTTGAGTATCTTCTTGGGAGAAGTATCTTTTCAAGTTCTTTGGCCAATTTTGAATTTGCTGTTGTTTTTGTGTGTGTATGTGGTTGAGTAGGTGGCACTTTGAGATTATATAAATGCCCTGTTTCTTATTTAACCTTTAGCCTCTGGTTTTAACATTGATTGATGTGTTCTGGATGAATGATTACTGTGATGGTTGCTAACTGACAATTCTCCAATGTCCTCTTCCTTTCTGTTTATCATTTAGCCTTCCACTATGTGGGGGAGATGCCTCCTCTCTCCATTTGTTTATTCCAGTGATTATACAATCATGAACTCATTGTTTTCTATCGCTTGTAATAGATTATAATCCATTTTGTTATGGTTATTTTAATGCTGCAGTAGCCCCAGACAGGGTTAGTGGAATCCTTTTAAAGTTAGCCTCTGTATACCTATTATTCTTTGTCCATTTCTTTACTCACTGACAAAACAAGATTTTTAAGCTCGCTTGCCCTTCTTTCCTTCCTTCTTTCCTTCCGTCCTTCTTTCCAGTACTGATGATCTTACCCAGGGCCTTCAGAGTCAGGCAAGCTCTGTGCTGCTGAGCTGTAGACTCAGGAGTCTCTTGTACTTCCTGTCTCTGCCCGGGAGCTGTTGTGTCTAGAGACTTTGGGTCCTTTTAGTGACACAGAGAAACAAGATCTGGGACCCACTGAAGTCTCTCAGTGGCAGCAAGGGGAGTAAATGTTTGTGTGCATGAGCATGTGTGTGCATGAGCGTGTGTGTGTGTGTGTGTGTAAAGAGAGAGGGAGGTGGGGGCGGTATATGAGTGTCATCCCATGGCATGTTTATGGAGGTCAGAGGACAACTTATGGGGGCAGTTCTCTCCTTCTGCCTTAGTTTTCAGGACTGACTGAATTCAGGTCTTTAGGTTTACATGGCAAGGGCTTTGCTCATGTCTTCTTGGCCCTACTGTGCAGCATTTCTTTAAAAAAAATGTTTTCAAGCCACCAACACTAATTATTAACTTCTCTGATCTTCTAATAATATCTTATCAATATTGTACCAGGTAGAGTCAAGATCACAGTAGCATGGTCCATCACGTCTGTGTGGGGATTCCTTTTGACTTAGCTGTTTTTCTGGTGAAATCTGTTTCACATTCTCAGTAACAAAGTGTTCGGAGCCTCATGTGCTTCTGCGTGTTATCTTTCAGTTCCCGTAAAGCCCTAGCTGGAAACGAGACTGGGGCTAATCCTGTATAATCGATATTTGCTTCATTAATTTTTCCATTTCCACCGGGGTACTCGGAATCTATGTACTTCTATGATTGTAGCATAACCGGTGCTTGTTTTAAGGATGAATCCTGGTATAATTTTTTTTAAAAAAAAATCCATTATTTCAGTCAGTTATGTTTAAACACCAAGCACATAACTCAGTTTGAAGTGGTAGTATTGGGAACAGCTGTAGATGTGTCTGCATGGACAGCTGACAAGCACTGGTTGTCCCAGTAAGATCGAGGTTTCATTCAGATAGCCCTCATAGAGGCTTTGCTTCCCTCTGAAACTTCCCAGGCGGGCTTTCATCATCTGCAGCACTCGGCGTTCTTATCTTCCAAGTTCCCATAACAGAGCATTAAAATCCAGCTCTGAATACCCCACAACATTCCCAGCCCAAAGCTCTAAAGCCCTTCCATAATCCTTAAAACATGGTCAGGACTGTTGCAGCAATAAACAATCTCATACCAATTTCTGTCTTAGTCAGGATTTCTACGGCTTTGATGAAGCACCATGACCAAAAGCAAGCTGAGGAGGTAGGGGCTTATTTCATCTTACAGGGTGCAGTCCAGCATCCAGGGACGTCAGGACAGACACTCAAGGCAGGAGCAGATGAAGAGGCCGTGGAGGCATGCTGATTATTTGTTCGCTCTTCATGGCTTACCTAACCTGCTTTCTTAACATCACTAGCTCAGGGGTGGTACCGCCCACATCAATCACCAAACATGAAGGTACCCCACAGGACAGGCTGGTGGGGGCATTCTCTCAACTGAGGCTTCCTCTTCTCAGATTACTCTCCTCATGTCAAGTTGCTATAAAACTAGCTAGCACACTGCCTGTACCTCCCCACCCCCATTCCATTCTGTGACTAGAGAAACTCAAATTATGGCAACTAACTTTTATTTTTTTTAGTTTCAAAACAAAAAGTTTTGTTAATGCTTAAGTGTTGCTTACTTTGCAAGTTGTGAGGTTAATGTTGTCCTGAGTTGTTGTGTCCTGTCAGTCTCTTTATAGCACTGAAGGTGCTCTCTGTGATCATAGAAGGTGCTCCCTGTGATTGTAGAAGGTGCTTCCTGTGCTTGTAGAAGGTGCTCCCTGTGCTTGTAGAAGGTGCTCCCTGTGATTGTAGAAGGTGCTCCCTGTGCTTGTAGAAGGTGCTCCCTGTGATTGTAGAAGCTGCTCCCTGTGCTTGTAGAAGGTGCTCCCTGTGATTGTAGAAACTGCTCCCTGTGATTGTAGAGGCTTCAAGGGGACCCTTGACTTCTTTTTGCAGCATTAACACACCCTTCCCTTTCACTGTGTGCACACCATTACTTTCATATTGTAGAAACAGCTTTAAAGGTTGATGGCATTGCTTCTCCTTTTGCCCTTGCCTTCTCTTCTTAATCTTTCACAAGGAATTCATCTCAGAATTCACTTGTTTCTCTCTGTGCTCCCTTTGTGAGGGAAGTCTTATTTTACAGCATACATTTTGTTGAGAAATTCAGGAGCCAGACTTTAAACCTAAATACGCATCTGTGTTGAGTCTAAGTTAGGCACATGCATCTTCTCTCTTTAAGCCTTAGTTTTCTCTCTGTGTACTTGCTGGGAGCATTATCACGCTCCACCCATGAGGAGGAAATTGACATTTTCACCTAGAAGTGGCCTTGAATAAAGCTGTGGCCAGCAGTGAGGCAGCTTTACTACACTTGAGTTTGTTTTCACATTGAAACTCATTATGTTTCAGAGCAGAGCCCACTCTCTGCCTCCACCTCCCAAGGTCCAGGATTACAGGAATGTGTCACTATGCCCACCCAGCCTTGTAAAGAGAAATCTTGACGCAGTCACCATGGATAATATTATGTTGTCCTCATCCTGAAAAAAATTGTTACTATTTTCATCAGAGAGGCTTTCTGAGTTCAAATCTCCATGTCTCCTTCTAGGGGACAATTCATCAGGTACTACCTCAGTCCTTCAGGACTCACTCAAGTCATTGTCTTAAGCCTGTCCACAGCGCCTCCTGGAGGCTCTAGGTCCCTGGTGAGGCTCATGCTCACCCCTTTGGCATTCTTCCAGCCCCTGTAGATGACACAGCTACATACATGCCTCACCTTGGATGTTTCTAGCCTTCACAACACTCCAGAACACCCCATAACTGAATTACTTCTGGGTTAATGGATTGAAAGGTAAATAGGAGCATTTTCTTAGAGCAATCAGAACAGGTTGGGTGAGGGGTGAACATGGCTTCCTACCCTGGGGCCTACACCCTTTCACATCCACCATCTGGCTTCTACCACCTCCATGAGCTACGGCATCATACTGAGGCTCTGGCCAACCATCCGAAAGTCATAGTGCCGGAGCTGAAGGAGATTAACATCTGTACATTCTTGTCTTTATGCCAAACATTATGGAGATTCCAAATCCTGCTAGTTGATCTGTGCAGTTGATAAACCTGGTATTTTTCCCCTCCCTCCTTATAATGTTAAATTCTCAAGTTTGGTTCAGACCACATAGGCAGCCCTCAGCTGACATGAAGGTTACAGTCCAACAAGTGATTTCATTCTCACTAATGTACTACCGACTTAGGGAATATTTAACCTTGACAGTATACCCGAAGTACTGTACAACTGCATTAAAACACTGTTGAAATTTCTGTAGATGGTTGAGTAAGCCAGAGAACAAATGCATTCAGATAGGATGGAAAATTAGATTTGTCTCTCCATCCATTATCCATCCATCCATCCATTGGATCTTTTAAAAGTTGGTCCATGGCTCCAGCTACATATGTAGCAGAGGATGGCCATTTCAGACATCAATGAGAGGAGAGGACATTGGCTTTTCCCAGATATTTTCTTCAAACACAGTGGTTTTGTTTTTTTAAGCTAAAATTCAAGCTCTGGCATCTTGTTTCAGAAATATCAACTGGGTCTTTTTCCACCCTCTTTCCTTCCTTTCTTTTCTTTCTTTCTTTCTTTCTTTCTTTCTTTCTTTCTTTCTTTCTTTCTTTCTTTCTTTCTTTCTTTCTTTCCTTTCTTTCTTTCTTTCTTTTGAGACAAAGTCTTGATTTATAACCCAGAGTGACCTAGAACTCAAGGTTCCTGAATACTGGGGTTTCCAGATATGCTTGGATCATTGTCTTCTGCTCTTACATATTTCTTGGCATGGATGGTGTGGAAGGGAGTAATTCAGCAACATTTGTGCTCTTTTGTAGAAGGAGATCACGTGGTTTTAGTTTTGAATATAGACTAGATCCCATCTGTAGCCCACTATGGCTGAAGCTTACAGATTTCAGGATATGTCCTTCATTTTCTATAGCTAGAATTCAGTCATCACATCAAGTCTTCTTGGACAGACAGACAAATACAACACTGTAGGAATGCTAGTCCCAACACAGCTGGTTCTTGGACAGCTTCATAGGGTATGACTATCCTATCAGCCTTGGCTGTCTACCCTAGGCTTGTCATAGGAGAAAATGAATTTAGATTTGCTTAAGGCATGATAAATTTGGTTTTAGTTATAGGAGCTAACTATGAGAAAGACAAGAACTTGTTCAGTAGGTCCAGGAAAGGTGCTGAGTTGTGGCACTATCTCTGAGAGGGCTAAGGAGGTGGCCAAGCTTGAGGAAGACAGAGAATAAACCCTCTGTGAAGTGCTAAGCTTAAATTGCAAACAAAAACAAACAAAAAGAAAACAAGCAATTACTCCATGTTGTAATCCAGAAAAAAATTCAATGCATTGTGAGTGATTGCAACTCTAACTCAATATATATTTTTTTCTGACCTCAGGGTCAGTTTGATGTTTAGTGTTCCACGTTTGTGAGATTCATATTTTTAAAAGTAAAGATTAATGAAGGTGCTTCCTGATTGCTGAAAAGAAAACACCATGTTTGGGGAGATAGTACTTGCCATTCAAGCCTGAGAACTTGAGTTCAGGTCCTCAACACTACATTAAAAAAAAATAGCCAGGCATACATTGGATAGGATAGGAAGAGACAGGAGGATTCCTGGGGCATGTCGGCCAGCCACTCTAGCTGAATCAGTGGGCTCCAGGATCTGACAAGAGACCCTGTCTCAAAGAAAAAGCCAACTAAGGCAGAGAATGACTGGAGAAGGTGCTTGGTGTCAGCTTCTGGTAAACCACACACCTGTCCATGCACATAAACCTACACACATGCACAAATAGAAGAAAATATAAAACAATACATCATGGAATATAAAACACTTCTCTTAGGGTGAGAAATTAACTTGTTTGCATTTTGCAACTTCAAAGATGTGCCTCAAAGCAAGAAGGTTGAATCTAGGCTACACAAATTATATACATACACACACACACACACACATATATATATATTTATATATATATACACATACATACACATATGGCCACACAACTCAAATTCTGCCTCCCAGACCCAATGGAAATTAGTGTCATTCCATAGATTCCCAAAATGTATAGAAGCATAAGTTGTCAGAATTCTATCAGATCCTTAGGGTCTATGGTAATTCTTGCTCCTTCTAAGCACATTTAGACCATGCACATTATAAAAGTTATCTAGGCAAAAGTGAAATAGCTTTAACTTGAACTGCATGTCTTGGTTCATCAACAGAATCAAAAATCATTAAAGCCACCCACACCATGACCAACGTACAGGTTTTGGCCAGTGCAGGAGATTCACTGGGGATGTGCCCAGCACCCTCCCACTCAGTATGCATCTAGAAGCTCTCTTTTGCTTTCAGCTCAGCATGTCTGTGGATGAGGAGGGGCCAGAGTCTGTGCTGCCTGGAAGCACAGGGGTGCATATCAATCACCCTGCTGGCGGGTGGCACAGACACACTGTCCCTTTATCCAGTCACCGCACAGGCCTTTCCTGCACCAGAAGGGAGAACACTTTACCACATCTATGGTCTTATTCATTTCAAGGAGAACTGACATTTGTGAAGTATTTTACAGTTCATAGTTTCCTAAGTCATTTATTATTGTTGTTTTTATATCCTAAGAGCTAAGTTTATAGGATTGATTTATATTCCTGTGTTCTGACTTTCCAACCACATCTTTGTTAATCCACAAACATGTGTAGGACTTCTGTTCTGAATCCAGGAGGAATCCTCAACTCCAAAGACTCTTGGTAGTGTCTTTAGGGGGTACCATTGTGCAGAACATGGGAGAATGGAGGGTACACACTATCTCCCTCCATGCCATAGAACTCTATCCTTAGAGAGAGTTTCTTTGTTCCTATTTCGACCTAGTTGGTTGCTGCAATTTTCCTTTTTTTTTTTTTTTGGAGATAGGGTCTTACTATATAGACCAGATTGGCCTGAAACTTGTTATATAGACTAGGCTGGTCTTGCACTCACAGAGACCGGCCTGTCTCTGCCTTCCAAGTGGTGGGTTTAAAAGGCCATGTATCACCAAGCTCAGCCTAAATTTCACTTTTAATGCTACAAATTAATATTTAGGAAAACACCCCTAGTATGCAATGCTATCACTGTCCCCTGTCCTGCAGTACTGGGGATTAACACCAGGGTGGGTGTTGGCAAAGACTCTAGTGCTGCACCACACCCTAGGGTAGTGGCTCTCAACCTGTGGGTCTCGACCCTTTGGGGGTTGGATGATCCTTTCACAGGGGTAGACTATCAGGTATCCTGCATATCAGATATTTACATTATGATTCCTAACAATAGCAAATTTACAGTTGTGAAGAAATTTTATGGTCGGGGGGGTCCCCACAACATGAGGAACTGTATTAAAAGGTAGAAGCATTAGGAAGGTTGAGAACCCTAGAGCAATTTTCTTCCCCATTGTTATGTTTTTGATCCTTTTTCCCAGCCAACCACTCTACTGTATGTCCTTAAGGTATTCAATTCTTATTTCTGCCTTTGAATCCTCTGATGCACTGCCCTGTGGCTCTTGGTTATGATGGAAGCAAAGTCTTTTCTGTCCATTATGACCAGGTCACTGTGAAAAGACCGGAACTGGCTACGCCTCAGCAGCTTTTTCTATCCCTGTCCTCTCCCAGGCACAGCTCACACACCAGGCTTCCCACGGGCATCCTGGGCTGTTGCTTTTTGTTTGTTCCCTTTGGGGATTTTGTAGTCCTGCTTTGACCAAGCCTGAATCTTTTGGGACCATTAGTTCCTCCTAGTTTCTCTTTTCTTCAACATGCATGTCCCTCCCTCGCCGAGCATACACCCCAAGTCCCTCATGAGTGAACCTGTCTGTGTATTACTGGCTTCTGTATAATATCACCATGAGCATTTTAGGTCCGTGCAGTGTGACTTCCCTATATGGAAACCTAATGCAAACTTGTGCCCAGCACAGAGCCTAGCATAACCCTAACATTGTTCCATTCTCAACTCCTACCCCGACCCTTGCTCCACTCACCGGCCAAGGAGGAGACGACGGCAATGCTACCATTGCTCTGCTTCAGCATGGGCAAGGCAGCTGTGCTCAGGACCACATAGCTGAGGAAATTGACTTCCATGACTCTTCGCACAGAGTGGACATCATCATGGAAGAAAGACATAGAGGCTTGAGTGATGTGGTTGAGAATGAGCATGTCCAGTCCACCTGCAAAGAGATAGATGGACTGAGGAAGACCTCTTGGAGTCAGTCCTGTCCCCTTTCCCTCCTGAAAGCTCTAAACCCAGAGAAGGAAAGGAGAGGGGGAGCCTTACCCATGAGCTTTCCTGCCTTGACAACAAATTGCTCTGCAAATGTCATGTCTTCCATATTGCCAGCAATGTAGTGTGCAGAGGCTGCTCCGAGTTCAAGGCAGCGAGATACCACCTGCAGAGACATAGCAGAGATGGTGGCCATCTTGGTCCTAGGCTTTCATGTGCAGTGTTTGGAATAACTGGGGTTTAAATGAATATTTGTTCCAGAGCTATTTAGACAAAAAAGTGTGTGTGTGTGTGTGTGTGTGTGTGTGTGTGTGTGTGTGGTGTCTAATAGTTTTAGATGATGCCAGGTGGTGGTGGCACATACCTTTGATCCCAGCACTCAAAAGACAAAGGTGGGCAGATCTTTGACCCTCAAGGCCAGGTTAGTTTGCAGAGTGATTTCCAGGATAGCGAAGACTACACAGAGTGCACAGAGGAACCTTGCCCCATATTCATTCTCTCTCTCTCTCTCTCTCTCTCCTTCTCTCCTTCTCTCTTTTCTTCTCTCTCTCTCTCTATATATATATCCTTAGATGATCATTGTCCTCTGAAATATATTATTAATTGGATAAATCATCATTGTGTCAGAGTTCATTATTTATCTCTGCAGGGTTTATGAACAGATGTTTCCAAATTCATTGTGGGTGTGAGTACGTGTTTCTATGTGGGTAGATCTGAGTTTGTGAGTGTTGGTGTGACCTAGGGCTCTCAAATTTGTGAGTCTATGGGGCATGACAACATAAATGCATATGCAGATACAGTAATCCCAGTTCCAGAATACATGCATCTGTATATGGGCAGTGTGTATGAGCAGGTACAACTATGAACATATACAATCAAAGAACTCTGTGACTAACTACACCAAGCACAGATAAGAGTGTGTGTGTGGGGGGGGTGGCATGCCTTTGCACGTAAGTGTGAGACTATAAGCTGGACACAGAACACTCACCTTCTGGAGACTTTCCTCTGACCTTGCAGTCAGTACCACATGGGCTCCCATTTTTGACAGATGATATGCCATTTCTCTTCCAATTCCTTTGCTAGCCCCGGTGACAATCACCTTCTTCCCCTGGAGCATTTCTGGGGAACCACAGAAGCCATGAGTGTCCCCAAAACCTTGCCTTGTTTTCCATACTTAAAGGTCGTGAGCCCAGATCATTTGCCTCATGCTGTAAACCACTGAAGCAACACTTGCGGTTATTCATAAACAGGCTCTCAAACATGGGTTTAAACGGCCTGCATGTCCAGAGCCAAGCCTTCCTGCCATCATTCCTAAAAATTTTCATGTGCAGAGATCATAGATTCAAGGCTAGAGAGGTCAGAGTTTGGCGAAACTACCCAAGTTCAACCCTTTTGGCATAATCTAATTTTTGCTAACTTGAAAGGGAAAGCATCTCAAAATGTGTTCACAGAGATTTCAGCCCCTCTGCTTAGTTATCAGCTTCATAGCCCTTTTTGTTTTTTGTTTTGGCTTCTCAGCTATCAGTATCTCCACGGAGCACAGCTATCTGGCTGAGCTGTGTGTCAGGGTACTACCTTCACTTCTGTAGTTCTGGCCTCGCTTCCAATGATTCAGGCCAAGCAAAGCATGACCTCCTTGGCTGTAAGGTTCATCTCTCCCATCCCCTCCTGCCCGCAGCCTGTGCTGGAGGATACAGACTCACATTAGGGTTTTCTCTTTCTTAGTGATGTAGGGATCAAGAACACAGCTAGAACTTTAGGAACACCCCAACACCCCTGTGTTTTAAGCCTGTTCCTCCAAATAAGACACAGTAGTACTCACCTGGTCTGAACTCTTCATTTGTAGAATAGTAGTAGCCCAGGAAGAGCACCATGATGGGGAGGAGGTATTTTTTCATAACTGCCATCAAACAGGGAGTACTCACCTGGTCTGAACTCTTCATTTGTAGAATAGTAGTAGCCCAGGAAGAGCACCATGATGGGGAGGAGGTATTTTTTCATAACTGCCATCAAACAGGGAGCTGGCTCAGGGAGCCCTGTAGGACACACAAAGAAAACCTGCAGAGCTTTCTACAACCTCCCAGGCAGGCAGCAGCCTCTGAATTGTGACATCAGGGACGGGGGAGGCTGGAGTAGTCTCAGGCAGCACTAGCCAACTTCCCTGTCAGAGCAACGATTGGCTTTGGGTGGGATCCCATTCGTCCCTGGCAGCCTGTGTGGTGGATTTCATAATGGACAATGTTTACTCCATTTCATTGAGTAAGAGGCAACTTCCAGATGGCCAGGCTCATGACTGTGCAGGGCTGGGTTCCTGAGCATCTCCTACTGCGACATCCTTTGCACACGGCAGCAATGGCCTTGCAAGAATGATTTGTCAGGGAGGGAGGTGGAGGGGCAGAGGAAGAGGGGGAAGGAGGGAAGGAGGGAGAGAGAGGAAGGGAGGGAGGAGAACGAGAGAAGGAGGAATGGAGGGAGGAGAACGAGAGAAGGAGGAATGGAGGGAGAGAAGGAGGGAGGGAGGGAGGGAGGGAGGGAGAGAGAGGCAGAGACACACACACAGAGAAAACAGCACCTAAGAGCTCCTGAGCATGTGGGGCTTTGGGGAAATATGAATGATACCAAATAGAGCCAAACTCAAGCCGAACTCACCCTTGGCCCCACCCCCCAGTCAGAAGCAATTAAAAATAAGAGTGCAAAACAGCAAAATAAGCTCAAAGGAAAAATGTGCATGTCTTAGGAGAAAAAAAAAATAAAGCAAACAAGCCATGTAAGCCCCACACTCCAGTTCAATGAAAAAGCATTACAACATCAAAGAGAATTTGTAACCCAGCCAGACCCAGATGGCGGGAAACCCAAGCTCAGTTCAAGATTCTCAGGCCAGTGCAGTGGAACGGACCCTTATTACTTTAACAGGGAATAAAGAAGGAACAATGGCTGCCAAAACAGGAAGAAAGGCAGCAGGTTGTTAAACTGGGTTATGTAAATGCTGTGGGGGAGCGACGAACAGAAGAGGATGCTGGGAAAAGGAGGTCAGACCCGAAGATCTAGACCATCTTTGGTTATAGCCAAACTGCTCTCATAAGCTGCAGTTCTACTTTGAGACTGGTTCTCAGTAAGTTGATCAGGCTAGCCTTGAGCTTGCTCTGTAGCCTCAGACTTGTGATCCTCCTGCCTCAGCCTCCTAAAAAGTTGGAATTTCATACCTGTTGCCATAAAGTCCTAAGGAACCTATCTGATGTACTTGAAGCAAAATTAGCATAGAACATCTAGGTCGCAGGTAAAAATGATCCAATAAAGGGATCCAGAAGAGATACACTCTAGTAATTAAAAATTTATTATTATGACAAGACAGACATAATCACCTTTATATATATGTATATGTGTATATATATGTATATATATGTAGCAAGATTTTATTAAAGAATAATACTCAAAGAATTTAAGACGCACCACAGTTAAGTTTTCCAACTTAAAACCAACCACCCACATCATGAAAATCACCCAGGGACAAAGCAAATCCTGAACTGTGAGTTACAACAGAGCTTGAAGAGAAGCAGGAATGTCAGGAACGAGTGTCTGGCCTCTCAGAAGAGGTGGGGATCAAGGATGGGAGAGACCTGAATCATTTGGAATTTGGAGAAACCAAATTATGACCCAAAAACAGTCTCTGGAAAGATCCGATGACTTTTCACTTCAGAGCAAGAGAAAATAATTTAAGGCCCAGAGGAGATGAAACAATTTGTCAACAAAGGCCACAGCTGTGAGGGTTGCTTCCAGAAGACAATAATGGTTTGAGAACAGCAGAGAGTTGCAGCCGAGGGCGCAGAAGACAAAAATAGAAAGGCTGAAATGTAAGTGGGAGGTGCAGTCATGTTGTCAGGACTGCCGGCATCTGAGCGTTCTCAGAAAAGCTTTTATGCTACCAAGACACATGACAGACAGGACTCCTCGTTCTTTCATGGGGGGGTGTGTGTTAAGACGGTGTTCTTAGCCTTATATGATTAACAGTGAAATCATTGACTTGCACGTAGAAAATAGATAATATGTTTTTAAAATGTGCTTCGTAGTGAAACTATAGGGAACAAGAAAGAGTCATTTTAAAATATCATGATACAAAAGGAAGATAGGAGTGAAGAACACAGAGAAAAAAAGAATGTTAAAAAGACAGAGAGGAAAGAGAAAGGGATGAGAAAGTGGGCACAGGGAGAGGGCTGTGGTTTGATGTAGAAAACACAAGCTTGAGGCCCAGATGGCTGTGCATGTGGTGGGCTGAATGTAACAGGCTGGGGGCAGCAGAAGTCAGATTGTGCAGCCGGGGCTGTTGATCAGTGGTTCAAGTCCATGACAGTCCAATACTGTCTCTCAGAAGACACATTAAGACCCCAAACTACCATCAGATCATCAGAGAACCCAGTAGCTATCATACTGTTAAGACAGAAACATACCCACTGCCCTGATTTCCATGAGTTAGAATAAAGAACTGTCATATAAAATGCACTAACTAGATGAATGTGTAACCATTGGGATACATCAGGAGTTCTCAGACACCGAGTCTCAGAAGCTTTTTTTTTTCTTTTCTTTTGGTGTTATCTGGTATTTTGAGACAAGGTCTTGCTATGCCACCCAACTGACCTTGAAGTTGTGATATTTTTTTTTTCTGCCTTAGCTTTCTGAGAATTAGGATTACAGTTGTATACCACTGAGTCATGAACTGTGTGTGTTTGTGTATGTGCGTGAACTTGTGTATGTGTGTGCAGTGCACATGTGCACATGTACATGTGTTTGTGTTTGTGTGTGTAAGAGTGCATGTGCAAGTGTGCATGGAGGCCAGAGGTCCTTTCTCAGGAGCTGTCCACTTTGCTTTAGGAGACCAAGGTGCCGCTCTAAACCTGGAGCTCACCGGTTTGGCTAGGCTGTCTGTGCAGAGAGCCCTGGGGACCCTTGGACATTTGCCTCCCCAGCTCTGAGATCACAACAAGCACAGGCCACCATACCAAGATTTTTACGTGGGTTATGGGAATCAAACTTGGGTTCCGATGCTTGTATGGAGAACTCTTTACCAACTAAGGTCTCATCTATTCCTGGTGTCAAAGAACTTCCGCATGTGTTTTTCCTATTCATATCAATGCAAAGATTCAGTCAGTGTTGTTTAAAATTTAAAAATAACAAGGCTAGCTTCCGCTCACAGTCAGGACAATAAAAAATGTTACGCATCTTTAAGCCGTTGGAAAGTTAAGTGTCTCAGCATTGTTAACAGGCCCCCAGACCCTAGCACAGCTGACTCCACAGTGAAAGTGCCATTCAGGCCATAAAACTCAGCATGTGGACAGCATCGCCTGTAAAACTGAAGACAAGGACCTAATCCATCAAAGCCCATAGTTCTCCAAATGGACTAACCTTGCTTTTTGGCTTCTGTAGTTCTGCTTCTGGCTCACTGTTCTTGTTAACTTAAATATGTCAACCCAGGATATGTTTTTTGTGTTTAAAAGGTCACCTTGAGAAGGACTCCGTGCTACACTGGGATCGCAAACCCCTTGCGTCATAGCCAGCTAGCTAATAAGGACTGTCTATAGGCTTAAACCCATGTCCCAGCAGTCTTCTCCAGTGAATACCCTACAATATTTCCGGAGGTCCTACCAAGATCCCCAGAGACCAGACCATGGGACACCAGGGATCTCAGAGTCCCCCAGATGGAGGAAGAGTATGATGGTTGGGGTACTCCTAGAGAGTGCATAACCTGAGATGTTCCAGAACCCCCTTTGATCAAATACTGTCTTATGCTTCAGAGGAGTCTGATATCTCTTTCCCAAAAGGAAACAATCAGGAAATTGACTATTGTGTCACTCCAGAGGGGAGTCTGGTTAAGATGCCTTCTGTTTGGACACATAGGAAAATTTGGACTTGGTCACTAATCAAGTGTCTGGGATCTCTGTGAGACATCACTGGAATCCTTCTGTCCACGAATGCATAATGACCACTCCTAGATATCTCGGTCTGTCTCTGTCTGTCTGTCTGTCTATCTCTGTCTTTGTCTCTGTCTCTCTCTCTCTCTGGATTTGCCTTTCTTTCTATGTGCTCCTGTCAATTTCTCTGGTGTGAAACCCACTCTATCTTAAGACTTGTGTCTTCTTGTTTGGGATTCAAATCTTCTTGGCTCTGTCAGGCTGCCTAGAGACTCCCCCACCCCTGAAAAACAAACAGACAAACGAACAGCAAACAGCAAACAACACTTGTTTTTGTTGTTGTTGTTACCTTCCTGTTGCTTCTGTTCCTCCTGAGTAGAGTGCTCCCTGTGTGGAGTGAGGGAGCGCCTAGTCTTCTCATCCAGGGCTCTCTACCATCTAAACAGAATCTATATAGGGACAGGAAAATAGTTTTCTGAGGTGAACATTCCCTCCCTATCCCACTTGCTTCAAGCAGTCCCAGAGAAGGGGAGCTCTTTCCTCTTTTAAACCAATGACCCATGTAATTGGAAAACTCAAATCCCATAATTTATACACATACCATTGTCATACTTTTACTACCAGTCATGTCCATGTATGATCTATAGAGAAAGAAGGCTTCTCACCACTAGGGAAAGAACATTAAAAACAAAGAGAATATCTTGGCCCTCCCAGAGGCTATTTATTTAGCTTCACCTACAAATTGCTATCCACCACTAAGAACATTAAAAAAGATGACTTCCTTGAAGCAAGAGCCACTGACCTGGCTGCCCAACAAATGGCCGAAGACCAGTGGGACCTACTGATATTCTGAGGACACACTCTGACCCGGTGTTGCCTGAGAGTACATGGTACAACCAAAAGAAAGTAGAAGATAAATGAATGAATAAATAAATAAAAGGAAAAAAGGACAACTCAAATCCACAAGTCAATAGAGAACATCAGAGGGAAAGATCATTCTTCCAGAAACAACTGACAGAATGCTGGTAACTATCCTTCACCAAGATATTCATACGGGGTCCACAAAGCTTTCTGAGTTGTTCAGACCAAGGTTTGTTATACTTTCACTGGACAGCCGAGCACAAGACGTCTTAGCCAGATGCCGGGTTTGTGCTCCAGTAAATCCAAAACAGATAGCTCTTAGACAGGAAGGGATCCTAATGAGAGACCTATACCCTGGCAAACTCTGGGAAAACAGGCTGAGGAGATCTGGCCTTCCACAGGAGGATACAAGTGCTTGCTAGTTTCTATAGATGCCTTATCCAGGTGAGTAGAAGCAGTCCCCAGGGCTGAAACTCCTCAAACTTAAAAAGCTCCTCCAGGAACTAGTTCCCTGTTTTGGCTTCCCTCTAGCAATAGGGTCCAACAATGGCTTGGCTTTCATAGCCCAAACCTTTCATTTAATAGCTAAAGCTTTAGATATAGTTTGAAAGCTTCATTGTGTATATAGACCTCAGAGTTCTGGGCAGGTATAAAGAATAAACAGGCTATAAAAAGAAACACTAACAAAACTCTCATTAGAGTCCAGTGAAGGGTAAATAGAAGTCCTTCCTTTGCTTTTCTTTGGACCCACTGCACCCCATTTAGGGAGGGATTTCCCCCCTATGAGATGAGATTTGGAAGACCTCCCCAACTGCTTCCCAGGCTGAGAGAACAGCAGTTGGAAGAACTCTCTAACCATTCCTTTCTCAAGTCAGTACAGGCCCTCCGATTCTCCATAAAGGTTACCCAAGAAACCTAACTGATCTCCAGTTTCCCCTTTCAAATCAAGTGATATTAGTTTAGGTTAAGCAGGTTGCCAAAGAGGGGATTGGAACAAACCTGGAAATAACCATATATGGTGATTATCTCCACTCCTGTGGCTATGAAAGTAGTTGATACTACACCATGTATTCACCACAGTCAGACCAAGAGAGCAGAAGCCAAGGAAGCTAGTTCCAAATGGACTGTCCCTGGACTATGGACCCATTAAAATCAAGGTTTCATTGGTCCCCAGGCCCTTCTACTTCCTGCCTCCACTCTACTTCTTCCTGAGTTTTATGTTTTATATTAATACAGGGTCATGGTTCAAACCCCACTGCTCTTGGGCCTGGACCTGGGAACTGATGAAGACAGATATGGGGAAGGTATTAATTAGCCAGTGTGACCACAGATCAGAAACCCATATTCAAATGTCTGGTTATATTAGAGAAAGGAAAGATATGGGGGAAGAAAGTCCCCTCCCAAGAAATTCACAATAGAAAAATGTAAGTCAATGGCCATAAAGACCCTGGCCTTTTGGGAAAACATGGAAAACCCGAGGAATCAGATTATATGCTACAGGAAGGGACCTTGGGGATAGAGTTAATAATCACTTCCAGCCAGAAATTGGCCAGGATTGCTGGTTAGCTTAGATACCTGGCCCTTGTACTACATAGGATAGGAATTAACCATACTGTTAGCCTGTTTACTGACAAAGCTCACTGTGACTTGGCATAGCCCAAATAATGTTAGAGGATTTACGAGGGGCTTAAACTTGTCTAATATCCCTGTTCTAGTCTTGCCTCTTCCTTTTACATAGTCTAGGACCCAAGTCCAGGGAATGGCACTGCCTCCACCAACCCCATCAAGGTAATCCCTCATAGGCATGCCTAGAGGCTAGCCCAATCTAAATAATCCAATGCAGGTGCATCTGGAGGCTTGTCACCTAAGTGATTTCAGATCCTGTCCAGTTGACAGTCAACACTAAATAATCACATACTGTCACTTCTGAAGTCGCCAAATAAAACATAGGACACCCAACTAAATCTGGGTTTCAGATAATTAGTGACTAACGTTCAAGTTTGCCTCTTTCCATAGTTGAGATGGAGCAGGCTGGGTGGCTAAAGGCAACTGCTGCAAAGCCTGGCAACCTAAGTTTGAACCCTGGAGACCACGTGGTAGGAGAGAGGTGAGTCCTTCAGATAGAGGTACTCTGACCTTCATAGACATACTATGACATGAACATATGCATATATACATATACATTAATACAACAATAAATAAAATGTAACATTTTTTAAAGGTTGAAATGATAGTCAATGGATAATAGATGTTGGATGACAGATACAGAGATGGATGGAAAGACATATGATAGATAATAGATAGTTGATGAATAAACATAATTGATACATGATAGATAGATAGATAGATAGATAGATAGATAGATAGATAGATAGATAGATAGATGATAGAATCATTGTTCTGTGCTTCCTGACTACGTAACCGCCTGAAGCTCCTGCTACCAGATCTTACCTCCCATGATGGACTATGCCCTGGAGCTGAGAACTGAATAAACTCTCCCTCCCTTGAGTTGCTTCTGTCAAAACAGTAGTTTTTCACAGCAGCAGGGAAAACCACTAAGAGAGTTTTGGAAACACTGAGAAATTCTGCCTTAGATGTGGACAACAAACATTATGCACCATGATTATTAAGAACAACTCAGCTATCTTCTCCACAGAGGAGCCCATCAGCATGGTCACTGTCTTAATGAGGGTTTCCATTGCTGTGAAGAGACACCATGACCACAGCAACTCTTATAAAGGAAAAAAATTAATTGGGGCTGGGCTGGCTTACAGTTTCAGAGGTTTAGTCCATTATTATCATTATGGGAAATATGGCAGCAGGCTAGCAAATGTGATGCTAGAGACATGCCTGAGAGTTCTACATCTTGATCAACAGGCAACAGGAGGAGACTTTGTGTCATAGTAGGTGTAGCTTGAGCGTAGACCTCAAAGCATGCCTATACAAGATGCATTTCTTCCAACAAGGCAATACCTTCTAATAGTGCCAAGCATTCAAACACATGAGTCTTTGCGGGCCATACCTATTCAAACCACCACAGTCACAGACAGGACCTCAATAGGAACTGAAGAATGGGCACTCTGCCCATGAGGCTGAGGGAAAAATATATCTGCTGATGTTTATTAAGGCATTTACCATGTATAGTGTTTTTGTTTGGAAAAATGTAGACTTTGGGACTTTGGGTCAAGAAAGCAGTATAATGCTTTAAGCATGGCTTAATGGGCCATACTAGTAGAAGCGTGGAAGACAGTGGTGCTGAATGTGATTTGAACTGTGGGTGTCCAGTGCAAGAGGCTGAAGAAGAGAAGAATATTAGTATGTGGTCTAGAGATTGTTCTTCTGATATTTTAGTGAAGAATATGGCTGCTTTTTGCCCTTGTCTTAAAAAAAAATCTGCCTGAGGCTCAATTAAAGAGTTTTAACAGCTTTGGCAGAGAACGTTTCCAAAGGACCTAACATTGACTGTGTTGTGTGGCTGTTAGAGACTAGTCTTATGCAGATCTAAATGAAAATTTATTTAAATAGGAGTATCACGTTTCAGATTCAGCAAGGAGCAGAACTTGGCAGTTTCAGCTACATGGTTCTGGTTTTAGAGTCAAGGACACAAATCAGGGATGGGGGGTGGGGGGTTGTTAGGGAATCTCCCTTCATGACTAAGGAAAGCTGTTGAAGCCAGGCATATGTCAGGGGTGTCCCTGCATAGAGGCCTAGAGAGGCCATTGTGTGAGGCTGTGAAAATGGAGCCTGGGTTGCCTTGGAGGCTCCAAGATGTTGCAGATCCCAGAGTCCGGGGATACCTGCTGAGGAAAGCTGCTAACACGAAGTGGAATCAGCCCATGAGAAAGAAGTGTATTGCAGTCAACAAAGCTAAAAGGAATTGGAGATCTGAATAGCACTTTAACATCAGACATGGAGATGTAGAGTTTGGAGTTTGCCCAGCTGGTTTTTGGTCTTGCTTCGGTCCAGTATTTCCTCACTGTGGCTTCCCGTCTTCCTTTTGGAACAGAAATGTATATCCAACGCTACTGTGTGTTGGAAGTCTATGATCTGCTTTTTTTTTACTTTTGATTTTACAGGTGATTAGAGTTAAGAGAGTGCCGTGAGCGTCAGAGACTTTGAACTATGGCCTTTTAAACACTGTTGAGACTGTGAAAGACCATGGGGAATTTTGAAGTTGGACTGAATGCATTTTGTATTATGATACAGCTACAAACCATAGGGGGCCAGGGAACAGAATGTGATGGTTTGAATGAAAATGGCCAAGTAGGCTCATAGGGAGTGGCACTATTAGGAGGTGCGGTCTTGTCAGAGTAGGCGTGGCTTAGTTGGAGGAAGTGTATCCGTGGGGGATAGGTTTTGAGGCTCAAGCCACACCTAGTGGATCACTCTGTCATCCTGCTGCCTGATGATCCAGTGGTAGAACTCTCAGCTACCTCTCCGGCACCATGTCTACTTGTGTGCCGCTGTGCTTCCTGCCATGATGATAATAGACAAAACCTCTGAACTGTGAGCTAGCCCCAATTAAATGCTTTCCTTTATAAGAGTTGCCATGATCATGATATCTCTTCACCACTGTAGAAACCCCTAACTAAGCCACCATGGGTCAAGTGCTATGAATGAAAAGGCCAGACCTTGCAAGAATGTCAAAATGCAGAAGTCAATGATAAATGCACACTGTGGGAAGTCTACAGTGTCACAAAAGAGGCAGATCGTCCATGTGTAGGGTGGGCATGCAGGAGAATCTTGGAAAGAAGTCATTCTTAATCCACACCGAACTGTGTGTAGCCAAAGG
This sequence comes from Tokudaia tokunoshimensis, assembly GCA_036184795.1. NCBI lineage: Eukaryota > Metazoa > Chordata > Mammalia > Rodentia > Muridae > Tokudaia > Tokudaia tokunoshimensis. The sequence goes on along the minus strand of BTHU01000013.1, from coordinate 2,185,895 downwards.
AGGAAGGGTAAATGTGAACACTGAGTTTGCTTCCAGGAATGTGTGGGGTAGAGGAGAGGCTTGTTTTAGAACACTTGACGTAAAGGAAGCTGCAGGAGAAAATAGAAGGAGGTGTGAAAGAGAGTGGTGTGTTTGGGGAACTTCAAACAGCACCATATGTGGGACCATTAAATTTCCCACAGTGGTTCCAAGATGAAAAGCCAGACTGGAAAAGAAAGCAATGGCCACACCTTTGAGGGGCCTAAGTATCCACCACTGGAGTGCATAGTTCTGGTCATTTCTTTCCAGTTATGTGGATTTGAACTCAGTGCCTCTCCATCTCCACCCCAGGATGCTTCTGGTTCCCTTTCCCTTTGTAATCCCTCATTGCCTGAGAAGAGAAGCTTGGAAATTCTCAGCTCTTCAGACTCATCCATCCCTTACCTGCCCTCTGGAATTTTACTGTGTTTGCCATGACATTCTTGCATGGCTAAGTCGCTGGGGTATGCAGCCTCCTGGGGTATGCAGCCTCCTGGGGTATGCAGCCTCCTGGGTATGCAGCCTCCTGGGTATGCAGCCTCCTGGGGTATGCAGCCTCCTGGGTATGCAGCCTCCTGGGTATGCAGCCTCCTGGGTATGCAGCCTCCTGGGGTATGCAGCCTCCTGGGTATGCAGCCTCCTGGGTATGCAGCCTCCTGGGTATGCAGCCTCCTGGGGTATGCAGCCTCCTGGGCATGCAGCCTCCTGGGGTATGCAGCCTCCTGGGGTATGCAGCCTCCTGGGGTATGCAGCCTCCTGGGTATGCAGTCTCCTGGGTATGCAGCCTCCTGGGTATGCAGCCTCCTGGGGTATGCAGCCTCCTGGGTATGCAGCCTCCTGGGTATGCAGCCTCCTGGGTATGCAGCCTCCTGGGGTATGCAGCCTCCTGGGGTATGCAGCCTCCTGGGGTATGCAGCCTCCTGGGGTATGCAGCCTCCTGGGGTATGCAGCCTCCTGGGGTATGCAGCCTCCTGGGTATGCAGCCTCCTGGGTATGCAGCCTCCTGGGTATGCAGCCTCCTGGGTATGCAGCCTCCTGGAGCTATGTCCAACGTCAGGGTCCTCAGGTTGTACCAGATTCTTCAGCCACACCTTCCTCTGTTGTCTGATGCTTGGTAACCCTTGCTGTCTCTCTCTCTTCCCCTTTCTCCCCGTTCTTTCCTTTGACCTGGTCTATCTTCCTGTCTCTCTGACGGACTCTTAGCTTGCTCTATAGGTTTTCCCTTCTGATTCCTTAAAAGTCATGCCTCTCCCTGAGTCTATTCTTTCTTTTCTTTTCTCTTTAGTTCCTCTCATTCTTATGGCTTCACTGACTCGTTTTTCTTATGTGCACTTTCTCAGCTGTAGGGAGCATGGCCCCCTAGTCACACAACTTCTCCTTTAGACTGATTCATGAACACCTCAAATCCAACATGCTGAAACTGACCTTTTTAAATTTTTCATGGTATTTATGTTTGTTTAGTGTGTGTGTGTGTGTGTGTGTGTGTGTGTGTGTGTGTGTGTGTGTGTGCGCATGCACGCGTGTGCTATAGTGCACATGTAAAGGTCAGGTTTTTTACCATGGGTCTTGGTGATTGAACTCAGATCGTCAAGCTTGGCAGCAAATACCTTAACTTACTGAGTCAGCTCTTTGGCCCAAACTATTTTTAACAGTTCTACTGTACAGTATTTATAGTACTGTAAATTTAAGTACAGTATTTACCAGAAAACTACCTTATTTTATGTGTATAATTGGATGATTTTTAATAATTTTCAGAGTTAGGAAACTATCATTGCAACCCAAGTTTAGACCATCTTTATTCCCCGACGGACCCTTTCCTGCCACCCACCATCAATTGATAGCCCCCAGCCTGGCTCGGATGGTCACCACCCCTCTTTCCACCTTCGTAAGCTTGCCTTTCCTGGGCCTTCCCCAGCAGCAGGGTCACCTGACAGGTCCTTTGCATGTTTGATCTCTTTCACCTTGTGTGGTTTTCTGAGGTTGTAGGGCTCCGAACCTTGTTGCTTTGTGCTATGGTGACGGCTGCTTTTGCTCTTGCTCCAGAGAGAGCACAAGCCGCTGGAGCTATCCACTTTCTGTACCAGAAACAGCCCCACAGGGAGCTGGTATGAGTGTGTGTGGCCATTTGGTTTTCTGGTCTGTGCCGAGGAGTGATATTGTTGGCTGTATGGCCAACTTATGTCTAACATTTTAAGGTCACTGCCTGCTTTCCATGACCTTGTAGTTATCCGTGTCCCAGTGACATCTATTGTGATGGATGGCTCCTCCATTCATACAGTTAATAATCTGGACCTCCTCTTTGGACATTCCTCTTCATAGCTGCATATTTCTTCCTGCCCACTCTGGTTCCTAAGTATCTCTAGGACCATCTCCCAATCCTGCTTCACGGTGACTGTTCTAACTCAGGCTACTGCTCTTTCTGCTTAAGAAACCCACGCTGCCCTCTGACTTGTCATCATTTCCAAGTTCAGATCATTTCTCTTCTTTTAAAGATGATTGCAAAATACTTGGTATGTGCTCACTAATACATGAAAACATAACGTGTGGATGATAACATAACATAACATAACATAACATAACATAACATAACATAACATAGGAATCTGTGGGCTTGTCAACTTGCAGCAAGGGGACCATCAGCTCCCCACGTCCCACCCACTTCATGCTGTGACCAATCAGTGTGTTTCTTGTGTGGAAGGATCTAGTGGTTCCTTGTGGTTTTTAAGATAAAGTCTAGAAGACTCACATCCTCTCCATGGGAGCTTCTTCTTCTCCACCTGAATCAATCTTGTCCTTCAGACAGTGCCCTTCAAAGTCCCATGGGGAGGCCTGCCTCACCTTCCCTGGGACTAGACAAGATGGACCCAGAACTGACCACATCTCTTCCCAGTCAAATCTCCTTTCATTCCTAGCTCTCCTCCATATTGATAGCTGACTTTCTGGGAAGGACAAGGCCAATGGTCAAGGCCCAGTCCATCTTGACCAGCTGTAGTGCTTAGTCCGTCTTGACCAGCACTGCAATGCCCAGTCCATCTTACCCAGCACTGCAGTGCTTCCCTGTCTTGACCAGCACTACAATGCCCAGTCCTTATTGCCCAGCCCCTCTTGCCCAGCACTGCATCTCCAGTGTTGATACCTTGCTGAGGTTTGTCAGGCGCTCAGTGAGCATCTTTGGTGTAGTAATATGTGGCATGGCTCAGATGCAGGTATCTGGTAGATACATTGAGTTTAGCAAAGGTCCAGGCTACAAATACAGATTTGGAAAAAATTAGACCAGTTGAAATTTAAATGTATAGGCATACTCAAGACTTAACAGGAAGAGAACAAAGGCTGAAGGGTTTATTACATGAACAGGTAAAGTCATGGAGGAAAGCCAGCGAAGGAACAAAGGGGAGAGCCAGTTAGCAGGAGGACTTGAGAGAACACAGAAACCAGAGGTGACAGATCTTGAGGAATCACAAAGCTCAGGGAGAGCGGGACAGGACAAGAACACAGATTGTCACTGAGCATCTGTGAGGGGAATTCTAAAAGCACTGAAGTAGGAATGCTGAGAGAAGAGTGAAGGGGTGTGAGTTTGTGTGTGAGCCTTGTATTTGTATATATGTGTATGATTGTATGAATGTTTGTGTATTGTTTACATAGGAATATGTGTTTTTGTGAGTGTGTATGAGTATGTGTTTGTGTGTGTTGTGAATATGTATATATTATATATATATGTATGAGCATGTGTTTATGTGCTATGTATGGGTGTATATGAGCATGTGTTTGTGTGTTTGTGTGTATGTATATGTGTATGTGTGTGTGAGCATCTGTTTCTATGTATCTGTATGAGCATGTGTTTGTATGTATATTGTATATGAACATGTGTTTGTGTGTTGGGTATGTATGTGTATTGTGTTTGTGTGTATAAGTGTATATGCTGTGTGAGCATGTTTGTGTGTGTGTGTTGCTTATATGTGTGTATTGTATGTGTGTGTGTGTGTGTGTGCCCTTTCATGGACCTTCAGGAGTAGCAACAGTTAAGCTTTCATTCCAATATTTCTGAGCCACATGCTCCTCCACTGAGCATCTTCTAAGCTGAGAGAATGACCCTGTGGAGAAAAGTCAGAGCGGCGGGAGGATGTGATTTATAGAGTCTGACTTCAGCCGACATGGTACATGGCACTGGCAGAGAAATCCACTTCTAAGTGTCGAGGAAAACAAGTGAGTGTAGATTTTTGAACCCTCTGCTTCTGCTTCCAAGCCCAGGGAGCTTCTTGGCATCACTCGTAAGCTTCCTCTATTTGTGGAAAGTAGATGAATGCAGCTTCCCCAGATACTCATAAATCTTAGGAGAGGGTGAAGACAAGGAGGTGGGAGGGAAATTCCTTCCAACTCCTCCCTAGCCACGACCACCATGTGCATCTTTCATTCTTGTCTCTGTTGTGTCTCTTGCCTTCCCATTCTTAATGTGCTTTATCCACAAAGAACGTCTTTCCCATGTTTAATTTTCCATTTTCTGTCTGACAGGATGGTTCACAGAGTTTGAGGGCTTGGCTGTAGCCCTGAGAAGTGACCTAAGGAGAAGGGAACTGACTGCAGTCTCTGGGCTCTGGGCTCTACGATGCTGAAGAATTTAAGGGCTTTCTTTCTTTCTTTCTTTCTTTCTTTCTTTCTTTCTTTCTTTCTTTCTTTCCTTCCTTCCTTCCTTCTTTCTTTCTTTCCTTCTTTCTTTCTTTCTTTTCTTTGGTGGTGGTGGGGAGGTTAGCATACGAAGAAATGGGTTTCACTGGGTCATTTTTATACCTGTCATTATACTTTATTCTTATTCCACTCCCCTCCTCTGCCCCTCCTCTCTTGCTGCCTCTTTATTCCCCCAAATGCCACCTTCTGCTTTCATGACACATATTTCATTACCTTCTCCATTCATCTCTCCTTCCCTTTAGACTTTCCTGACTCCTCTCATAGTCCCCTTCCTACTCACATATCTCTCACACATGCACACACATGTATACACACACTCACATGCACACACATGTATGCACACACTACACACACATCCATACACACCACACACATATATACACACACTTACACATATTCATACAAATACACAAGTGTACACACACGTACACTCACATGCACACACACATACACACATGTACACATGCACACATACTACACATGTTCACACACATGCATATGTTCATACATCTGTGTACATACACACACAGTATGCACATATACACACTTTTCTCTTTCCCCTCCTTTCCCTCTCTCTTCTAGTCCACATATAAGGTTTTAAAAACCTATTGTCTCTCTGACGGTTTATTTTATTTAACATAATGCTCTCTGTAGCCTGGTTTTTGCTAGCTTTGGGCTCTTCTTCTTCCCACCATTTATTCCCCTGGTTTCATCCCCTAACACTACATAGGGGAGAAAGAAGTATAGAAGGGAGAGAGAAAGATAGAGATCCCTGAATCCAGTTTCTATCTGTCCTTTTCTTCTTCGAGCATATCTACTAACAAACTGCAATAACTCCTCTCCCCCCCGACCCAGAGTGACCACCAACCACCAACCCCACTTCTCAGGGCCCTAGCATTTACATACCCTCTGAAAAGTTCCCAGAATTCTAAGTGTTCACACACTCTCAGAATTTATCTGCACCTGGTAAAACCACGCTTCTGCTAGAGCATGAGGTAAACCATGGTCAGCCGCTGTGGACAGTCTGAAGCAGCCCCACACCTGGGATTAACACGAAAGCACAGTCCTATAATATTTCTGTGTTTTTAAAAGAACTCCAAATTCCAGACTTCTTACTATCCTCTTCCATCCATTTTCCTGCAGATGTCATAATTTCATTTTCCTTATGGATGAATAAAATTCCATTGTGTCTTTATCCATTCATTACAGATCTAGGCTGGCTGGGAATATTGTGAATGGCACTGACTACAGATATGTGACTTTCTCCATGGTATGCTGCCTTAGAGTCCTTGGGAAAACCACTCAGGAGTGGGATAGCTGGAGAACTACCGTTCTGTTCCTTTTTGAGGAATTTCCACAGTGACCACCCTAGTTTACACTCTGCCTTCCTTACCAGCATTTGTTGCCAATGTTTTCTTTATGGTAGCCATTCTGATCAGAGTGAGATGAACTCTTAACGCAGTTTTAATTTGTATCTCCCTCGTGGGCAAGGATTTTGAAGATGACTTTATTTTTTGGTGTTTAGATTTTGTAGTTTTTTTTTGTACAGTCCAGATATTAACTCCTTGTCCAATGTGTAGTTGGCAAAGATATCTCTCTCCTATTATGTCGACCTTCTCTTAATTCTCCTGATTATTTCCTTTGCTGTACAGAAGCTTTTAAATTCCATGCAATGCCACGTGTCGATCTTGGAATTCTTGCTTCTTGAGCAATTAGAGTTATTTTTAGAAAGTTCTTACCTGTGCCCATATCACGAAGTGTTTTGTTTATGACTTTTCTTGAACATTTTTGGAGTTTTGGGTCTTAAATTAAAGCCTTGAACCCATTTTTAAGTTTTGCACAGGGTGAAGAAGAAACCTACTTAATGTTGTTCTTCTGTGTGTGCTCTCCTGCACGGCTGTTGAAGAGCCTGACCTCCCCGTGTATGCTCTTGGTGCCTTTGTGAAGAATCAGGTGGCTGAGTTCATGCATGATTCTTCACTGCTAGTCCACTGACCCGTCTCTGCTTTTGTGCTGGTTTGTCCTTGTGGCTCCGATGTGATTTGAGATCTATGATGTCTGTAGCACTGCTCTGTCTGCCTGGGTTTGCTTTGCCTTCCTTGGAGTCTTTTTGGTGCTGAATGAGTTTGAGTTTTAGAATCTTTTCCTAGTTCTGTGGAGAAGTCATTGGGATTTTGGTGGGATTGCATTGAATCTATAGATTTCTTTTGGTAAGAGCCATTTCACAATATTGACACTGCCAGGGCATTTCTAGGGTCTTCTTCAAGTCCTCCTTCAGTGTCTGAAAGCCCTCACCTTGTTGGATAGGGTTGTTCTTAGGTGTTTTATGTTTTGAAACTATTGTGACTAGTATTTTGTTTTTCCTGAATTTTTTTTTTTCCTTAGAGAATTCATTAATAGCATATTGAAAATGATTAGCTTTTGTAGGCTGGTTTTGAATCCCAAAGGTTTTAACAGATGCCTGGCAGGAGAGGGCGCCCAAGGGTTGGAAAAAGAAAAAGACTGCAGCAATTTAAAGGCAGACAGACACTGAGACTTAACTTCTGGCAATGTTTCTATAATCCAGAGGGACCTATGGGTTAAGTCAGAACAAAAGAGGATGAAGGAGGAGGAGAAAAACTCATAAGCACTGACATATGCCTAGAAAGGGCCACATACAGGGAACTAGTGTCCCTGACCCCCTCCTACACACTACATACACACACACACAACATATACACACTACATACACACACTCCACATACACTTACACACACTCCACATACACATACACCCCTACACTATGCATACACATACCACAAACACAATGCACATACACTACAACATACCACACACACGACACATGCACTCACACACACCACACACACATACACACTACACACACACACTCACACACAACACACACACACATAATCACATACACCACACACCCATACACACTACACAAACACACACCTCTACACAGCACAAACACACATACACATTACACACTTACCTATACCACACACAATGCACACACACACTATACACACACTCACACATACACACTGCACACATACCTACACCATACACACACTGCACACACACACACACACATACACACACATACACACACACCATACCACCATACCCCTCTACTCCCACACCATACCACACCTGGTCCGGAAAAGTGGAGGACAGTTCTCAGATCCCTGCAGGACTGATGAAGATATTAGTCAAGGGTAGGATCCAGGAATGCGCATGTTTCCAAGGTTCCTGACAAAGAGGTTCCTGTTTGACCCAGCAGGCTCTTGGACCTTCTGCAAGGTTCATCTGTGCACACTTCTTTACAAAATCCAGCTTTAGCAAGATCCTGATAATTCAGGTCTGCAAGAACCCTCTCTGCCTCCGCTCCCCTCAAGTATCTATTTAACCTCCATATCTGATCAGTCTCCTCATCTTCCTCCATCCCCAGTTGATGGCAGTCACCTTGGTCCGCCTTCAGCAAGATCCCCGCCAGATCAGTCCCATCAGAACCATCTCTTTTCCCTCACCCTGATATTTCCTCTTAGTAATTTTCCATCTACCAATAGCTGCTCTGCAGCTTGGCTGTAAACCCTCACTTGTCTGGTCTGTATTTGGAAATAAGCCCAGTTTTGTGCTGAGTTCTTCCTTCTCTCGTGACAACAGTCCTGTATGGGGTCTAGCTCCTTTAACCAGGTTCTAGCTGTAGCTTCCTGTGATCCTATCCAAAAAGAGGTTCGAGGAGCCTGTTCAATAAAGTGAACTCTGCATTAGCTAATTAGACTGCTAGTTTGAGGCTTAACTTAGTGACTCCAGGTATCAATGTGTGGCTGATAGAACACAACTGAGCCTCTTTTAAATTTAATTCTAGCTGGCAAGATGGCCTAGTCGGTAAAGTGCCTTCTGTGTAAGCATGAGGAACAGAGTTCAGTCCCCAGCACCCACGTAAAAAGCTGGGTGCGATGGTGTGTGCCTGCAATCCCAGCTCTAGGGAGGCAGACACAGGCAGATCCCTGGGGCTTGCTAGCTGCCAGCCTCACCCAACCAACAAGCCCCAGGTCTCAGTGAGAGACCTTGTCTCAGACAATAGGATAGACAGCTCATGAGAAACCAGAGACTGATCCCTGACTTCTACAGAAACTTACACACAGAATGGGACACACACACACACACACACACACACACACACACACACACTCTCACTCATTCACACACATGCACACATTTGTATACATACACTAAATAAATTTGCATACCTGTCAATATGGTGAATTGGAATGTTTTAAAGGTCTCATGGTTTCTGAAGGATCTCAAATCCTCCGGGCCATAAAGTCCTACTCACAGGCAAGAGCTTTTAAAACTTACCACATCCCCTGTCCCCAGGAGGGTTCAACTATATATTTGTTAAACAATATTCTTTTACATATTTTTTTTATTTTTCAAATTTAGAAGTTATTTACTGATTTCCCATAAGGAACATCTGGATGTTTTTTCTTTTAAACAACGCGTCATTTGGTGTCTCCAAGGTTTTACAGTCCTCCATGGGATTATCCATCAGTGTTCGAGTTATTAGGGCGAGCTGAGGTGATACCAGGGCTGTGGTTCCCTTTCTTCTCTTGCGTCCGTCCTTTGCCTTTCCTTGAGAGTTAATAAACATCTCCATTTTTTTTTATTTCTCTGCCTTTTGAGTTGCTTATTTTCTCTAGAACTTCTAATAAGAAACACAAACCCATCAAACAGGTCACATGTGCTGGGTAGTAAGTCTGCTTTCTTTTCTTCTGGTTTGGACAGAGCTTGACCACTTGGTGGTGTGGGGAGCTCCCTTTGCAGTTACCTGAGGATCCATGTTTTCATCTTTCATGGTGTACCTCCCTAGGAATGCCAATGGGTCTGTGATGTAAAAAGGACTCTGAATGGTGTGTGTGGGGGGCAGGTAGTAGTTTTACATTTTAACATTGCTGTGTGGCGGGAATCCATCCGGCCTCGCCGGTGCGACTGCTCCCAGAAGCCCGTCCCCTGTCCTAACTCTCCCTTTACTGTATTTAGCTGAGCAAGGAACTCTCGGTGGATGTTATTTTCTCCCAGCGGGGACACTGCTGTGCTGCCCCAGCTCTTAGTTTGTTCTGTCAACACCGAGCAGTCGTCGAAATGCAGCTTGGAACCTAGTTGTTGCTTCACTGGGCTGTTTCTCTCTCAAGAACTTCTCAGTTCCATTCATTTAAGGGGTCAACCATTCCCAGTATTGTGTTTGGAGGGGATTTGGTTTCTGTTTTGTAGAGCGCATTGAGTACACTCCTGGCTGTTCAAATGGAATCTCAAGTCCTTTGCCTTAGGAAACTTTGGAGAAAGTTTATTTATTGGTTAGTGGATTTGCTTCTCCTCCCTCCCGAACCCCCATCCGTGGTTCTTATTAGAAAATTTCAGGGATTCTAGGCTGATCTTCTATATCCACAACTCCCCATTCTCTTTTTCTGGGAGAATTCCATCATTTTATCTTTAGGTGCTTCATCATAATTCTGTGTAATGTGGGCGGGCATATATACATGTCGGTGGGAGTATATACATGTGGTGGGTGTACACACATGTGGGTGTGTGTACACAAATGTGGGTGGGTATACACACATGTGGGTGGGTGTATACACATGTGTGTGGATGTACATACATGTGGGTGGGTGTGTATATGTGTGTGGGTGTACATACACATAGGTGGGTGTACATACATGTGGGAGGATATATATACATGTAGGTGAGTGTACACACATGTGGGAGGGTGCACACACATGTGAGTGGGTGTACATACATGTGGGAGGGTGTGCATACATTTGGGTGAGTGTACACACATGTGGGTGGGTGTACATACATGTGTGTGAGTGTGCATGCATAGTGGGTGGGCATACACACATGTGGGTGGGTGTACATACGTGTGGGTGTGTATATGTGTGTGAGTGTACACACATGTGGGTGGGTATACATACATGTGGGTGAGTGTACACACATGTGGGTGGGTGTACATATGCGTGGGTGTGTATGTGTGTGAGTGTACATGCATGTGGGTGGACATACACACATGTGGGTGGGTGTACATGTACACACATGTAGTGGTCAGAGGTTGACTCCAGGTGGCTTTCTCTGTTGTCCTCCACTTAGTGTTTGAGACAGGTTCTTTTATTGAACTAGGAGCTTTCTGATCCAACCAGGCTGGCTGGTCAGAGGGCTCTTGGGACCTGCCTCCTCCAGCCTTTCAGCACTGAGGTCTGAGTATGTGTCATAGTGCCTAGCTCTTGATGACGTGTCGGGAACTGACCTCAGGTTTTTGCGATTGCATAGAAAGTGCTCTGCTGGGCCATCTCTGGTCCCATCACTGTAATTTAAAAATTTCCCATTGTATTTCTTTCTTCAAGGAGCCTTTTCTTGTTCTGTGTACTTTTAAAATATGTCCCTGTGGTCCTCGTCTGCAGATGTTCAGTCTTCCCTAATGTCGGAGAACACCGACACTGCTGGGGCTGATCTCCACGCATGTTTGGAACTGTCATCCTTCCTTGCCAATTGTCACTGCTGAGTGGTCTGCTGGCCAGGTTTGCCCACTCATTGCTACTGTGCTGAGATAGTATGGGTGCCTGGTGCTTCCACAGGGAGACCCTCACATGCCAAGGTCTCTTGTGTCTTTCTCTTTCACTGGGTACTTCCTGCAGGGATCACCTTCATTCATTGCTACTGTGGGATCGGACAAGTGGGTAACACAGGCCAGACTGTGCTCATTCCAGGAGCTGAGCCAGGAAAGGGGGCCGGTGACCTCGTCTTTCATGGAGGTTTTGTCTAATCCTGCGGTTTCTAGCTCTCCCAGGTGTAGGGAGAGTGTGTTCCCACTTCTCTCCCAGGGCTTCGTGGGCATCCAAGGCTCAGGCCATCTTTAAAAAGGATGTTGACATTTCTCAATTGCTACTATCTCTGTCCCCACATCTCTCTTTACCCCTGTGGTACAGCAGGAACACTCTTCCCCCGGGACCAGAGCATTTTGTAAGAAGGTAGAAATATTTATTAGGGATGCTGGGCTTAATCCTGAGTGGTCTATTCTGAATGTTCCATCAGGCTCAGGGGGAGGGTAAGTGTGTATGAGTAGCCCAGAAATCAAGACTGTGGAAAGGAGACTTTGTTACAATGGTATTGACAAAGGAGAAGAGGCTGTGTTTCCAAGTTCAGACTATTTGGAATTTGCTATGTAGCCAAGGATGGCTTTAAACTTCTGATCCTCCTGCCTCTACTTCCCAAGTGCTGGAATAACAGACACACATCACTATACCCCCTTTATGCTGTGGTGGGGATCAAACCTGGGGCTTTGTGCATTCCAGGCTTCATCCGTTTGTTTATTTGTTTTGTTTTTGTTTGTTTTGTTTTTTTTTATTGAAACGTTCTTGAGCACTAAGATCTTTCTGAAACTGTTTGGTGTTGGGACTATAAAGACTCTGATATATGGTGTCTGCTCCAAAGTACATTATAGTCAAGTGTCATGGAAGTGTGTGAGTGGCCCAAGCTCACAAAGGTGGAATAGCAGCCTTTAACAGTCCTCACAGAGGAGACAGTGGCTCAGACCAGCCCGGGGTGGCAGGAGGGACTTCTGGGGGGAGGTGTCTTCAGACCTAAGGTTTGAAGGTTAAGTGTGGGTTCTGGATGTGAAACTGGGGGAAAGGCATCCCAAGAAGAGTGACCTGCGGGCGCAGAACAGCCATCTAGTGAGATAGAAGCAGCCAGAGCAAGGGAGACGTGGGGAAGCCAGTTGGTTATCACTGTTCATGCTAGGGCGGCATGTGAACCAGAGCCTACCAACACTAGATCCAGAAATAACAACATCTTGTTTTCTCTGCAAAGCCAAGTCAACTCAAAATATTATAAAATGAGCAATTTGAAGATTGCAGAGAGAGGAGATGCATGAGATGCCGGTTCAATGACAAGAACGGGACTGTTCTCATTCCCACATGACAAGCCACTTCCTGTCCGTATCCCCTAGTGTCCAAACAGTTATGAAATAGGCCCTGGAAAAGTTCACATTAGTGAAATATTGTTCTCCTCTTCCTGCCAGCCAAGGATTATTTACATGTTGTATCTGGGTCTCTTATCCCACCAGCAGATGCACTGTTCATGAGCTCTGGGGACACCTAGTATCTTCCTGTGAAGTCTGGGTGATTTTGATCCTCAATAAGGAAATTGAGGTCCAGTCACCACTCTGCTGCAAGCACAGACATGGCCTTCAGTAAGGCACTGCCTTGTCTTGGCTCCCATTGCTTTGCTTGGCAAATGGGACAGATTAAATTAGATTACCTTTAAGGTTTGTTCCCAAACAGAAATTGGATGCAGGCAGCTTTAGCTGTACCAAAATGAGCATTAAGGAAGAGGCAAGATTTTATTTCGTTTTGTTTTTACATCGTGCTAAAGAAAGGCAGTTCCTTTAAATTCTAGACAAGGAAGCAGAAGAGAGATTGCTCCATCTCCCCTTACCTCTCCCACCATGTTTATAGCTTTTGAATCACAAAGCCCAGAGAGAAATAAGTCTCTGAAGACAGATACCCCACACATATATATGCTACACACTGCACACACACCAAAATACAATGCACCAACCGCCATCACATAAATATACAACACATACATCACATACTATGCACACCACATACAACATAAGCATACACACACACACACACACATACACACACACACACACACATACACACACGAGTTATAAAGTGCATCAGATTCTGTTACATTCTTGTTGAGAGAAAAGCTCTTTTAAAAACCCAACTGCTGTGAAACAACGTTGCCCTGTCTAGATGTTTTCTGAAGCACTTAGCTATTTTGAACCTCCTACCCCCAAGTTAGAAGAGCAGTAACTGAAGCCCTTTGCACTGGCTGACAAGTGATGGCCAGTGAGTCTGGGCAACTGTGAGTTGAGAATGGCATTTCCTTTTCCTGCTAGGGTTTCTCTAACTCCCTGATGTGAAAGAAGTACCTTGGGTTGCCCTCTGAGCGAGCTGCTTGAAGCCTCAGGTCAGTGTCCTGAGCAGATGCTGAGCTGGGATTTCGGGAGGAACGGTAGCACAGAGAGAGCTTTGAGAGGCTATAGCCTCCACTGGCCATGGAACCCCACCTCACACAGCTCTGATCTCAGACCACTGACCCGGAGGCCCTGTTGATTGGCTACAACGGGATTCCCGCAGCCCTTTCAACAAGTCTCCAGAGAAGATGGGGTATAGTGCTTATGTCTGTCATCAGTTCAAAACTGCGTATGCCCTGTTAGTTTTGTGTGCCTCCAGAAGAACTCGAGAATGCTGTGACTTTCCACGGCTTTAGCAACTTTTTATTCCAACTAACGGTCTACTGCCAGATAATCGGCTGTTCTCGGTGCCAGCACCAGACCCTCGTTCCATCTGCCTTTTATCTCATCCCTCCCACAGCCCAGAACTCCCTCAGCATTTTTTATTTTTTACAGCTTTTTCTTTTTTCACCAGCAATTGAAATTGACATAGAAATTGTTTGTTTTTTTTTTCCAGACCTGCGAGCCCAACTGTGTATAGTGTATAGCCCTGAGTGGTGATAGTGTCACATACAACATACAATTTCATAAAAGTCTTACCTTGAGGCTTCAGATAAGTGTGGCTTTTTTATTGGCTGCCTATTTCCAGTTGCTTCTCTCTTCTCTCCACCTCCTCTCTATCCTTCTGTCTCATCTCTTTTCCTCTGTGGTTTCTCACTCTTTGGGGAGGGGCAGGATTTCCTGCTCACAAGTTGGTTGGTTTCTGGGAGGAGTCAAAAGACCTGATTCAAGACTGAAACCAGCTGGTCTGCCACCTGATACAATGTATGTGAAACCCAGGACTAAGAAGATGCCTTTTCTGAGGACCCAGCCTGCAGCAGGGAGACGCCTGCAAGGGGGAGCCAATCCAGTCATAAGCATCGGACTCCCCAAAGGACAGGGGGACCCCAGGCAGCCTGGCGTGGAGATGTTGGAAGTGGTCCTGGTTGCCCTGGAAACGTTCCCATTACTATTGTTAGCTCTAAACTCAGTGGAAGCAGACCAAGCCGGACAGCCATGTTCCACCCAAGCAGGTGCTCTCTTCAGTTTTGGCTTTCCCTCAGAGGACGTTACTGAAACAAGGACCATATTTGGGCAGATTTTTTTCCCCCACAAGGAGAGACAAGTCACCCAATTCTTTCTGTAGGTCTGCGCGCCTACCCACACTTTAAGTGAGTTTAAAATAATCAAGATGGCTACAGCAGCTAGCGAGTAGAGTGGGTGAAGAGTGAGACCCAGAGGAGTAGGGGCTCCATTAGCAGATACAAATAACCCCAGTCCAGTTCATCCCAGGTCAGCTGTAGAGGATGGAAGACAGTTAACAAACATATACATATACACATATGCACACACACATACATACTCATGCAGACACACATATACAGACACACATATATACATGCACACACAAACACATAATGCATACACAGACACACTCACATGCACACACACATGCAGACACATATATACAGATACACATACATGCACAGACACACATACATACACACATGCACAGATCATACAGGCACACATATACAAAAACACACATATACATGCACACGCATCAACACATAATGTGCACACACAGACACACAAATGCACACACAGAAACACACATATATATACATGCACACACACACAGACACACACACACATATATACATGCACACACACAGATACACACATATATACATGCACACACTCAGACACACATATATATATACATGCACACACACAGATACACACATATATACACACACACACAAATATACACATATATACATGCACAGAGAGAGACACATGTATATACATGCACACACACAGACACACACACATATATATACATGCACACACACACATATATATACATGCACACACACACATATATATATATACATGCACACACACAGACACACACGTATATACATGCACACACACAGACACACACACACACACATATATATACATGCACACACACAGATACACACATATATACATGCACACACAGACACACACATGCACACACAGAAACACACATATATATACATGCACAGAGACACACACATATATACATGCATACACACAGATACTCACATGCACACACTGTTCATTTTCTTTCTATTTATTCACTTGTTCAGCAGATATTTGAAGAGCATCTGCTTGCTTCCAGCATGAAGCCATGTTAGGGTCAGCTCTTCTCTGGGAGGTGAGGTGGTATAGTCACACACTGAGTATGGAGTTAATCAGCATGGCAGCACACACTGGATGCTGAGGTGTGCGTGGGGTCCTGACTTCACTGAGAGGATGGGAACTTCGCCACTTACTTTCTCCAGAGAATTCCGCATTCTACCGAGTTCTACCTTACTGTCTAAAGCACTCTGAAAACTTCTAACCAGGTACTGGATACTTTCCCTCTGAGTATCTTTTATTAAATTCTCTTATTAATGTTTGAGCCGATTAAGAGAACATGGGTTGTGAGGGGCAGACAAGTCCTCCTTTACTTTAGTTGTTGATTCTACTCCAGGATAGTTTTGGAAAGTTTCATAAGGCCTATTTTCATTTTTATTTAATTGTTCCTAATTTCCTTAGGGTTGCTTTCTGGTTTAATAATCGTGGTTGCTCATTTCCGGGGAACTCTCTGAAGAAATGGATGACTTGCATGGAAGGCCTGGTAAAGCCACATGAGAGACAGAAACATGAAAGGAGGGTGGGCTTCTGTGATAAACACCTCTGTTGTGGATTGCCCGGGTGCTGGTTTGTATTTTCATGTTAATTCTGCTTCCTCAAGAGGGGCTGCCCCTAACAAGGACTGGATCCCACACTCAGGTGATTTCATGTGAATCTTCTCCCCATTTAAACTGGCTAAATAAAGGCTAGAGCCTGCGATTGGGCAATGGAAGGGAAAGGTGGGGCTGGACATTTTAGAGAGGGAGAAGAGAGGAAGGAGGGGAGAGGACAAAGAGACAGAGGAAGACGAGGTGGAAGGAAGATTGCCAGAACCATGTGGCCCGGAGAAGTTGTAAGTAGCAAGGGATCTCACATCTGGGGCATAGAGTAGTGTAGTGAGAAATCTTTTCATTCTAGGCGTGCAGCCTATAAATATTGTAACTGAGTTGTGTGTTCTTTACACGGGCTTATTGGGGTTGGAGATTTACTGCAACACACCTCCTCAAGTCAGAAGTGTGTGCTCACTTTTCCTCAGACCAATTAAACCGTTAGCCAGGCACGGTTGCACACCCATAATCCCAGTGCACAGGGAGGACTGAGGGCAGAGTCGGGAGGTTACATAGTGAAACATTGTCTCTAAACAAAGAAAAGGGTCTGACTATTGACTCTGAGGTTTCACTTTCCTAACAATTCTGAAGTTCCACTTCTCTTTCTATTCTCTCTCTCTCTTTCTTTGAGATGGGGTCCCATGTAGCTCAGGCTAGCCTTAGACTCACCAAGTAATAGATGCTGTCCTTGAACCCTTGAGCCACCTGCTTCCACCTCCAAATTACCACAATTCAGCTCTTTTTAAACATACAATAATTTATTGATTTTTAATACACCAGAAGTTCTATAGCACTGGCTCTCAATCTTCTTAATGCTGTGACCCTTTTATACAGTTCCTCATGTTGTGGTGACCCCGGCCATAAAATTATTTTCATTGCTACTTCACAACTGTAATTTTGCAACTGTTATGAACCATAATGTAAATATCTGATATGCAACCCCCCAAAGGGGTCACGGACCGTAGGTCGAGAACCTCCGTTCTATAGGATGGCCATTGGTATTCTGTTTCAAAACTTTTACTTTACCAAAAATGAGGGCAAGAATCACGATATGTGCAGCTTTCCACGGGAGGCAAGATCTCCATGTAGAAGACACCGAGCCTAGCTGGAGAGGCACAGACAGAGCATGTGCCTGAGAGTGGTGTGGTGTCTTGGCTTCCATTTCTGAGCAAAATTTAGAAAAAGACCCTGACGTAGAGCCTTGAGATACAGATGAGCACAGCCTTCCACACAAGGATGAGGCATCTTCCTATAGCTCAGCGTGACCAGCTATGGGGTGGGTACCCCTCCCCGTAGCTCAGCGTGACCAGCAACCGACCCCTCCCATGTTGGCCATCAGTCAAGACAGATCGTATCCTCGAGGATCGGTTTGGATCAGATTGGTGACTTATTAGTCCTTATCTCCACCCATTCCTGTCAAACACTCTTATATATCAGATTGGAGACAGCCAAGAATAGATCAAAACCACATAAAGCAAGACTTCATGAGCAAGACAAAACAGCACAGCAAGCTGCAGGAAGATGAGCAGTTGGGTGGTAAAAGCATTAGCCAGACGACATACTTGTGGAGACACACACACCACACACAGACACACACACACACAGACACACACACACACACAGATACACACACACACACACACACACACACACACACACACACACACACACACCTTCAGTCTTCACACTTGAAAAAGCCGGGGCAGAGGAACCTCACATTCAAGGTCAACATGGTAAGATGATTCTGTTGCTGTGAGGAAGCAGCCTGACCGAGGCAGTTTATAGAAGGAAGGGTTCCAGAGAGATGAGAGGCTATGATGACCACACACAGCAGACCCGGGATCAGGAATGGAGCTGAGGGCAAGCATCTTTGAACACAGGCACGAAGCAGAGAGAGCAAACTGGAAATAGGAGAGGCTTTCTACTCTCAAAGCCTACCTCCAGGGACAGACTTCCTCCATCAAGGCTGTACCTCCTAAAACTCCCCAAACAGCACCTCTAACTGAGGACTTCTAACAGAGACCTGAGACTGTGGGGGGCATTTCTCATTTAAACCACCACAAGATCACTTCAAGTCTCTGTCTCAAACAAGCATCGTGCCTCTGAAGCAGAAGATCAAATGGACAACATATACCAAGACTTGTGTTGAGTAAGCTAACAATATCACACTTCCTACCCCAAGTGTCAAATGCTTTTATGTAGAGATCTTTGTCTGGTTGCTCAGTGGGGGTATCTTCTGAACAAGATACCTAAGTTCCTTACATGAAGGTCTAGGTGTAAAGATCAGAAAGTGCACCCTTAAGATGACTAGTCAAACTCAGGTTACTGATTGAGATTTAATAGCCCAGATGTAGATATGAAGACAAATGAAATTCAAGCACAAGGAACCCAGAGAATATACCAGATGGTCCAAGGGTCCTCTGAAACACTTTCAAATGAGCCAACCCTCCAGAATTATCAAAGAATGTTGTAACTTTAATTTTTTCAAATCCTATTTTTAATGATGGTTCTTAAATGCTTTAGCCTCCCTTGTAGGCCATCGCCCAACAGAGGTAGTGGAAAAGAGAGGATACGGAGGAAGTCGACCTGTTTAGAAGTGGTTCGTTGGAGCAACTCCCATCTGTGTTGTCTGGAAATCGGCAGTTCAGTTCACAGGTCAGCAGGCAGCGGCAGCTCAGTCCACTCGCAAACACCTCCCGGATATAGCAGCAGTCCAGTTAGGTAGAGTTGGGTTAGCAACAGCGGCGACATGACCTAGCAGAGACAGTCATCGGCCTCAGCTTCGACTTGAGTCAGCAGGAGGAAACAACAGGAACACCAGGAGAGGCTGTGCCTCTCTCAGGGAAGCGAAGATCAGTGAAGATGTGAGACCAACAAGCATTGCACAGCGAGTTGTACCAGTAAGTCAAGCTCTCCCTCCATCCCCCTGTGGAGTCCTATCTATATCCTCCAAACATCACGTGTCCTCCACGTCTCTTGCCTCTGCATGGGTCTTGCCTCAGTGCATGCATCTAATCAGACCGAGTCCTTGAAGGAAGAGGCAACAAACAGTAGCATACCACCAGAAGTTTTCAGTGCGTTTCTCTCTATGGAGTCCTGACAAATGCAGCTCAACTTCACCACGCAAGGCAAACCAATACATGTGTGTCATAAGCAAAATATCTTTCATGTGTTTCCTTTAGCAGAACATACTCTCTCCTATGTCTGTTTCAGGGAAACATTCCTTCACGAGTCGGCCTTAGCCTTTCACACCTGTGTTCACTTTAATGAAACATTCCTTTACGTGTTTGCCCCAGCAAAACATCCAACCAACTTTCCAAAGAAGCATTACATTTCCATTTCAGAGCATGACCACTGTTTAATTCTTGAAATAAAGTTTGAAAGGTGAGTTATTTGATGTGTACAGTGAGGATGGGCTTTGTTGAGCAGACTGCTGAGTTTATCTTTTCAGGCACAAGTGGGGCTGCTGGGGTGTTGGTTATTTATTTTGCTGCTATAACAAAATACTTGAAGGAAGCAAGAGAAGAACGAGCTTACTCTGGCTAACAGTTGGAGAGTACAATTATTCGTAGCAGGGAAGCCACTGGGGCAGGAGCAGGAGACAGCTGATCCAGTCTTCTCACAAACGAGTCCAGGGCTGTGTCTTCTGCTTCTGTGGTTATAAAACTGATCTGTTGGTCTCTCATTCTATGGTTACTCTTCTCTATTCAGTTCCAGTTGGCTTCAGTGTGGTGAATCATCATCATCATCATCAATTGTTATTATTGACTTTTCTATGTCAGCCCTGTGCCACCAACAGAACCAACAAGTATTCCTTCTGTCACCTCTCCTGGGTTGGTACTAACACTGCCAAATAGAATAAAACCAAGAATAGTTTTTGTCTTTCTGTGGAGTGAGGGAGTTGTTCTGTTGGACCAGGACCAAATCTCTCATAAGACCATGGCAAAACTTTATTCTGATGTGATGAGAAAGCCCTTTCCTTGTCTCTCTCTGTGAGCATTCTTGTGGGACAAATATGTTTCCCCTCCTATGTACACTCCAGGCACTACATCAGATAGTTATGAAAAAGCCATGACTTCCTTGACCTGATGAATTGTGTGGAAATTGAAGACGGCATGGTCCTCAGGAAGATCAGACTATGAGGGCATGATCCGCCCACAAAGCAACGGAGGAAAAGTTTGTTACCGTGGGCCAGCCTGAGACTTAGACTTTACAACTATAAAATTCTGAGAGGTAGAAAGATTTGGGCAGCTTGGGCTAGCCGGCAGGGCTGTGAAGGAGAGTCTGCAAGAGATGTTACACTGTAACCTAGAATGAGAAAGCTATCTGTATGCTTGGGCACTTGTGCTTTTATACATAGGCAAACTCTGAATATAGACTTAACCATCATACCCAAAAGCCAGAGCACACAGTTTGACACATAGTTTACTGATGGGCGGAAAACTTGAAACCCTTGAAGCACTGGGGGTTATCTTACTCAGAGATGTAGAGAATATGGGTGTGAGGAGAGTAACGTAAACAAAAGCACCAAGGATACAAAAGTATCAGCGTTCATGCTAGG
This sequence comes from Tokudaia tokunoshimensis, assembly GCA_036184795.1. Classification (NCBI taxonomy): domain Eukaryota; kingdom Metazoa; phylum Chordata; class Mammalia; order Rodentia; family Muridae; genus Tokudaia; species Tokudaia tokunoshimensis. Next base: position 2,164,792 of record BTHU01000013.1, on the reverse strand, counting down.
CAGCTCTCAAAGGCAGACAGGAAGTCACAGAAGCAGGTCTCAGAAACCTGCAGGAATCTCATGCAGGAACAGCAAGGTGAGAGGTACCGAAAAGGGACCAGCCCTGGAGGTGATGCAGGAGGTGAGCTGGACGAGGTGTTGAATGGGCAGAGGAGCAAGCAGCCTGTGGAAGAGGCGGGCGTCTGCAAGACTGACTAACTGCTTCGGGGCAGTTAAGGCTGAACTCTGCCTGAGCACAGGGTCAGTGTCTGAATTTGGAAACAGGAAGGACACTGGTGTCGCTGACATGCTTTTCCTTTGAAGCCTCAAACATGTTCTTTTCATTCACATTCCCTTCCTTCTTTCCCCCGGGGGAAGAATTATAGGGAGAGCTGACAGTTAATCAGAGCCAGAAGCGCTGGGGTCTGCAGAGCTAAAGGAAATGGAGGTGTCTGTGTATAAAAGGAGGTTAGGAGGTTGGAAGAGTCAAGTTAACACGCTCACACCTGGTTAGAGTAGGTGACATTAAAGATCCTGGGGGTGTGGTATCAGGCTATCCTCTTGGCCCTCCCAGGGCATGCAAGGCTTACTTTGGGGAGCCCCATAATGTTACTAAATTAGCTGTTGACACAGGATCGGCTCTGACCCCTGGGAGAGGACTCAGGTCTGCGATAATGGTCTTTCCTCCTTCTCAGCTTCTTACTGCAGTCAGTTGTACCCTTAGGAGAGAGAGCTCCTGTCCCACCAGATGGCTGGGTTTCTCTTTTGTCCCATCCTTACTCTCTTTTTTTCCTTCCCTTCCTTCCCACTCTTCCTTCTGTCTCCCCTTCATTCTCTCTGTTCCTCCACCCTTCTCCCCATCTCCCTCCTCCCCTCTTTCCTCCAGTCTCCCCTCCTCCTCCCTGTCTCCTCTCCTCCTCACTCTAACAGTTAAGCAGACACAGCAGCCACAGGGATCTCCAGCACAAAGAAGTAAAAGACAAACTAGCTTTCTTTGCCCTAGAAATCCATTGGTTCTCTCTGTCTCTCTGTCTCTATGTCTGTGTCTGTTTCTATCTCTGTCTCTCGTTCTCTGTCTCTTCTCCTTCATTCTAAGTCAGAAATTGATTTATCTTGTGATCCAAAAATGCATGTTGAGAGTTTCACTCTTGTGTGAGAAGGCCTGTGCCAGGCGGCATTCCGGCCCCGGATATGAAGCAGGGCTAGCCACAATTCTGTGTGAGAGGGTCACCACGCCTCCCAGGAATTAAATAATGAGATTAGAGTATAAAACGTTTTTATTTCAAAATGCAAAACGATAGTCATTGCAATAATAATAACAACAATAATAACAACAATAAAAATAACAGTATAAAACGCATGTCTCCTTCTCTAATGCAAAGTGATAGCTCCTTGATCGTTCCCACAGCCTTCGACAAATCACAGGGCGCGCTGCACAGCAGCAAGTCAGTCCCAGACCCCTTGAGTGATCTGTGCAGGGTCAGTTCTGATTCGGTGGCACCTCGAAACAGCATGTGACTCTGCTCTCGCCCACCTGGGTAGTGATCTCTCTGTGTCTTGCTCCCTTCTCTGCCAGTCACCGGCCTTAAGAGGCGTGCTGTCGGAGGGACAGGGCCCGGCTGCGCAGGGTCGCCTCCTGTGCCTTGCCTCCTGACAGCAGGGCCTGCTTGTGGAGGGACTGCTGCTCACAAGCGTCCCGCAGCTCCGCCACTGCAGCCTCCTGGTCGCGCAGACGGCTGGCGGCTGTGAAAGGGCTGCACACTGTCTCAACGAGGCCAAGCACCACACCGAAGAGGGCCAGCACACTGCCCAGCACGTACAGCTTCACGAGCTTCCCTCGGGGCTTCTGCGCCATCATCTCCTTGGCCAGAGGGATCAGCTCCTGCACGCTTTCCATCGGAGCTCTGGGCTGTGGGTGGCTGGGCCTGCAGAGGTAGCAGAGAGGAAAGGCGTTGAGCCTTTGAGTGGGGGACGGCAGCAGATCAGGGAACCCTAAGCCCAGAGAGGGGTCGGCTGCAGACTAGGGGAACTCGAGCCCAGGGGAGAAGGCAGCTGGGGAGGGGATCCGCGGTCTGGTCTCTCGCCCACCCTCAGTTTCCGGGCCTGGAGGCTCACCTGAGGTGCAGTGGGAACAGAGGCAGCACTTGCTTGTGGAGGTATGGCGTCCGTGCGTCAGACTGGCTTTGGCGTCCTTCTTCCCTCAACTGCCGCTCTTTGGGAGGGACACTCCGCACCTCAGCGCTCAGGGAACAGAGCCCTTATATTTTTTGCCCGGGATCCGCCTCTTGGCTCGCTGGCCTGAGCCCGGACTGCGCCGCAGGGGGTGGGGTGGGGGACGGGAGGGGGCGGGGAAGGGGGGGGGAAGAAATGGAGAGGCGGGGTTGGGAACCAGGGAGGTGACCACGAGTAGTGCACGCCCCTGCTGTGTGCGCCCTGAGACCCTAGATCGCTGGTGCTGAAAAAGCTGAGAGCCCAAGGCACTATTTCAGTATGTAACCAAGGAGGAGGAGATCACCAGGAGATGGTGTGGCATGCTTCCCTGACAGGACACACTTTCTAGTCTTGTCTGTTCCCCTGTTTCCCTAGCCTAAGTTCCCCTGTAGTCCAGGAGAAACCCAAGAAAGACCCTAATGAGGGAATCTGGGGTTTCATTCAGAAAGGTCACCTTCTCACCTGTCAGGGAGGGTGTGGGTAGGAGGGAAGGCTACCCAGGGACCCTGCGGTGCTGCTTTCTTTGCTGGTAGGGTTTACTAAGACACAGGAACAACGGGAACATTGCTAATCACCTCATAGAAAGCTTTTCATTGAGGGTTCCTTCTAATGCATAGAGGTGTGTGTGTGTGTGTGTGTGTGTGTGTGTGTGAGAGAGAGAGAGAGAGAGAGAGAGAGGGAGAGAGAGGATGATTTAGTCTCTGTAAGGTGCTTCCATAATTATTTCTGTATTATAGGGAATAGTCGTTAAACCCAAAGCACATGTCTGTAATTCCAGCAAGAAGCAGGAGGATGGTGAGTTTGAGCATAACCTGAACAATTTACTGAGACTGTGTTAGAAATCAAAATAAAAGAGAGGGTTATAGATGTGGTTCAGTGGTGGAGTACTTGCCTAGTATGTGTTAGGCTGTGTGGGTCATATATATTTGTACACAACACACACACACACACACACACACACACACACACACACACACACGCACGCACACACAAATTGCCCTCTCTTCTATATTCACTTAAGCGAAGTTGTCGGTAAGCCTTAAAGAAGGCTTGTGGTAAAAATTTTGTCTATGATGAAAGTATTTCACCCTCTTACAATGATCCCATGCCACCCTGCTCAGGCTTGGGAGAGTAGGCTGTGGACCCCTAGAGTGGGGATGCAGGACTGAGGGCACTCTTGGGAAGCTGGTTAGATTAGGATTAAATATGATCCCCTGGGTGAGGGGTGGGCTATAATTTAGCTGTGTCTATTGGTGTACCTGAGTTAGCAAAGTAGGGAAAGGGGAGAGGCAGGTAGGCCAAAGGGCTTGAAGCAGGGGGTGGGGCAGGGAGGAAGGGGAACCAACTGGCCAGAAAATTGCAAAGGTCACTGATGCAATCTTGCGACAGCCTGCTCAGCCTTCCCCGTTAGCGCCCAGAGCCAGAGGGGAAAGGGTGCCAATCTTAGGGGTCCAAAGTCATTGCCAGACTCAGAACGTGCTGACCACCCCTTGGTCTGCTGCTAGTCCTTCAGGTAAGAACTTGTCAAAGGTGGGGATTGGCCAAGGTCATGAACATTTCAAATTTAAAGTTCACACTTGAGTTGATACATAAGTGATCAAGGTAACCACAGGCCAAATGGGGATCATTCTTGGATGATCCTGACTTGGCTTTATTCTTTTAACCTTGTCAATCCGGAAAGTTCTGTAGAGAGGGCCCGAGCCAAGGCTAACTTCAGTCTCGGCATTGTTCTTAAATCTTCCTGATGGCTTTGGAGCACTCCTAGTAGCTGGCAGCAGTAACCACGGAGCTTTCTCAACAACCGTGAGGGTTCCAGACGCAGCGGCTCCTGGGAAAGAGGATGATGTGTGCCTTGATCTGAGGGCACTCACTTGGTTTCCCCTCGGAAGGTGAATCAGCCCAGTTTCCGACCCAAAACTCCAAGAGTGACTGGGCAGAAAGCATTTCCCGTGTTTCTATAACTTAGACCTCCGTCATAATTCACCTGGGGTTCCCCTTTCCCAGGGCTGCATGAGATGAACATCTTTCTTCCCCTCTAAAAGAACCTGACCTTGACCCCTGACCCCACAAGCTCAGTGGCTAGGCAGCAGATGATAAGGGCTGACGTCACTGGTGGCTTGGTGGTGCCTGTTGGGAGGCTATCGGGGAGCTGAAGCAGGAGGTCAGCATAATTCTGTCTGCTGGAGAAAGACCTCTTAACTTGTGGATGGGAGGCAAGGAGGCTGGGGTGGGGTGGGGTGGGAGGGTTTGGGAATGAAGCATATACCTTGACTGGCCTGTGGCTACTTTTAGAAGTACAGGTCTGTGCTGTATTTGGGCCTGACACAGATTACAGTTATGAAAATCAAACCAAGCCATAAGGTGACCAACCCTCTATTTAGCTGAGGTCTGATGAGGACTTCCCATGTTAAAGCTGAGACCCAACTGAGCAGGACAGATATCAACCCCCCTTTCTGAGTGGAATAAGTAGTGCCTCAGGGTGGGAAAATTATAAAGTGAAGGGGTTTATCTGGCTCATGGCTCTGGAGATCCAAGGTCAGGGGCCTCATCTGGGTTTGTTTTTTTTTTTTTTTTTTTTTGGTAGATTATGGACAAAATAAAAGGTGTCGTATAGGGACTGGAGAGATGGCTCAGTGGTTAAGAGTACTGACTGCTCTTTCAGAGGTCCTGAGTTTGATTCCCAGCATTTACATGGTGGCTCACAACCATCTGTATTAGGATCTGGTTCCCTCTTCTGAAGATAGCTACACTATACTCATATATGTAAAACAAATAAATAATTCTTTTAAAAAGTCACACAAAAACAAAACTTGGGACATATGTGAGGGCATATGTGGATTTCTTTGTTACTCCTCTGTTTATAAAACGTATCTAACCCTAATCACTTCTTTAAACACCATATTCTTTTTTAAAATTTTTTATTAATCATTTTGTTTGTTTACATTTCAAGTGGTATCCCCCTTCCTGGTTATCCCTCTACAAACCCCCATCCTATCTGCCCTCTCCACCCTCCCTGCCTTCCCTTTGCTTCTATGAGGGTGCTCCTCTGCCCACTCACCCACTCCTGCCTCACCGCTCTAGTATCCCCAACACCTAGAGTCCTGGGTGTCACTCAACCCTTACAGTTTATTCAATTCTCATCCTTCCTAGTGATGCTGGGAGAGGCAGTTTACATTTTATCTGGTTTGTTTTTCAAACCCCCTTCTCAACACTTTAAAACATTAGTAGCATATAGTGAGGGAAAACTCACAAAGAGCAGCTTGTCATCCAAGGGGGAGCCAGGGAACCAGGGCTGTGCCAGGTAGGTGAGGCAGGGACCACCATCTCCCAGGCCCTGGGCGGGCAACCTGCTGTTTTATAATTATTACTGTTGTCTCTGTCACTATTTCCTACCTGCTTGCTACCAGCGCAAAACCCCTGTTTGTCCCAGGGTTCCAGAAGCCTGGAGGAAAGGGATTGTCAGTGAACACAGGACTGAGCTACTTTTGTATTCACCCAATTAAAAAAAAAACCTCTGTAATCCTTCAGTCTCAGCCACTCCATCCCTGTGTGTGCTGGGGATATGGTTACATGTGTGTGCCAGAGGTCAACCTCAGGTGTCCTTCCTCAGGATGCCAGTCTCTTATTAAGCCTAGAACTCACCAATTCTACCTGACAGGCTATCCAGCAGGCTTCAGAGAGCTTTCCCAGTATGTTGATCATGAGTGTGTACTACCATGCCTGACAGCTACTGCCTCCTCCTCCTCTTCCTCTTCTTCCTCCTCTTCTTCCGTCTCCTCCTTTTCCTCCTCTTCTTCTTCCTCCTCCTTCTCCTCCGCCTCCTCTTCCACCTCCTTCTCTTCCTCTTCTTCCTTCTTATCTAGGGTCAATTTCAAGTCCTCATGCTCAAAAATCTAGCACTTTACCAACTAAGCTATCTCTTCAGTCCCCCTTGAGTCACCGTGATTTCATATAGGTTAGTTTTAGAGAAGGGGCTTCCTGGCACTCAAATCTTATGGATAATTTAGGGCTTGTTCTGCTATACTGAGGTCAAACCCAGGTTCCTATCTGGGCTGAATATGTGTCTTGCTACTGACCCACAGCCCCAGATGGGCAAATTTTAAATGTAAACCTCTGATCTTCATCTCCTCTGCTTTTGCCGGCTAGAGTTGTGGAGTACAGAGATTCCTGTGCCGATTAGTGTTGAGGAGTACAGAGACTTCTGTATGGATTCCCTGCAGTCGTTACTTAGCATGCTTGCTCTGATCCACCCACATCACCTTCCTGCACTCTACCAAACCCAGCCCCTTCTCAGAATTCATATTTCCAGCACCTCCTTCAGTTGCTTCCTTGGTTTTGTAGACTGTGTCAGTTCCTCAGTGAGGCCTTCCTTAAGCACATCATCTCACGACACACTCTAGGGGCCTTTGCCAGTTGGGTTGATAGAATTATATTAGTCTTTTACTCCCAACGGAGGCTGAAACTTTGTTTCGCTCTTCAGTAAGTCTTCAGTGCTTAGCACAACTCTTGGCACACAGTAGGTCCTTTTGTAGGTTTGATAAATAGTCTCTTCAGTGGACTGTGAAGCTTGGCAGAGGGCCTTATATTCATTAAGTTCATGCACAGTCAGATGTTTGGTCAAAACTCACAAAAGCATTTGGGTTTGAGTAATGAGAGCATTTGCCATCTAATCCACCTCAAACATGACCAACCACCAAAAAATAATCTTCTCAACACTCATTTTTAAAAAATTGTTAGCTGCCTGGTAAAAGCATGGTGCGATAGTGAACTCCCATCTGCACACTGACTTTGCATGCACCTGATATTCTTAGTATTTAGAAGCTCTTTGGTATGATCTTTCTGTTGGTCTAACCTTGCCTCTTGTTCTTCTCCCACAAGACCCCTATGCTCCCCAGAGAATTTTTTGCTCAGGCCAAGATACAGTCTGTTCTCTGTGCTGCTGCAGTCAATGCCTGCCACCTCTTCCTGTCATTTTTCTCGGACTGCTTTCTTCTTGAAAAGCTGGGGTCCTTCTATTCTGCCTTCCTTCTTGAGCTCCCAGAAGCCATCACTTCCCTTGCCAGCACACTGTGCTCCATCTTTTCTGTGAATCTCAGTTGCCTGCATGGCTCGACTGCATAGCTTGGCACTAGAACACACACTGGCTTATACAGTGCTCTCATTGTTTTATTTATTTATTTATTTATTTTTGTAGGTTTGCCTCCTCTCTGTATATGTTCTGTATATAGGACCAAACTTTTGTATTTTTTTATGGTGCTAGCCCGTATCAGGGGCATAATCAATATTAATTACATTGACCTAAAAGCCAGTGCTGTAATAGATTGCAAAATGACCTGTTAGACCCTCTTGGGAGGTTATTTTAGGCTCAGTGGCTAGCCCTTGGCTTAGAGCCTTGGGATTGGAATTGCCCAAGAGCTGGCAATTTTCCTTAACTCCCTCAACTCTAGCCTCCTCACCTTTCACTTCCACCCTCAGCCAACTGTCTGGCATTCAGTTCACTGGCTTGCTCTGGGGCACCCCTCCAGCCTGCCCCTGGGACTATACACTGCGGATATTAAGGCACTGAAATTCAGTTCCTCGTGGTTTGAGTCAAACAGAGACACCAGCTGCTGGAGCAGGCAGGTTGTTCTAGGACCCCCATACTGCTCGGGATCACCTGACTTCTGCTGCCGGGATACACTTTTGAATGGCAAGAGGAGGCTTTACAAGTCCCAACAACTTCCCTAAGCTTCAGTGGGGGTTAGACTAGGAGTGTGGGGACCTGGGGTTGAGCAGACTTGGCTTCATTCAAGTCCTGCCGCTCACTGGAGTCTGACCTTGGACTAAGCTTCACTGGCTTCTATTTTCTTGTCTGTGAAGAGTGAGGGAAGTGAATGCTGTTAAGTAGGGTGTGGTGAGGGCTGACAGAGATGGAGGGCTTGCTACAAGGGTTCTGAAACAATCTACACACTACTATTTAGGAGTCTGCCTCCTGATGCTTGCAGGTCCCACAATTCCATATCCCAAGCCCAACACACTTTTACTTCTTGGATGGCATTTAGGTAACTTTCAGTAACATTTGCTGAAGCCGCTCATATATCCAACACCGCCTTTTGCATAATTACGGAAAGCAGGAAGCAGACTGCTCTTGCCCTCTAGAAGCTCACAGTCCAGTGGAAGACAAAGACATGCACACAAGCACACGTGCCCTGTGCACACAAGAACACATGCAGTGGACAGCACGATGCAGCAATTTGTGTCAGGAAGACACAGATGGAGAGGGGACTCGCTCCAGTAGTAGTCAGAGAAGCCATAAGAATGAGTGATCCCTGAGCAGGTTAGGTCCTCAAAGGTTGGACAGGGACTTATCAGGTGACTCTGGAGGGAGGGGTAGTACTTGAGGCTGGGGGATACCTTGAAAGGACTACGATGAAGAGGGGAAGGTTAGGGAAGTTTTGTGTGGGCAATGACTAGTAAAGGGCAGTTAGGCAAGAGTAGCTACAGTGCAGAGACAGGGTTTTGAAAATTCCAGGAAATGAGGTAGAAATCATAAGCAAGTCATGTGCAGAGTCACCTATGTGTGTCATGTGTTACACACAGGAAATGTGGGGTGCTCTTTTATCCTAGAAACATTGCCTCCTTGGCTTTTTTGCCGCACAGTCTCCTATCTTCTCTCCAGGCCTGCAGGTCACGGTTCCTTTCCATCCGTTAAACCTCTGTCAGCCTTTCTCAGGACTCAGCTTGGAGCCTCTCTTAATGACTTTTTTTATTTTTATTTTATGTGTATGGTTATTTTGTTTGCCTTTGTGCCTATGTTCCATGTGCATATAGTGCCCACAGAGGCCAGAAGAAAATGTCAGTCTGGAATTACAGATGGTTGTGTCAAGTGCGTGTTGGGAACCCAACCTGGATTCTCTTCAAGAGCAAAGAACTCTTATCTACTGAGCTACCTCTCAAAATCTGACTGTCATATGGCATAACTGGTTTCAGGAGAAGTCACCCAAATGGACCAGATTTGTCAGATGAGTCCCTTGGTGGGCTCAGGCCTTCCTGAAGAAGAGAACCAAAGGCTGAAAAGGATCCTGGGTGACGGACGTCCCCCCTCTAGCTCTGCATGGAGGGGTAATGGGGTCCCAGCTTCAGCTAGCAAGGGAATGAGTGTCTCTCTTTAGCCACAAGAGCATGATGGAAGACCCTCTGTTCCAGAGGAGACTCAGCATGGCATCTGGGTGTCATTTCTGTGAGACCTGGGCTGCTGTGGTTGGACGTCTGTTTTACAGGATTGAGAGCCAACACGTCAGAGTCTGAAATTGCTGAATCTGTGCTGTTTGCTGTGGGGCAATAGAGTAGAATCCAAGCAGCAAGATGGAGGGGAAATGTCTATTTCAGGCCTGCCAAGGACTGACCAGGAAAATGACTAGAATGGGAGAACCTGGCTCAGACTGGTCAGCCTCACTCTGTGTGCTTCCTCCTGGCACCTGACACTCATTCGCTTGCATCTGCTTCCTGCACATCCACCTTGGGGGATGAGTGAACTTGCATCTGAGCTAAACTTGTTAAACTTCAAATCACAAATCCTTTTCATTTGCTTTTAAAGACAGTGTCTCTAGTATCCTGGACTACTAGCTTTGAGCTCCCTACATACCCGAGGGTGACCTTGAACTCCTGATCCTCTGGCTTCCACCTCCCAAATTGGAGTTATTCATGTATTTTAGAACCCAGAAAAGCTATACACTCTAACTGGGTATTAAGTAATAATTTATTATGTCCTGAAGCGACACACACACACACACACACACACACACACACACACACACACATCCTTATATTTAATATGCCTCAATGGCGGGCCACTCCCAAGCATCCATGTTGCTAACACACTCTCCCCTCCAATATTCCTGGATTGTTACTTACTAAAATCTATATTCCATCTTTGCTAACCTAGACCCAGTTGAGGGGGGCTCTGGGGCCACTCTTCCCCAACTCTTACATGGTAATATGCTTTCCCTTCTACAGCTCTCCAGTCTAGTCCTTCTACTTCCCTGACATGGCCCCTGGTCCCCTTGCCTATGAATCCTAAAGTCCTACCTCTGTCTCCCTGCCCAGCAACTTTATTTGCCAATCAAAACCAGCTGGGGGCAGGGACCCTTAATGTCTCACATACGAAATTCTCATGATTTAGAAAACCCATAATAGAAACATTAATCCAAATCCACAACAGCTACTAGTTTTCACTATTCTGTAAAATACACCCCCACTTTTTCCCATCTCCCCAAAATGGCTATGTCTTTTTCTTTCCCATTATATAATGATTTTGTAAATTTCTAAGAATCTAACAGGAGCTATTTTGTCTCCGGGCCATGAAATCAGTTGCATCAGGACCTGTGTGTCCAGTCTTCCCTCTGGCTGATGGACTGGCACGATGCCATGGAGTGTTGAATCTCTGGGTTGCATAGCTCTGCCACCCCACCCCACTCAGTTTTGCCCATTTGCTTGGGGTTGGGGGTCCTTGAATGAGTTAGGCTGCTTTGGGCCACAATTAGGAAAATCCAATCAAAGTTGGGTTCAACAGTAAGAAAAGTATATTAACTATGGATTCTAGACATGGCTACTTTACTGGCTAGACCACGTGTAGACTTCAGGTTCTTCCCTGTGTTGGGACCCTCTGCTTCCACACACAGCACACAGCACAGTACTATAATTTCAGGTGTCACATTCAAGTAGACAATATCCAATAAAAAAAAGAGATTGTTCTGCCTCAAAAATGAAGCCCTTCCCGTGAGAGCTAGAAGGTGGGGAATGAGCCTTCCAAACTGGCATTGATAGACCGGGCTAAGAAACAAAACGTCCTCACATTCGGGCAAGCATTTGCCATTCTCTCTCTATGACAGCATTACACCAGTGTGTCTGTAGATGATGCTCCAACATTAAGAAGTTGTCTGTGTGTCTAGGGTGTAGCTCAGTGGTGTGTGCTTGTGTGTTTATCATGAGGGAAGCTCTGGATTCAATCTCCTACACTGGAAAACAAAGACAATCCCAGTAAAATCCAAACTCCACCTCTGACTGCCCATTGTGCTCTCTTCATAACTGGAAGTGTATGTACAGTTAGTGGAGGGTCCTGTGACCACTGGACCCAGTACATCTGACTTCCATCCCTTCTACCAACTCTGGGTGAAACTTCATTACTCCTCACCAGTTTATTGCTCCTGGGGCAGGTCCTATTTTCTGTCTTCCTGAATCTGATCCTTATCTCGAGATCTTGGTTCTCTTCCCTATCAGCCATTGGTCATCAACCTCGTAAGCGCATCAGAAAGAATCACAATCAATTACAAAGCTCTGTAAAAACTACTTTAAAATTTTTTATGTCATGTGAATGTGTCTGTGTGTGGGTTGTGCATTCGGTACCTGAAGGGGCCAGAAGAAGGTGTCAGATCCCCTGGAACTAGAGTTACAAGTGGGTATGAACTGCCATTGCCTGAGGTAGGTAGGAGGCACTAAACTCAGGCCCGCTGCAAGAGCTGTGAGAGTTCTTAACTGATGAATTACCTTCAGCTTCTAACATTTTTTTTAAAACTGAAGTTTAACAATTTTTGGAGTGTGAAAAATAGCAAGCTTTATGGCAACATTTTTTATACATATATATCATTGGATTTTCCTCACATTTACCTTGATACTGCCCTCTCCCTCCATCTCTCCCACCTCCTATTGGCCCTTCCTCTCCCCAGATAGCCCCTGTGGTGGTTTCAATATGCCTGGCCCAAGGAGTGGCACTATTAGGAGGTGTGGCCTTGTTGAAGGAAGTCTGTCACTGTGGGTATGGGCTTTAAGATTCTCTTCCTAGCTGCCTGGAATCCAGCCCCAATTAAATGTTGTCCTTGTAAGAGTTGTGCTGGAAATGGTGTCTGTTCACAGCAGTAAAACCCTAACTAAGACACTCCCCTCCTCTTTTATGCCCTATGTGTTTATACACGTGTGTTTGTACGGCTAAAAATAGGTTCTCCAGAGAAGACAAACATTTTGATATTTTGTCTTTTTCCTCTCCTCCGTTACCTTCTCTGGACTCCATTCCTCTCAATTTATCCTCACTGAGGACTTCCAAAACTCCTAAGAACAGGCTGTACCTCAGGCCCATTAAATCAGAAATCTCTCTGGGGAGGCTCTGACATCAGTGATATTTAAAGCTTTGGCGTGGGGCCGAGATTGGAAGTCAGTGCCCTTCATGTTGGAGGGACCCAGGGTGGTGGTGTTTTCCCCCTCTGCCCTCTGTATCCTTGTCCCATGTTAGTGGTTTTCCCCTGGCCCCCTTCATCTTCTCTTCATCATCAGTGGTCATCTCAGCCTTCCCCAGAGGAACTGGCTGAATGTCTAGGTGACCTTAGTGTGTTCCCAGACCTGCGCACGGTGCAGACATTGGCTGGTTTTTACTGCTTACTAGGTGTTCCGTACAGCAACAATGTACACACTGTCTTCAGTCACAGTGGTTTCACATCTGTGTTGTCCCATAATGTTGTCACTAGCTATCTATGGCTACCAAACACTTGGCATGTGGCCAAATCAATTAATTTTACTTTTTCTAATTCGCATTAGATAACCCCAGACAGGTGTGTAGTAACAGTTGAATTGGCAAACGCTATATAAGCTAATGACTTTGGCAGATATCTCTTTCATTTTAGGTATCTAAAAGGCATTGTTGTGACTGGGATGTGAAGTGCCCCAGACTGGCTCATACTGGAGGAAGAGGGCCTCTGAGGGTGAAGGGATTATAGTCTTCACCTATTTCTCTACTGTCTACTTCCTGGCTGCAGAGGCAACATGTCCAGCTGCCCCATGCACCTGCTGACCTGCCTACCTCACTATGATGGACAGTAGTTCTTCAAATTACGAGGCAGATAATAAACCTTTTCAAGTTGTTCTTAATGTTATTATTTTTTATAACAAACAGCAACAAGAAAAGCAACACAAGTGTCTTGGGCTGAACACACACAAAATGGAAGTTTTTATAATTTATTTTATTTCTAATTGAAATATAACTACACCACTTACCCCAACCCTTTATCCTTCCAGCATCGTACATGCCTTCCTAGCTCCCTCTCAAATTCATGAACAACTTTTTTTTTAATTATTGTTTCATATACAGATGGATAAATGTAAAAATTAAACCTGCTAGCTGGGCAGTGGTGGTGCACACCTTTAATCCCAGCACTTAGGAGGCAGAAACAGCCAGATCTCAGTGAGTTCAAGGCCAGCCTGGTCTACAGAGTGAGTTCCAGGACAGCCAGTACTACTCAGGGCTACACAGTGAAACCCTGTCTTGAAACAAACAAACAAACAAAACAAAGACCAAAAACCAAAAATAGAACCTGTTGAGTTGGTTTAGTGTTGCCTGTATGTGCATGTTTTTAGGGTTGACCACTTGGTATTGAATAACCAATTGGAGATTCATTCCCGGGGAAGATTTAATTCTTCGTCTCTGTCTTAGTTAGGGTTTTCCTGCTGCAAACAGAACCACGACCAAGGCAAGTCTTGTAAAGGACAACATTTAATTGGGGCTGGCTTCCAGGTTCAGAGGTTCAGTCCATTATCATCAAGGCAGGAACATGGCAGCATCTAGGCAGGCTTGGTGCAGGAGGAGCTGAGAGTTCTACATCTTTATTTGAAGGCTTCTAACAGAATACTAGCTTCCAGGCAGCTAGGATGAGAGTCTTAAAGCCCACACCCACAATGACATACATACTCCAACAGGGTCACACCTTCTAATAGTGCCATTCCCTAGGCCAAGCATATATAAGCCATAACATTCCACTCCCTGGCCTTCATAGGCTGGTTCAAATATGTGAGTCTATGGGGGCCATAATGCAAAATGCAATTAGTCCAACTTCAAACATCCCCATAGTCTATAGCAGTTTCAACAATGTTAAAAGTCCAAAGTTCACAGTCTCTTCTGAGAACCAGCCAATCACTTAACTGTAATCCCCAAAGAAAGACAGGAAGCCATCTGGGCAAACTCCACACTCTGCATCTCCTTGTCTGATGTCAAAGCAGTCTTCAGATCTCCAACTCCTTTTTCATCTTTGTTGACTGCAACAAACTTCTTTCTCCTGGGCTGGTTCCACTCTCTGTTAGCAGCCTTCCTTAGCAGATATCTCATGGCTCTGGCATCTGGAATATATTGGGACCCCCAAGGCAACTTTAATGTTACAGCTTCTTGTTCCAGTATCTGGGATCCACACATGATCTTCTGGGATCCTCTATAGGGCTGGTGTCATTTCTCCAGCTCTGTCCTCTGTGGCACTCTAGGCTCAGGTTGATCCCACTCCACTGACACTGCTGTTCTTGGTGGTCATCCCATGGTACTGGCATCTCCAATACACTGGAGTCTTCTGTTGCAAGTAGGCTTTACCAATAGCCTCTCATAGGCTCTCTTCATGGTGCCAAGCTTCAACTCCTTTGCATGACCCCTTCAGTCCTGGGCTGTCAACTGCAACTGGTGCTACATCCCTACCTACCTGTCTTATGATATTGCTTTTGTTTCCTCCCCAGTATTTTCACAGTGTTGAAACCTACAATGGCCAGATTTGGTTTCTAGTTTACTGTCCATTATTTGTATTCTTGGAGCAGGGGTCCTTATAGTGGTTCTTCCTTAAAAAGAAAGTCACAGAAATATTATGGGAACGTGTTTTAATTTTAATCCCAGGTATGGGAATATGGGAGATGCTTCACAGCAGGTGACTATAATTTGCCCATTGCCTTAGCAAGAGCATGGTTTTTCCAGCTGTAGACAGTTTCTGCAAGTGTGTGATGTTTGGAAATCTGGGTCTTTTCAGAGGATATATAAATGTTAGAGAGGGATATAAGGGGCTAGTTAGCCAGTTGGTAGTTGGATGTATTTGTTTGCATTTGTTAAGTAGATTGGGTGAAGAGATGAAAAGAAGTTAGATATCCTGACAGAAAACCAAACTTGCCCCGAGGAACTCAACACCCCTAATCAGGAAGTAGTATAATGATATTATCAGCCCCTTTCTCCTCTATCCTTTCTTCTCTCCTACCTAGTGTTAGGGGGTTGATAGGGTGGAAGAAGAAAGGTGGAGAAGGCTGGAGAAAAAAGAACCCACAAAGTGGTCAGAAGTCTGACTACAGGCCCTTATTAATTTTGTTGGATGCCAGGTTCTCTCCACCTAGGTAATGCCTGCACCAATGTAAGGATTCAAGAAGTATTTGCTAGAGGAACAAGTAATGAATGGGGGCGCTTGCCAAAATACGTAGTACCAAGCATATTTATCTCAGACAGATTGACCAGTTTGGATTATGTGGCTGTTTTTCACCATCAACTTGACTGGTTTTAGAATCACCCAGGAGGAGCACTTCTGGGTGTGTCAGGATAACCAGGGAAGATTAACTAAAGAGGGAAGACCCAGCATGGATTAAGACAACATCATCCCATAGGTTGGGTCCCAGACTGAATAAAAATGAGAAAGTGAGCTGAGAGCCAGCATGCATGTCTCCCTCCCCATCTTCCCAGACCTTTCCTTCCTGAAATTGCTTTGTCAGGGAATTTATATCACATGACAAGGTGACAAGTAGCTGCTGAGATTACTCTGTAGGAGGCTGTCCCCATGGACTGGGAAGGAAGAAGGAAGTCCCCAGCTGCTAAGAAAGGAGGCATCAGGGACCTGCTAATGTTGGGTAGATTCTGGGGGCCACAGAAGTTAATGGTTACTCTCAGGCTGTCACCCCACATCTCTAGTAAAGTTGGGTTTTCGTTTGTTTTGTTTTGCTCAAGAGTTGTTCGTCTTGCTCTGCAAGGAATGGAAAGTGCTCCTGCTTTGCTTGGGGGCTGAAGAGGCTTTGGTCAGTGTGGAGAAATGGTTGGGCAGCTAGGACGAGCTTGTGTGTGGGCATCTAGCTTTTTTTTTTTTTTGTGGTTTTTCGAGACAGGGTTTCTCTGTGTAGCCTTGGCTGTTCTGGAACTCGCTCTGTAGACCAGGCTGGCCTCGAACTCAGAAATCCGCCTGCCTCTGCCTCCCAAGTGCTAGGATTAAAGGCGTGCGCCACCACCGCCCGGCGGGCATCTAGCTTTAAGATTCTCAGAACCGTTATTTCTGGGACCATGGAAGATTGGGGTTTTTGGACAGCTGAATAAGTTAATCACATCGGTTGCAAAATTGGCAAACTATTTGATAACTATGTGTGCAATGTCTGTGTCCTACGGGGCAGCAGTCTTCCTCTGAACAGTAAGTGACGGTGCCTGGAACTGGGTGGGTGCTCAATAAATATTCGTTGAATGAATGAATGTTTTTGTGTTTCTGAGTTACACAGGTGATGAACTAGAAGAAAAGTTCAGATCAAGGAGATGACAGGACTTGGTAGTAGAGGAGCTGTATATGCTTGGATGGACTGGGAGGGTGTAGACCCAGCTTCAGGCACCCAGAACACGATCAGGATAACACTGTATCAAATATACACACATATAGCCCTGAGACTCAGAGGACTGGCCATGCAGAGAGGCTTCACGTAGGACAAAGCCATTCCCTTAAGACTCCTGCCTGTCTTTGGGATACTATGCCCCGCACAATAGACTCAAATCATCCCAGATCACATTTGCTTGTGTGTAGTACTTGGTACTCACAGGCCAGAGGCTGAGATAACCTCACACTTCTAGAGGACATGTCACAACTGGCATCCTGGAGATAGGCAGCTGCTGACAGACCTGCTTACCACGATCTGTCAATACCATCTCCAATATATGAATACAAGAGCATGCCTCCTGAGAACCTCTGGCTATTGGTCATTGTACCTCACACCAGTCAGATTGGCTAGGATCAAAAACTCAGGTGACAGCAGATGCTGGTGAGGATATGGAGAAAAAGAACTCTCCTCCATTGCTGGTGGGATTGCAAGCTGGTAAAACCACTCTGGAAATCAGTTTGGTGGTTCCTCAGAAAATTGGACATAGTACTACCTGAGGATGTAGCCATACCACTCCTGGGCATATACCCAGAAGATGCTTCACAGGTAATAAGGGCGCATGCTCCACTATGTTCATAGCAGCCTTGTTTATAATAGCCAGAAGCTGGAAAGAACCCAGATGTCCTTCAACAGAGAAATGGATACAGACAATGTGGTATATTTACACAATGGAGTACTACTCAGCTATTAAAAACAATGAATTCATGAAATTCTTAAGCAAATGGATGGAAGTAGATAATATCCTGAGTGAGGTAGTTCAGTCACAAAAGAACACACATGGTATGCGCTCACTGACAAGTGGATATTAGTCCAAAAGCTCAGAATACCCAAGATACAATTCACAGACCACATGAAGCTCAAGAAGAAGGACGACCAAAGTGTGGATACATTAATCCTTCTTAGAAGGGGGATCAAAATGCCCATGGCTCACAGCCAACCAATAGACTGAGCACAGAGTCCCCAATGGAGGAGCTAGAGAAAGGACCCAAGAAGCTGAAGTGGTTTGCAGCTCCATAGAAGGAACAATAATATGTACCAACCAGTAACCCCAGAGCTCCCAGGGACTAAACCACCAACCAAAGAGTACACATGGAGGGACCCATGGCTCCAGCTACATATGTAGCAGAGCATAGCCTTTTCAGACATCAGTGAGAGAGTCCACTGGTCCTGTGAAGGCTCAATGCCCCAGTGTAGGGGAATGCCAGGTCAGGAAAGAGGGGGAGAGAGTTGGTAAACAGGGGGAAGGGGATGGGATAGGGTTTTTCGGAGGGGTAACACGGAAAGGGGATACCATTTGAAATGCAAATAAAACAAATATCTAATAAAAATAAATAAATGGGACTTCATAAAAAAGAAAAAAAAGAATCTGTAGCAATTTTGTTTGAACACCTGTTAATTGAAACATTAAGCTGGATACTAATTGGGGACACATTGGCCTTGAGGGCGTTCCTTTAACCTTTGAGGCCTACTTATACAAATTAAAGAGCGAATGGTGTTGAATATATGAATTCAAGATGTTTACAGAAGGACTTACAGAACAGAACTGGCTTCCAGCTGAACGGTACAGGAAACTCTGCTGCCTGCAATGAGAAGAATTGGAGAAAAGCCACTACAGATGCAGAAATGTGAGCTGATCTTGGATTAGGACTTTGCCAGGCTCACAGTAGGCAGGTAGAGCAGGATGAATCCAGTCTAAATGTGGTAGTGGATAGCAGAATCAGAGGGCGAGGGGCGCCCTGTGGCCTAGGTACTGAAAAGTGACTTCCAGGTGGACCCTGAGAACCTGGCTGGGGACTTTGTGGACTTGAACCTGGGGATGATGGAGTCTGTTCAGGACAAAGTCTACACCAAAGCCAACTCACCAATGGGGCACCAGCCAAAACCAACAACATGCAACAGGGCAGAGGCAAAGGCCGTGTCTTGTGGGCATCTGTATTCACGTATTTTAAGAACAGTGCCCATTCAAGAAGGTACCCTCCTCGATGGCATTTGATTTGAGAAGGGCATAGTTGTTAACACGTCTACAAGTATATGATTGGTGTTGTAATTCAAGTGGTAAAAACCTCCTGTAACTGACTGTAACACTGCACAGGGGGGGTGATGGTGAGGAGGGTGGTGGTGGGGGAGAGTCTCCAGGACAAGGCCATGTTAGCACACTCTCTTCTCCTACCAATCCACAAGAGGATTGCTTCACTCAGAAAGCCACCCTTCACTTAGGGGCCTACATGAATCCCTTCCTGTAGGGAAGTTTTATTCTGTGGGTTATTTGTGTACTATTTATTCTCTCTGTCTCTGTCTCTGTCTCTGTCTCTGTCTCTGTCTCTCTCTCTTCTTTTCCTTTTTGACATGGTTTTTTTACTCTGTAATTCATTAGCCTCAAAATCACTCTAGCCCAGGCTGGCCTCAAACTCATTGCAACCCCCTTGCTCAGCCTCCTAAGTGCTGGAGTTACAGGCATGAGTAACTGCACCTATTTCTCATGGGCTGTTTCCATCTAGACTGTTCTTAGACTCAGGCTTAGTTTCCCCCTGTATATCTCCATGGAGAGTTTACTGAAGTGACCATCTAAGGTCAAATTACAGTTGTCTGAGAAGAGAATTTTGATATATAATGATTTCAGCAGCGGCTCGTAAACTGAGGTGTTTCTGGGATATGGAACATCCAGAGTGACAAGATCTCACTGGTGATTCCCCAGGGTTTCCTGACTGGCAAATGTGATCCAGGTCCAGCAAACTGAGCCCATATCCCATAGCCACTTCTCTTTGCAGTTCCTCTGAGACAGTACCATCTACAAATTATCCTTGGTGATGTTTTCTTTCAGGTAGAACCCTCCCTGAGCCTGGGTTGTATGGGAAAGCCAGCTGAGCAAGCCGCAAGGTGCACGTCAGTCAGAAGCACTTCCTTCTCTCCATGGCCTCTGCTTCACTTCTTCCTTCAGGTTCCTTCCTGGAGCTCCTGTCCTGACTTCCCTCCCAAGATGGACCGTACCCTGAAAGTGGAAGATGAAACAAGTCTTTCCCCCACCCCCAGATGCTTTTGGTTATGGTGTTTATCACAGCAACAGATGTGGAAAATTTTTAATCTCAATCCAGGGTTTTTACCCTGCCTTTGACCACTTAGTTTCTGGATGAAAGATACACATGACCTGTATATTTATAATAAGCCTTTATCAGCACACTAATGCTGGGCAGATATCAACCCTCTATGCTGTTAAAATCTATTTCTTATTGATAACCCTGAGTTATTACTATGTGTCATCTGGGCTGCTCTTAATTCCAATTGGCCATCTCTCAGGGCCACGCTTTCTTGGCTCCTAACCCATGGCATCTTTCTCTTCTCTCCACCTTCTTCTCCCCTGCCTCATGGTTTCCTCTGACCTTCAGGTCAAGAACACCAAGGCCTATCTCAATTTTTCCCAGCTATAGGCTGTAGGCATCCTTATTCACGAGTCAAAACTAACTTAGGGGCCAGGTCGCATAACTTCACTTGGGTCTATGCGTAGACTTTCTTGTCTTTGGGGCAACCAAGTCTTGGGAGATGGCACTTAACATTATAATACATAGCAACAGACCAAGTCTCAACAGGCAGAAACCATACTAGGACATCACTTGTCCTGGATAGAGCAGCCACAAGATGGTAAAAGTCTCCTGGTGACCATGTGATGCAACGGGTCCCCTCCCCTTACCATTTTGCCTATTACTTCATGTGAATTGCAAATAAAAATATTAAGATGTTGAGATTCTTTGTAACTAACTGCCTTAGCACGTTATAGTCTAGCTCCTCAATTTGGACAATTTTAGAGTGCCTTATTGGGGTGTCATGCCACCTGGCAGGAACTTGACATCGACCAAGGTGAAGTTCCTCTTTCAGCCTTTGAGTGGGAACTCCTGTGTTAGCCATAATCCCCTCCACCTGGGGTGGAGCACTGTAGTGGCTATTCCTGGTTGTCAACTTGACTAAATCTGGAATGAACTAAACAAGAATTGGAAGGCTCACCTATAATCCTAATCTGGAGGCTCAGAGATGCAAGTTTCTGACCTGGAGATCTTGATGCATAGTGACTATGAATTCCAGAAGATTAAGATTAGGGGATCACTGAGTTCAAGGTCATCTGGGATTAAAGGAGTGGTGGCACACGCCTTTAATCTGGGCCACACCCTCTGCTGGAGACCTATATAAGGACATTGGAACAAAGAAGATCTCACTCTGGCTTTTCCTGGCCTACCTCGTGGGACTGAGCAACTGCTAGATCCTTGGACTTCCATCCACAAGTACTGCTGACTATTGTTGGGGAGTTGAACTACAACCTGTAAGTCATCGACAAATTTTCTAACTATATAGGGACTACCCATACGTTCTGTGACTCTAGAGAACCCTGACTAATACAAGCACTCAGACCAAGGTGAAGTCCTTGGTTTTTCAAGCTCCTGCAGTTTCCCAAAAAACACTAGCCACCCATGAGATGCTTCCAGCCTTTGGGGGAAGGCTTTCCCCTGCCTATATATTTGGAGTCCCCCATTAAACTGAGACCTTGAACAGCAGGTGTTGTCTTGGTCTTCGTCTCTTTTCGCTGCCTTCCCAAATGTCCCCAGCTTCTCTTCCAGGTAACCCGTTCGATGTAACTGCAGGCGATTACAGGCAATCTGTAGGAAGATGGCAGCACCTCCCTCAGGATTCAGCTTAGAGGAATGTGGCAATGACCTCATGCAGCACTGGGCCTACAACAGACTGATACTCAGCTTGAACCCAGGACCCTCACTACCACTGAGTTAAATCCTCAGGCCTGTTCTCTTCTATTATCCCAGGGAAATTTATAGCTATTACTTCCTGAAGTTCTTAACTGGAGGAATAGGTTGAATTTATAATGCCAGGAAGTATTCGTGTGCGTGTCCAGGAGGGTCAGGCTTCCCTCTACTGCTGACTCGGTCTTGCATCTGGTATGGCCCATGATAGAAGGGCCCAGCCCAGAGGATGCCACCATGATGTTGAGGCATTGGGCCCTTCAGCTGTCTAAAACATTCTACTTTAGCAGACGGGACATATTCTACATGAAGGTGACCAGGTCAGGAACAATCTGGAAGTTGGGTGAAAATCCCCACCACACGTGAGATTGATGGGTTCTGCAAAATAAAAAGGCAGAAAACTCAGTACAATTAGAATTTCCGAGAAGCAGTGAACACTCCACTATAAATGTGTCACATGTGGTGTTTTGGGATTACTTCTATGGCCAGTACATTCTTTATTTACCTGAGTTCCAGGCATCTGGGTTTCCCATGTTTGCTGGCAATATGAGTTACAGAGGACCTGTGGTCTCTCAGTGGAGAGATCACCCACAAAAAGACAGATGTGACAGCGGGGTCATGAACACAAACACGCACAGACAACTGAACAGCACCAGCTGATGGGGACGTGGTTTTCTCAGCAAATGAAAGGAAAATTCAGAATCAGGTGGAAGAGTTGCAGGGGAGAGGTGGCTCTGGGTGAAAGCAGTCGCCATAGTTCCCTGGATCTTAGCTGCAGAAGGGCTGGCTTCCCATTAGTTTCCACACAGCAGCAGGTCCTTGGGAGCCTTGCTTTCAGAGTCCCTCCCTCCCTGTTTCTTTTCTGTATGCTCCCATTGGTTCTCATGTTTACCCAGGAAGTGTGTCAAGGGCTCTGCAGACACAATGAATCTCTCTCAGCCCAGAAACCAAACTTAAGAAGGAAAGACCAGATCTTACAAAATCACAACTTTCTGGAAAACTTACAGTACCAACTGTGAGCCTGGGGGCTGATTGGAAGGGAGTCTGTTCAAAGCAGCAAGTGGGGAGGGGGAGGGGCTCAGCAGAGGTGGCTTGTGACTCTCCTCCCCAGATCTGTTGCCTGCAGCAGTTCTGTGAGAACTCGTAGAGACATATACATGGAAGTCTTAACATTGATTTCTCCATTTTCTGAGTACATCCACTCTTGCTTGAGTTGAGTTGATTTTGTGGACATTTGTCCCTGCCTCGGCACTTAACAGGAGCTCACAGGAAGTCCCTAAAGTTATTCAAACAAACAAACAAACCCAAAGAAACCTAGAGAATAACACCAGGCAGAACCTCAACAGCCCTGGGAATATGGAGGCCCCAGGAAAAGAAAGGTGTCCTTTGCTGCCTCAGATGCTGGCTGAGAGGGAGTTCAGCCTTAGATCTTACCACGCCAACTTTGATTCAGTCTCTCTCTTTTGACTCTGTCTATATGATCCCTTGAAAACTATAAAACCAAAGCAAACAGTCACACTCACTCCTCTGCCTTCTGTGTTTGTAAACAGTCCCACCCCTGCCTCTACCCTCTGCCTAGTCCAGACCTGGAAGGCTAGAAGCCAAGACCCTCCTCTCAGCCCTATTCCCTGTGAGCCCTTCCCAGTGGCCTTTCTGCCCTCTGGATCAGTTCAGTCTGGAAAGTTGGAGCACATAAATAACAGTTTTGGGGTGAGATAGAGCAGCCCTAACCAGGCCCTGTTGACAGGTGACTCACGTGGTAATGTTTGTTTTGCTACCTTTGATGACTGCAGGTCAGGGGCAGTGTCTGAAGGGCATAGACCTGGGCTGCTTCTCTTTATTTCACAGGTTCTGTGGGGTGGACCCCTCATGGTTGCCACGACAGAAGAAGGCTTCTTGGTGTACCCCACAGTGTCTGATATCACCCAGCTGGTGAGCGCCAACCTCCTGTAGGCCATGAACCCCACCTTTTTTTTATCTCTCCCCCTCTTCTTTCTCCTCTCCCTCTACCCTCAGGGTTTTTTTTTCTTATTGGTTATTTTATCGTCCCCCTTCCTGGTTTACCCTCTGCAAGCCCCTATTCCATCCCTTTACCCCTGCCTCTATGAGGGTGCTCCCCTCCTACTCCCCCACTCCCCCCTCACCTCCCTAGTGTCCCCCTACACTGGGGCACTGAGCCTCCACAGGACCAAGGGCCCTCCCTCCCATTGCTGCCAGATAAGGCAATTCTTTGCTACATATATAGCTGGAGCCAGGGATCCCTCTATATGTACTTTTCGGTTGGTAGTTTAGTCTACTTAGTTATTAAAAACAATGACTTCATGAAACTTTCAGGCAAATGGATGGAACTAGAAAATAGCATCCTGAGTGAAGTAACCCAGTCACAAAAGAACACACATGGTATGTACTCACTGTTAAGTGGATATTAGCCCAAAAGCTTGGCATACCCATGATACAATTCAGACTATATGAAACTCAAGAAGAAGGAAGACCAAAGTATGGATGCTTCAGTCCTGCTTAGAAGGGGGAACAAAATAATAATAATGGGAGGTAGAGGGTGGGAGGGACCTGGGAGAGAGAGAGGAGGGGAGGGGAAAAGGGGGGACAGGATCAGGTTTGGGAAGAGATGGGGGGAGGGTGGGGAAGAAGTACAGAGGGTCTGGGAATTGAAAGGAGGTGTGTAGCAGTGGGGTATGAGGAATTGGTGTAGCCTCTAGAAAGTCCCAGATGCCAGGGAATACCCAGCAAAGGGGAGCTAGTACCCTCAGGTTTTAAGCTATTACCCTAAGCCACCACTCCTGAGAGCAGGGCTTTCTAGAATTGAGGGGGCTTCAGTGTTCCCATATTTGGCTACACAGTTCTCTTGGGAGCTGTTAAAACTGGTAGTTTCCAGGGGCTGGCAGGGTGGGTCAGTGGTTAGGTGCACATGCTGCTCTTGTAGCACACTCAGTTCAGTTCCCCGCACCCACACCACGTTAGGCAGCTCATAACTGCCTGTAACTCCAGTTCTCGGGGAACCTGACACCCTATTCTGGACCTCTCAGATACCCGCACTCATATGTACACACGAACACAAAATTGAAAATAAAAATAAAATTTAAAAGCTAAACAACCACAAAATGTCCCACCTTCAACCTGTTGACTCATGCAGCGAGATCAGGGTTGGCCCTTGTGTGATATTTTCAGTCCTTCAAGGTACTCCAAGTGGGTAGCCTCAGTAAGAACCAACTCCTTTAGTCCCATGTGATTAAACTAGCCCTTAGAGGGGCTTGGCCAAGGCCTCTCTCTGTGTGCTGGTGCCTGAACCCTGGGCCTCGTGCATGCTAAGTACATGTTCTGCTGCTGCTCTGTGCTCTATCTCTGAGCTTTTCCATGTTTGAGTAGCAGGGTGGAGCCAGGTCAAGTGTGTATGGAGACCCGTGTGCAGCCACGGTCACTGCAGGAGGAGCTGATTAGGTGCTACGTGGTGTTGCTTCCAGACAGGCCAGGCATATCCTGCTCCTTCCTCCTTAGACACGGGGTACTTACTCCTCCATAGTAAGCCTTCAATGCTAGATTAAACACTAGACACGTAAGCTTGTCTCTTGTGAGCCTTCACAGATCATATTAAGACTTAACAATCCTGTGGGCAGTCTTCTATAGTGTAGGGAGCAGATCTCCAGATGCTAGTGTTCTATTCACGCTGTACCACATTGTTCCTTCCCCAGCTATGCAGAACTGCCAACCTGGCTGCCTGCTGTCCTTTCCGAAGAGTGTCGAGTTCTCACCTTGATGGGCCTGGACCATGGCCAGACACAGCTAGGTCTGTGCGGCGAGTCTATAGTTCACAGGGATAGACTTAGTTCCCAAGAACCTAATTCTCAGAGGTCAACAGCTGAGTGGATAGAAAGGTGAAGCAGGGACGTGGTGATGGGCTGGCTATCGGCTGAGGACATTAGGGATATTGAGGAAGATGGACATAGCAGGAGCTTGCCAGTTATTCTAGTTCATCTGGAAGCCAGATAGCTAGGGTCTGGCATGTGCCAGGTCATTCTCCACAACACCCACCCAGGCCTCTTTCCTTGGAGTGAGCCTTTTACATTTGTGAGCCATTTGGGGAATGTGCACGTGCATACACACACACACACACACACACACACTCACGAGAGAGAGAGAGAGAGAGAGAGAGAGAGAGAGAGAGAGAGAGAGACCCAGAGTGACCCAGAAGACCGCCATCAAAGCAGTCATCCTCCTTCTCTGTTCTTTGGGGTGGGGGTGGGGGTCCCTGTCTCATCCCCAGGTGAGCCTTGTCAGCTTGATGCCTACCTAGTCATCTGCTCTGCCTTCCCTTCTCCCTTGCATGCTTCTGACCTCATGAGCTCCCAGGTGGTGCAGGACCCACAACCAGCATGAATGCTCCAAGGTTGGAGCAAAGAGAAAGTGTGTGTGTGTATATGTGTGTGCATGTGTGTTCGAGTGTGCATGTTTGTGTATGTTTGTGTGTGCATGTGTGTATGTGTGTGTATCTGTGTGTACACGTGTGTGCATGCATGTGTGAGTGTGCATGTTTGTGTGTGTTCTCGTGTGTGCGTGTGTGTGCATGTGTGTGTGTGTTCTCGTGTGTGCGTGTGTGTGTGTGTGTGTGTGTGTTTTACAGAGGACAACTTTGGATGCTGTTCTTTAGGTACGATTTACCTCATTTTTTTTGAGATGGGGACTTTCACTGAACCTTGAACTCTCTGACCCAGCTGTCTGGCCGGTTGGCCCCAAGGTTTCACAGCTTTCTGTCTTTTCAGTGCTGGAATTACCAGTGTGTTTTACCCTGCCTGACTTTTGTTTTAAAGTGTGAGTTCTTGGGATTTAACATAGGCCCTCATCTCTGCATGACAAGCACTTTTCTGACTGAGCTATCTCCCCAGCTCCTAAAGACAAATTTTGAACTTCTGAATCCTCACCAGGAAAAAGAGACCTGAAGACCAGAGGATCAGCAAGAACGGAGGAGAGTTCTTGGGCCACGTTGGTATCTGTGACCCCTGGTAGTGGTTGAAAATGTGGGGGCCAAAATAAACAGTAAAGGCTCCAACCAGTGCCCACCAGCTGGGACCACATTATTACAGATAGACTTTGTTTTCTTTATCTGAAAAGTAAGGCCAGCCAAGTATCTGTGCTGTGATAGGTGTTGAATAGGTTAATGCATGGAAAGGGTTTACCCCAGTGCCCCAGGCTCTCTGACAGCAGCAAGCATTAACTGTGATTATTTTAGACTGACTTCTCTAATACCTTAGGACCTGGCTAGTATGTGGGGCTGTCCTCCAGGCAAACAGCTTGCGTAGATGAGGGTGCAGGAAAAAGGTGGCCTCAAAATCTTGTTCTATAACTGTTGGCCCTTAGCCTCTCATCTGTACTTGGCAATTTACAAGGACCCTGCCCCCTCTTCTGTGTCCTGACCTCTGTCTGGATGACTGGTGTGCAGGGCCACACTAGGGTTAGTCACAGTGTAAACTCTCGAACCATCGCTGGAGCCCATCCTGCCTGGTAGACACGGAGTCAGCCATGACTCATCGAACTTCAGTGGTTCCATGCTTAGTCATCAGGTGCCCTGTGCTCTGACAGCGGAGGCTCAGAGCCGGAACCACACTCTTGTCCTCTTCTCATCTTTCCCTCCCTTTCTCCCTTCTTTCTTCACTCTCCTGGGATTGCTCATGGATCAGATCCTAGCTGGTCTCCCTGGCAACCTACGTGGTTTGAGCCCAACAGATGGATAATGAGGACATGGACTTCCAATCATCACTCATCAGAATGGTTGCCAAGGGGGTCTGATGAGCAGGCAACTGAGATGATGCCCTTATCAATATAGCTTCATTTTGGTGATCTCGAGTAGGCGTTTCAAAAAGAGAGCCCCCACTGCTGCCTGCAATACAGAACGTTCATGGGGGAAGAAACCATTCTGGAAACCACAAGACCAGGCACCCTGGCCTTTAAGGATGCAGTGATGTGAAACAGGCCTGGGAGGTTCAGAAAACTGAGCCAGTCTCATGTCAGCATGAATCTATCTATTCTACCAACATCAAACTCCTTCCTATGAAGTCCCACGTGTTTGGAGAAAAATAATGAACAAAGTAGACAGAACTCTTCAGATACAATGCTTCTGTGGTGGGTAATAAGGAAGTCTGGATTCTGAGGCTATAGCTCGGAGTGCTTGCCTAGCATTTGTGAAAACCTGAACTTGACCCCAGCACCACATAAACCAGGAAGGTTTGTGCATGTCTCCAATCCCAGCACATGGAAAGTGCAGCAGGAAGAACAGATATTCAAGGTCATCCTCAACTACAAATCAAGTTCAAGGCAGGCTTAGGCTACAGGAGACCTTGAAAAAATTAGGTAGTTGGTCAGAAGGTGGTGTTCACACACACACACACACACACACACTAAGTTTTTTAAAAAAATAAAACTTAAAATCCAACAGCATTGGGCAGGTGAGGTTGGGAGCAGACACCAGACAGGGAAGATGGTTGTAATTTTAAATGTGATGGTCAGAGTAAGCCTCATTCAGGACTCAGGATTGGAAAAAAAGGCTTGAAAATGATGAGAGACAGTTTTCAGGTGCCCAAGGGATGAGCCCCCCCCCCCCAGCAGCTGGAGCAGCTGGGACAAAGGCTAAAGGTCAGAAGCAGACCTGTCGGTTTGGAGGCCTAACATGGAGGCTGTACTACTGAAACAACAGGGAGGGGAAGGAATAGGAATGGAGAGGAAATCTGGGGGAGTTCTGACCACAGAGGACCTCGTAGACTGCCTGAGCTTTGACTTTGGACTTGAGAGGTAGGGAGCTGGGCAATAGTCAGCACAGATCTCAGAGACCTCCTGTGTTTGGCTTTGACCATGGATCAGACTGGAGACCGGTGGGTAGTGTTGGGTAGAGTGGCTCAGCCAGGAGGGTGGCTGGGGGGTGGGGGTGGAGGTCTGGTTACTTCTGGACATAGAACCAGCAGAATTTGCTGATAGGTAGTTTCAAGTATAGATAAAAAAACAAAACACAAAACACCAGTCAGCCCAGCATAACTTCACTTTCCTGAGCAAAGGAATAACAGTCTGGTGGTCCGGGGAGGGCAACCATTCAAGACAGGCATACAGGGGAGCTGAGGTGATCAGGCCACACCCCAGCAGCCGTGTAGCCCCAGCCAGACCTTCATGGAACTGCGGGCTCTGTGTTACACTCTTAATCTTTGGACACATTGGGCTCTGATGTTCTAAAGCCTGTGGCAGGTGACCTGAATTCTGGGGGGCCCTTTGGAATGATTGGTGTCCTTCAAGAGTGGGCTACACTTCAAGAGCTACAGAAACAGCTTCTAGAATATTTCTGTGTGGGAGGCCTTTGCAGAGCAGCTGATGTTTGTCTCCTATGAAGCCAAACCTGGGACCTGCCCCAGCTTGCAAAGGCTGAGACGCCAAATACTTATTTACCTGGGCTTCTGGGCTCAGAAAGGTGTGTGGAGTGGGGAAGGGAGAGAGGAGAGTTTATAGGGCCCAGCCATTCACAGTGAGGTCCATCCCTCTTCCCTTCCCCTCCTCTGGGATCAGGGGCTTCCACACCTAAGCTTTTCTGCAGGCTGAACTAATTATTATTGAGCTCTTTGTCACATCCGCTGGTTAAGGGGGGATTTCTGGGAGTCTAGACTTGGGCAGTGGAAATGAAATAGACCAAGTGGTGGAGGTGGGTTCTCAAAACCCAAGCTATCAAAGTTGACCCTTTCCTGCCAGAACTGATGGGGGTCTCACTGTGCCCCTCAAGGACTGATGACAGAAACTGTGTGTCCTCACTTTGCAGAATTAAACCAGACTCCGTCAGAATGCTACTCCACCCCCTTGCTGGAGCATTGGCTATGCCTCTAAACAAGCCCTCATCTGTTTGCTAACTGCAGGATTTCTCCATCTGAGCTTCAGCTACGTTCGAAGCTCAGGGTAAGACATACCCAGTTCAGTCCACAGAACCTTCTAATTTTCCCTGAAGAGATCTCAGGCATATCCCTCTAATTTAGAGGAAACCTTGGCACACTGGAGTAGGGACATTGCAGTGTCTTGCTTATGGCTGGGGATGTATCTCAGTGATAGAGTGCTGGTGCAGCAGGCATGAAGCCTTCGGTTCTGTGCTCAGCATACTATAAACTGGGCATGGTGGTGCATACCTGTAATCCTTGCACTTGGGAGATGGAAGCAGGAGAATCAGAAAATCAAGGTCGCTGCTGACTTTTTAGTGACTTTGAGGCCAGCCTAGGGTATGTGGAATCCTGTCTTAGAAAAAGAGAGTCTCCTTTAAATTGTGACTTTGAGGCAAGAGCGTTCCAAAAAAATATCGATGTCTTCAGGACCAGGACAGGATCTATGACCTTCCAGGTTTGCTGAGATACTCTCTGACCCGACCTGAAGGGGCAGTATCCTTGACCAGCCTTTCCTCCTGGTCCTGTTTCTGCACTTAGTGGCAGGAGCCCGTGAGACCCCCGAGGGACTGTGTTCCAGGGCCTGGCTGGTGCCAGAGGAAGTCTGCCTTGGCTTTACCAGCCTGGATGTGCCTCAGCCTTCTCCCACCCCTAGTCAGGTCTATTTCCTGGCCCTGCAGGCTGGCATTCCTGCCCAGGAGGGTGGGGCTCAGGAGCAGCTGGGAGAGTGACTCACAGGCAGTTACCTGTCCTGGGGCTCCTTGCCAGCAGTGCCAAGGGAGCCTGAGGCTCAGGATGCAGGCTGCTCTGTTCAACGTCTGTGGGAGACCTGAGCTTTGTCCACTTCCTGAGCTTTTAAAGACACCCCCCCTCCTCCCCCGTCCCCTAACACACACACAAAACTTCCCTGGAACTTGGGATTTTCCACATTTTCCCTTTGGGATGAGTATGGTGCTTTCCAGGGTTCTGAATATTTGGGTTTTATACTGTCCAGCCCAGTGACATGCCCAAACCCTAACATAGTCCACTGCCTGCTGCGTGTCTCATGCCTGGTTGGTCTTCTGTCCAGGTAGTCTAGGACTTAAGAGGAAGCTGACATCTACTAGACTTGGGAAGGTGCTAAATCCAGTACCTGGGCCCTTTCCTGCCCCAGAACACCCCCCTCCCCACTATCTCTAAAGCCCCTGCTGCTGACTGTTTCCAGCACCTTCTAGCCCTCCAGACACCTAAGGGCAGGAAGCCTCCGAGACCAACCCACTTGCCTAGTCCTGTCCTGAGGGTGGGGGTGCAGTGACGTCAGATGGGCGTGGCAGCTGCCAGATTCCTGAGGCTGCCAGCAGTGGGGCTACACCCAGCCAGGGAGTCTCCAGAGGTGAGGCTGTTGTTTAAAACTGTGGAGCCAAGAGAGGGGACCCCCACATTCCCAGGGAGCTCTCCGAGAGGGATCTGGAGGAAGGTGGGGGAGCCTAGGAGCTCAGGGTGAGGTAGGTTCTCTGCCTTCCCTGTCCTGTGGGGGTAGGATGGAGCAGGCCTGGGACCAAGGCTGATTGCAGGCCCATGCAGCACTCCTCTGGGAGCTCACCTGAGTACACTTGCGGCTGTTTGAACTGCTTTTCATGGCTGATAAGCTCCTGGTGACTTAGAAGAAAGCAGCTAAAATCTGGGCTTAGTACAGAGGCAAGGTAGGAGGAATGGCTGGGCTCCGCTCAGCCTCATTCCTGGTGGGTTTTCAGCTGGGGCAGGAGTGCAGAGGGTACTGGGGAAAGTCGAGATGCTTTCTGCCTTTGACCCTCGATGGTCCTGAGACCTCAGGCCACATTCCCAGCTTGGGCACACGACTGCTCTAGAGGAAGGATATCAAAGCATTGGGATGTGAAGGCAGAAAGGCTGCTGGCTCCCCTCTGCCTGACCACCATCCGTCTTTCTTCCTCAGCTGCTTGGGTGTCATTGGGCAGAGCGTGTCCCATCCCGGGTGGAGGAGGGTGGTGCACCCCTCTGAGGTAGGCCTGCCTCCTACACTCTTTCCAGCTGCCTTCCGTGGTTTTGTTCAGAACTGGAGACGTTTGGAGCTGCTCTTGGTGCAGATGAAGTCATCTCTTACTTTTCTTAAAACTGTCAGGCCCACATCTCTCCACAGCACCCCACATCTCCACACAGCACCCCACATCTCCACACAGCACCCCACATCTCCCCACAGCACCCCACCTCTCCACACAGCACCCCACATCTCCCCACAGCACCCCACCTCTCCCCACAGCACCCCACATCTCCCCACAGCACCCCACATCTCCACACAGCACCCCACCTCTCCACACAGCATCCCACATCTCTCCACAGCACCCCACATCTCCACACAGTACCCCACATCTCCACATGGCACCCCACATCTCCACACAGCACACCACCTGTCTTTTTAAGATCCTTCTTCTTCTTCTTCTTCCCATAGCATCCCTGCAGCCTGGTTTTCCTAGAATCGTGACAACCACACCTTCACCTTCACTGTGGCCCTGTAATCCTGGAGACCCTGTCAATCTAGGAAAAGACCTGCCTCTAGAATTTCTCAGCACCTTTGCTTTGGGTGGCTTTGTCTTGTACGTAAGCCTGGTTTGAAGTCCTGGGAAACTGGAGTCTCTCTCTCTCTCTCTCTCTCTCTCTCCCTACCCCCCCCTCTCTCTCGGCAGAAATAATAAAGCCTTGGACCTTCCTTTAGCTATCTGCTGCAATGGGATGTCCTCCCTCCTCCTGCACAGTCCCCATGTTCCCACACATCTTAGAAGAGGAAGTTGATCCTGGGGTTTCCCCAGGGCTCCCTCCCAGGTTCTTGCCATTGGCTACAAATGTGCCCACTGCTCAGAAGGGCCTTTGTGAAGATCCAGGATAGGACGGTGGGGAGGGGCCTTGACCATCCAGGATGCTTTACTTTGTTCTAGGTGACCTCCCTGGGGACCTGCACTGGCCATGATGACAGCACTTTTCCTCCTGTGGTTTGGTAAGCATCCCTTCCCTCCTCCCATCT
The DNA here is from genome assembly GCA_036184795.1 of Tokudaia tokunoshimensis. Classification (NCBI taxonomy): domain Eukaryota; kingdom Metazoa; phylum Chordata; class Mammalia; order Rodentia; family Muridae; genus Tokudaia; species Tokudaia tokunoshimensis. The sequence goes on along the minus strand of BTHU01000013.1, from coordinate 2,132,486 downwards.
CTCCATGGTTCAGGAGGAAAAGGCTTTTCTGTCTCTCTCAGAAGGCTCCCTGGGTCTTCTTGTCCTCACCCAAGGGTGATGTGTGGTCTCCTGAGTCCCCATTTCTCTCTCTCAAGCTTGCCCCAGAACCTCTGTTCTCCCGAAACTCATGGCTGCTTACTTTCAGGTAATGGCTCAGTCAGTCAGCTGTGCAAAGTAAAATAGCATGTACTTTCTCCATGTCCCATCATTGGCTCAGCCAACAGCCTCATCTGTGCTGTGGTTTGAGGGCATGACACAGGCACCAACAGTTGACACAGAGTTTACACGGCCCATCGTGTGTCTCGAGATTGGTTCTAAAGCCACACGTAGATGGCACCGGTCATGTGTTAGGATCACTGCTGGTTACTGTTACTGAAATTTCTCCCCCTTTGCCTTTTACTAAAAATGTAGTTTGAACATTTCATACATGTATATGGTCTCATGTAACCCAGGCTGGCCTTGCATTCCTTATGTGGCTGAGGATAACCTTGAATTCTTGATCCTACTACCTCTGGCCCCTGAATTCTGGGATTATCACTGTACTTGGTTATGCATTACTGAGGACTGAACCCAGGACTTCATGCACTCTGTTAGCTGTGTTACAATTTCCAGCTCTCCCTCCTTTTAAAGTTTGGGTCGTAGGATATGAAACCAGCCCCTTTACCTCCCTGAGTCAGGACTGTGGTCATCACGTTGACTCCAGTGAAGAGAGGGCTTAGTTTTGCTGATGTCATCTCCTGAGGAGAGAATATTGGAGTGGCAAGCCGGGATTTCATCTCCTAGGCACACTTCAATATTCCCCTGTAATTTCAGCCTTGCCTGGTCTTCTGTGTGCCCAGCAAGCCTGCTCCCGAGGGGCCTGTTATCCACCTGTTGGGGACTTGCTCATTGGAAGGACTCAACTTCTTCGAGCCTCATCTACCTGTGGACTGACCAAACCTGAGACCTATTGCACCCAATATGGACAGGTAGGTCCTCCTTCTGAGGCCTCCAGGACAGGAGGAAGGCAAGACAGAATGGGGATACTGGATAAAGTGTAGAAGGCACAGGTCAAGGGCTATGCTCTGGGAGAGGACAGAAGAGTTTAAGTCCAGATCCCCGCTTGTAAGGAATTTAGAAGTATACAGAATTAACCTCTTAGCTCTGAGGGTAAAGTTGACATCTTTGCGGTGTCTGGGCCAGAGTGAACGCTGACCTCTCCAGTTTTAGCAATGGGAGATGGATACATAACAACTTCTCAGTTATATAGAGTCTAATATGACCTCTCTGGGAAAGCACGGGAACTGTGGAGCGTGATCCAAAGTATGTCACAATCCCCCTGTTGCTGCTATCTCTGGGCCAGCGTGAGTGGGGTAAGAGTAGAATACACAATCACAGGCTAGAGTAGATCTGTGTCTTTCCCTGTGTAAAGGGGTAGTGTATCTGTCAGTCCTGGTGGTCCATATTCACCAGCTTGGAAAATGAAAAGCATTGTGAATTGTTTAATAAATGAAAAAAGGGTAGAGACTCAGCCGATAATGGGGAAAGAAGCTGAGTAAACCCACATCCTACTATTTTGAGTGCACCAGATAATGTCGCCTGTCGGGTAATCACCTTGTTCTTTTCTTTCAAGCATATTAATTAATAATATACATACTTGTTATTAGTGTAGATTAATTTTGTAAGTTGGGAGGTTCTTTATGACATTCTGTATATTCTGTGAGGGTTAGTTTCAAAAGTCAATTTGCCACAACCTAGAATTGTTGGGGATAGAGCCTTAAAGGAAGAACTAAGAACACTGGCTCGTGGGCATGTCTGTAGGGGACTGTCTTGATTATTACCTGGTGCAGGAAGACATATATCAGGGGTGGTGTCATTCACTTCCTGGGAAAGGCCCTGAACTGTATGAGAGAAGAAGAACCTGGCTGGGTGCTAAGCCAGCCTACAGGCAGCATGGGAGCCTTCATTAATCTCTGCTCTTGACTGCGGGGTCATGTGATTAGTTGTGAGTGTTTCTGCCTTGTCTTCCCTGACACGACAGATGGGAGCCTGCAACTGAAAGCCAAGCCCTTTCCTCTCCTGTGTTGCTGATTGCTAGGCATTTTATCACAGCAACCCAGATAGAAGCAGAACATAGGGATGCATAATATGCTTTGATCTCATTCATTTTCTCTAGCACTCTTTCTTTTGTATTTTGCTTTTTTTTTAGCATTTCAGAGAGGTGTATTCCACATCTCGAGTATATGTCCTGCTGTCCCTTCCTTCCACAGTCCCTCGCATTTGTCCCTGTTCTCCCCCTGGATAATTTCAATTCTGACTTAATTTCATAAACACACATGTGGTTGTATATAAACTTTAGGACCCATGAAAGAGAGAAAACATCTGATATTGATCTTTCCAGACTGGTTTAGTTCACTTGATATATCTCCAGTTGCATCCATTTTCCCTGAAATGATGTAATTCTATTCCTTTTTATAGCTAAAAAAAAAAGCGCCACATTTTCCTTATATATCCCTCTCTGTTGCTGAACACCCAGGTTGGCTCTACAACTTAGCTATAGTGAACACTTATGGCCAGGTATCTTAGTTAGGATTTTACTGCTGTGAACAGGCACCATGAGCAAGGCAACTCTTATAAGGCCACCATTTAATTGGGGCTGGCTTATAAGTACAGAGCTTCAGTCCATTATTCAGTCCAAGGCAGGAGCAGGGCAGCATCCAAGCAGGCATGGTGCAGGAGGAGCTGAGAGTTCTACATCTTCATCTGAAGGCTGCTAGTGGAAGACTGACTTCCGGGCAGTTAGGGTGAGGGTCTTAACTCCACATCCACAGTGATACATCTACTTCAACAAGGCCATACCTCCTAATAGTGCCACTCCCTGGGCCAAGCATATACAAACCATCACATCAGGTGTCTCTGATGGGCTGGTTTAGTGTCCTTTGGGCAAATACCCAGAAATGATGTGGCTAGGGCCATATGGAGGATATACATTAGGTCTTCGAGAAGCCTCCATGCTGACTTCTGTAGTGCTGGAGGCGAGTTTGCATTCCCACGGGCAGTGTGCTAAAGGTCTCCTTTTTGTCCATATCCTCACTGGTGTTTGTTGTTTGAATTCATCTTTTAGTTAAAATTCATACAATATATCTTGGTTACGTTCTTTCCCCTCCAGATCCCACCTATCTCCCCAGCTACATATTCTCTATCCCCTTAGAAAAACCTAAAGCCTAAACAAAACAACAACAATAAAAAAAATCACACAAAAACATAGAATTGGGTTGGGTTGACCAATTACATCTGAGTATAAGGTCTGCCCTGCAGATTGGTTAATAGACCCAATGTCAGTGTCACACTGTTGAAGAAAATTGATTTTTCCTCTTCCAGCATCTATCAATTGCAAATAGCTTCTTGGTTAGGGTGTGACTTTGTGTGTTTTTCCCTTTGCCACACTGGGGTTTTCTCCAGCTTAAACCTGTGCAAGTCATGTGCACGCTGTCACAGTCCCTGTGAGTTCATATGTGCATCAAGCTTGTTGTATCTGGAAAATGCCATATCCTTGAAGTTCTTCACCTCTCTGGCTTTTACAACTTTCCTGCCTCCTTTTCTGCATAGATTCCTGAGCCTTCAGAAGAATGGTGTGGTAGAAGCATCTCATTCAGGCCTACGCACTCCAAAGTCCCTTATTCTCTGCACATTGTCCAGTTGTGGGTCTCTATGTTAACTGCCATCTACTTCAGGAAGAAGCTTCTCTGGTGAGGGTGGAGCTATGCAATGATCTATATGTCATCAGGCATCACTTATTGCTGTTTTCTTTAGCAGAATAATAGTTTTCCCCTAAGGTTCATGATCTATCTAGTCTCAGGCTCTCGGTCACTTTAGTGGTATCTCACAGGATGGGCCTTAAATCAAATGAAAAACTTGGTTAGTCTCATTAACAATGTGCCCCTACTGCACAGGTGGGCGTGTCTTATAGGTGGGTTGTTATTGCAGATTGCAAGGCTTGTAGTCTTGAACTTTTCTGCTCTGGTAATGTGTATAGTACATTTATAACTTTGAATGTCAGTGTACATGAAGCTTCCAGTTGAGCACCAGCTCAATTTCTCTATGTTTGATGACTTAAATTTGTGGTATCGTCAGCAATAGGGTCTTACTGTCGGGTAGAGAAGGGTAATCAATAGCATTAGATTGATTAGAGAGGGGCAGTCTACAGGACCCCTTAAGACAACAACATAAAAAGATGTAACCCATTCCTGTACTGGGCATTTTATTTGGATGCATATGATGTCTAGAAAGGACCCTACATCTTACTACAGAGATACTTACTCATCCATGTTCATTGCTGCTCTAGTGATAAGAGCCAGAATTGGAAACAACTTAGTTTACATCAAATGATGAATAAAGAAAATGTGAGGGGCTGGAGAGATGGCTCAGCAGTTAAGAGCACTGACTGCTCTTCCAGAGGTCCTGAGTTCAATTCCCAGCAACCACATGGTGGCTCACAACCATCTGTAATGGAGTCCGATGCACTCTTCTGATGTGTGTCTGAAGAGAGCAACGGTGTACTCATATAAATAAAAATAAATAAATCTTAAAAAAAGAAAAAGAAAATGTGATACATTTACACAATGAAATATTATTCATCTATTAAGAAGAAATAAAATGTGAGTGTAAATGGATGGAACTGGAAACAATTATCCTGCGTGAGGAGACCCAGACCCAGAAAGACAAACATTGCATGTTCTCTTTTATATATGAATGTTAGCTTTTAAGCTTTAGACACATGTGTTTCATTTAGAATATCCACAGAGGTTAGGTAGATAGTAAGGGATGAAGGGGGAGGAGAGGATCCTCCCGAGGGAGGGTAAATAGAATACAGTGTTACAGAGAGGTAAAGAAGAAACTAGAATAGGAGGATTAAATGAGAGTGAGGGGGCAGGTAAAGGATGGAACATAAGGAGGGACGACTAACTCTGAAGGCCTTCTGAAAAGCCACGTGGAAACCCACAGCTGTAGGAGCTTCCTAAAATATGTACGTATGTAAAAGAGTTTAATGAGGTTACCTATAATGGAGGAGACAGCACCCCAACTAGACATCAGCATATGTTGTGTATACTCTTAGCAACCATGGTTCTCCTGGGACAGATGTGATTAGAAGGCATCTTTGATTTGCATTTCTCTGATAGCTAAGGAGACTGAAAGCCTTTTTGTGTGTATTTGCCATTTATATTCCGACTTTTGAGAGCTGTCTCTTATTAGCCCATTCATAGATATGATTCTTTGAATTTTTGTTGTTTAGTTGAGTTCTTGGTATATTATAGCTATTAACCCTCTGTTGGACGTGTAGGTGGCAAAGCTTTCTTTCTTCCTCTGTAGGCTAACTCTTCCTTTAACCATGTCCTTTGCTGTGCAGAAGCTATTTAGTTTCTTAAGGTCTTATTTCTTGATCGTTGGCCACAATTCTTTAGGAATTGGAGTCCTATTCAGGAAGTCCTTGATCGTGCCTACAGCTTCAAGTGTTTCTCTGTAAGTTTTGGGTCTTGTATCAACGTCTTTGATCCACACGGAGCTGATTTTTGCTATGTGTGGGAGATGGGGATCTGGGTTCATTCTCATACATGTGAACAGTCAGTTTGCTCAGCCCCATTTGCTAAAAGATGCAGTCTTTTCTACCCTATGTATTGTTTTTTCTGGAGATTTGTCAAAAGTCAGGCGACTGTGACTGTGTGGGTTTAGATCTGGGTCATGTGCTCCGCTGATCTGCCTTTGCACCAATACAATGCTGATCCTGTTCTTGCAGCTCTGTGATATAGCTTGAGATGAGGAGTGTACTGTCTGCTATTCGTATTGGATAGTAGTACCTTGGCTCTCTAAGGTCTTTCCTGCTTCCATATGGATTCTAATTTTGACTTTTCTATGTCTGTGACAAGTGGCATTAGAATTTCGATGATGCACTGAATCTGTAGATTGTTTTTGGTAAGACAGTCATTCTCGCTGAATTAGCTCTTCTGATCCATGACTGTGAGGTCAATTTAAAGTTTGCCTTGTGCAGGCGTTTTGTTTCCTTGGTTAGATTTATTGCAAGGTATTTTAAAGTAGCTTGGCCTTTTTAACGGTTGTGGTATTCTCCCACAGTGCTGCTAAACCTTTTCTTTGGGCACTTTGGATTTCTTTTCTTACCCCTCAACAAGTTGGGGGCTTCTTTTGCTCCTATGTTTACATGTATTGAAATCTTTCTAACTCCTTGTCCCCCTCCCAGTTGCCTGACTGGACTTTTTTTTTGCCAAGGATTGAATCATATACAAATTAGCAAGCAATCTTCTACTGGGCTACATCTGTAGCTCTACTTTAACTCTCTGTTTTGGAGACAAGGTCTCACTATATAGCTCTGGATGATTTAAAACTCACTATGTAGACCAGGCTGGCCTCAAACTCACAGAAATCACCTGCTTCTGCCTCTCAAGTGCTGGGATTAAAAGTGTGTGTCATCATGCTTAGCTTTACTTTAACTCTTTATATCAAGGCTGAGTCTAAGTTGCCCAAACTGGTCTTGAACATGCAACACCTTGTTCTCAGCCTCCTGAGTAGCTAGGGTCCTTAGCTACTTTACTGGCTTCAAAATAGGCTTGTACAAGAGAGTGGCAGGGAAAACTTATTAGAAGTGTCTGAAGTCTCTATGGGAAAAAAGAAAAGGGAAGAGAGGTGGATGATTGCCTTTGACCCCAATGAAGGAGCAAGGGTTGTTTTGTGGATACATTTTCCCAGGCTGCCCTGTCCTCAGGACCTGAAAGAAGGTATTTGAAGTGCTCTTGCCTTGTTGTCCATCCAGCCCTGACATTCTCGTGGTTATTTTTAAACGTAGAAGGAGCTGAGTAAGGACTTTGGCGATGTCTGGTGAAGATGGATATGCTGTTTCCATTGTCACCCACTTGGATATAGGAAGCCTGCTTGACCAGGCTGGGTAACAGGCTACTCCCTGTGGGTCAGGCAACAGGGGACCCTGCAGTGCTGAGCTTTCTAGGCAGCAGAGAGAATTCAGATGCTCACATATAGACCTCCCCCAACTCATATGCCACTAAGCCTAGGCCTGATTTTCAGAGGGAGACTTCTGCCTTTTTCTTGAAACTGACTTGCCTCAAAAGATGGAGCAGGGAGAGATAAGGACCCATGGTGGAAGCTATCCTCCCTCATAGCCTCTGAGGAGAGCCTTTTCCCCACTTGGCCTGGACATCTGGCTTTTCCCTGGTCTGCCCTCTGCCTCTTTTAGCCAGAGCCCCCAGGAATTGGCCTCTTGTCCCGCTTATAAGCAGCCTCCTGAAAGCAAAGTAGGGTGCTTGCAAAAGAGAAGTCTAGACTGTTGCAACCCTGGGGATGGGCAAATTTTAGCTATTTCTGCGCCTTTTCTATGGGAGAAATAAATCCAAGAAGCCTTTCGCAGAGTGGAGAATGGGGTACCTTGTGGCTGATGTAGAGTCCCAGGCTTCCTGGCAGCTGCAGCGCGACCTTGGGCAAGAAATCAGTCTCGCTCTCTCACCAGTGTGGGACAGAGTGTTCTGCAGGGTCCCTCTTTGCTTCTACACTTTGGGAATGAGCAGGGGAAAGACAGAACCAACTCTCCTGTGCCTCCTGCCCTCCGCCTTGTTTCTCTCTTTTCCTTCTCCTTCCTCCTGTGTTTTTGCAAAATCTGCGATTTTTCAATAATGATGAAGACACAACACACACACACACACACACACACACACTCTGAAGGTTCAGAGCCTCCTTCTCAGTCCCATGCTGGGTGCATTGATGCCATCAGAGCCCACTCTTAGCCACACATTGAGTAGACCCAAACCCTCCTCTCTGGGACAATGTGTGAAAGGCATCACACCAAGAATCTTATGTAAACATGTCAAGTGATTGTCATAGTACCTTGTTATTCCCATGAGCTGTGAGAAGGTTTGAACTCCAGATGGCAACAAGGAAATGTTGAGTTTCCTGAGTGGTCATGGAGGGAGGGGGGCTGGGGGGAGGTATTAAGCTGCTAACATCTCACCCCCTTCTCTGCTTCCCCTGCATTTCCCTGGAATTGAGGCTTCTCTTCTGTCTGGGTAGGGGTCACAGTGGTGGCCTCTTGAGGTGGAATGAAGGCCAGTATAGAGGGACTTGTGACCTCAAACATCTCTGTCTCCCTTCACCCAACCCCTCTTCAGCTGGACTGGGTGGATGGCAGACACTTGCAGGCACGCTGGGATTCTGTCCAGTTCTAAAATTGTCCCTTCCATCTTCTGGCCTCAAGAAGCGACTCCTCTGCAAGCCAGTCATAGCCTGTCTGCACGTTCCTTCCCCAGTCCCATTCTGCCTCCATGGCTGGCTGGACACTGTGGATTTCAGCTGCATGTTGCAACCCTTGCAACGGACATTGGACACAGCTATCTTTGCCCAGTTGCACCTCCCCGCACTTTGCCTTTCTGGGACAGCCTGCCTACCTGACCCAGTAACGGCCTGTCCCTGAGTGTGGGCTACACTCCTCCAGAACAGCATTGCAGCTTCCTAGTTCTAGTGTACCTCGTGCTTTCCTCCTTCCAGCCCCCCTGCCTTCCATGCAGGATCATTGTGGAGGCATCCTCTCGGTCCCAAGGCCTGGATAAAATAATATGTGACACTCTCCCACCCTGAGGCACCTCTGCACTACCCCTGAGCCACAGATGAGAGGGAGCGATGGTAGCACCCAGTTCAGAAGACAACTGTAAGGACTATGTGGTAGAATGTCCAGAATGAATACAGGGCCTGCAGACGCCCATGCTCCTTCAGGTCATTCCTCCTTCCTCCCCTCTCTCCTCCCCTGTTCTTTCCCTCTGCCTCCCTCTTCTTTCCACCCCTTTCCCCTTTTCCGTCCCTTCTTGTCTCCTGGGGGCTGTATCTGCTCACAGAAGCAGCTCTAACCACAGATCTCCTCAGCTCATCCTCCTTGTCAGGCCACTCATACACCCATAGAAGCCAAACCAACCTGTCCTATCTTCCCTGCTTCCTAAGGACCACTGCTGCCAGTTCGATACCCGGCTCCTCTGTGTGTGTGTGTGTGTGTGTGTGTGTGTGTGTAGGTGTGTCTCAGTCTCTCTGTGTGTGTGAGTATGTGTCTGTGTGTGTGTGTTTCTGTATGTGTGTGTCTGTGTGTGTCTCTGTTTCTGTGTATGTGTGTGTGTCTCTGTCTCTATCTCTCTGTGTGTGTCTCTGTCTCTCTGTCTCTCTGTCTCTGTCTCTGTCTCTCTCTCTCTCTCTCTCTCTCTCTCTGTGTGTGTATGTGTGTGTCTGCTAGAGAAGCTACAGTCAGTCGACTCTGATTGGAGGCTGAGGTCCTGGTTCTGACTCAATAGAGTTGTGGCTTTGGGAAAGCTCTGGCTCCAGCATGGATCACCATTTCTCCACATAAGAAACTCAACAGTCGCTCAGCCCTGGTGTCTCTGCCAGTCTCTCAGAGGTTCCCCTGGGGACTGCATGGTGTCTTGGGACCATTGTGTAAGGGCTGCCTATGAGCAAGGCTCTGCAAGGCTGAGAACCAGAGCCCATAGCTTTGCCTGGATGCTTCCAGTCTTGGCTTCTGCTTCCAATAATTTTGATAGCATGTGTCTGCTCTGTTCCTCAAATGTTCTACTTACCCCAACCCACCCCCTTTCTAAGGGAAATTTAATCATCCCTTGTCTTAATGACAGTTTTGCACAGCACATTCCCCAGGTTAATCATCTGTGTAAACCAAATAACTGCCATTTTAGTCTCTTGCAAAGAAGAGAGCTGCAGCCAATTGGAGATACCTTCCTCCTCAGCACTTATAAGCTCATGAGCACTGCATGTCCACTTCTGCCCACACTAGTCCCTGCTTTTCCTTCAGAAAAATGGTCTGCTTTTGTGACGTTCAGAAAGGTTAATGTGTAGATAGAGGGTGTATGTATGTATGTATTATGTATGTATTAGCCATTTCTCTGTAACTGTGATAAAATATTATGACCAAAAGTAACTTAAGGAAGAAAGGGCCTATTTTAGCTTCTGTCCAGAGGGAAAGAGTCCATAATGACAGGGAAGGCAGGGTTGTAGGAGCAGGAAGCAGAGGGATCGTATTTCACCCATACACAGGAAGCCAAAATCGAAACCAGAAAATGAGGAGAGGCTGTAAACCCTCAAAGCCTGTCCCTGAAGGACATGTTTCCTCCAACAGGGGGCCTGCTCCTAACCTCCAAACAGCACCACGGACTGGGTGCTGCGTGGTTTAAATATGTACACCAGTGGAAGACATTTTTCATTCAGACCTTGACACAGACACACTCATTGCACTACCTATGGTGTCTTATTGTTGTGGCAAGATATTTGACCAAAGCAACTTAAGGAAGGGTCTATTTTATGAACTCATTGTTCTAAGGAAGGGTTTATTTTGGCTCACAATTTGAGCCAAACTCATCGTGGCTGAGGTGATCACGGCAGCAGGAGCGTGCGGCTGCTGGTCACACTGCATCCACACTCAGGAAGCAGAGAGTCGAAGGCCGATGCTCAGCTTGCTTTTTCTTTTTCTTCTGTCTTGAAAGCTAGCCTATGGAATGATGTCACCAACGTTCAGGGTAGATCGTCCCTCTTCAGTAAAACTTCCAGGAAGCATCCTCATGGTCATACCCAGAGGTTTGTTTCCTAGGTGATTCTAAATCTAATAAAGCTGGCAATGACGATTGACCATCATGTACATGTGCGCGCACGCACGCGCGCGCGCACACACACACACACACACACACACACACACACACACATGCTTGCATGCACCGCAGATCCTGCCCTCTTTCTGTAGGGTTTTGAGCTTGTTTCTGTATAAAACCTTGGTTTTCCTATTTCCCTTGGGTCTGAAAAGACCCAAGGTCTCAGGTGTCATGACGGCTGCAGTTTGACTGTTCTGGGTGAGCACTACAGACTTCCTTATATTAACAGAATCTCCCTCAGGAAAGGTCAACCGTTCAGACCTCAGCACAGGTTGGTATATCAGAGACATAGGTGAATGTTTTCAAAGGGTCCCAAGAGAGTAAGTGTCACCCTTGAGGAGATGGAAGAAAATGAGAAGGAATGTTGGGGTGGGATAGTTACTGTCCGAGGGAAGCAAGGCCTGGTCACATACAGTGTGAGGCTGTGAGATTACAGCTGCTATGGGCAAGGGAATGGGCTTGTGGAGCTAAAAGGACAGAAGAGAGGAGAAAGGCCTAAGGGGGAGGACTGGAGACGCATACACTCTGGCCCGACTTCTCACCCCACCATTCCTGGGGGTTCAGGCCCTTATTAGCACCAAACACGGCCCTTGCTTCAAAGGGAATCAGAGAGATTTTATTCTGGGTCATGTATGAGTTTCTGTGGTCTAGGATCTCAGATTCAGGTCATTCCAAGTGACAGTTACACCGTGGAAGTGGTCACATGAGCTGCCTGATGACACTGCCAGCTTCTGGGTTGGTTGGTGGAAGCCCACTTCCTGCTAAACTCTTGCATTCAGAAGGTTTTATTCGTTAGTAAGAGGGTGTTGGGCACAATGCAAAAGATGGGGAAGACTGAAGATAGCCCAGACCTTTCTATCTCTGGATCTGTAATACTCTGACTCTCAACAGTCATGAAGTTCTAATCACCTTTAGAATCTTTAACACAGGTCTGGCATTTCTAGGAAATTCTCCTTGTGCCTCAAGCAATGCCTACAGGCCTGTCTTTGCCAGCTAGGTCCTCTGTGGCCACAGCATGGACTTAGGAAGCTATTGTCAGGGGTAGAACTGACTCCCCACTCTAGGGATTTTTTTTTCTTTAGAGGGTCTTCCCTTTTTGGGTGAAGAGGAGAGGAGAGCAGTGTTTAGAAAAATCTACTCAGTCTCTACCCTGTGTAGTGGTGTCTGTATGACCTCTGTGTGCCTTTAGTCAGAATGGCACAGGGCAGTATGGAGTCACATGCCTGGTACATGAATCTCTGATTCATCCACCGGGCGTTCCTGACCAGTAGGCTGGGGATGCCCACCATGTAAGATGTAGCATATTCCCATCCGAGGTCTTGGAAGGATGAGCCAAAGGTATGCCAATAGTGCTCAGGAGAGCAGGTGCAGTGTAATGCAATTTTGGGGTGTGTGGTGAACCTGGGCTCTATAATCAACTTTGGAAAATTGCCTTTTCTCAATTTAGTTTAGACAGCGATAGGGCTGTCTAAACAGTTTGCTCTAAACGAGAAAGGAGCTGAGGTTGAAAATGGCTAACTGCCCTGGTTCCTCTTCCCACCCAGCACCTGCCGCCGCCGCTGACTTTAGCCTTTTACTGGTTCTAGGGAGAGTCCAGGAGGCTGATGAACCTCACATTGAGGAAGGGCTGTGGGGTGACCTCTCTGGCATCCCACAACTCTTTCTTTCCTGGTAGTCAGGTTTCCCAGCAAGCCTCTAGTCAGCGTCTTCTTCCTCTCTTGATTCTTTTGTCCTGCTGGACACCCATGCTTCTGTGGTTTTCTGGAATGATAAGCCGGGTCCAGGGGAGTTCAAAGTCATGTTATTTATGACAGGGACTTCTTATCATTGCATCCATCTTGCGCTTTACCGAGGAGGAAGCTGACATGGGAGACATGTATTTTCTTTCTTTTTAAATTTTTGTAGATTTTTTTTTCCTTCAAGACAACAGGGCTTTTGGTTTATTTTGTTTTGTCCCTGGTCTCCTTCTTTGGGCAGCGGCTAGTGCCATGACCCTGGGTGGAGCTTGATGAACACCAAGCAGCCCCTGGGTCACCCCTGAAGGGGACTGTGCTTGGCTAACACAGGGTGTTTTCCTATCGTCCCTCACTGTTCTTCAGAGCCTTCCCATGCACGCTCCTTCCTTCTCCACCGTGATCCAGGCCCCAGGGGCTCTTGTTCATTCCTCTGCCCTAGTTTAGCTCTCCGGAAGGGGTTGTCTTTCAGCCAGATTGCTGAGATTCTAGAAGGCTCCAAGAGAAAGTCCAGCCTCTCCAGCTGGAGAGAAAGCAGGAGCCAAACTGGCTGGAGGTCTGGCAGGCCGGACTGATAAGAATGCAGCATCTCTTGGACAGCGCACAGGGAGCGTGCTGGCTACGTGACCCAGGGAGGGAGGCAACAGCTGCTGGGAGCAGCCATTGCTGTAGAGAAGGGGACACATGGGACCGATGAGGCGAGCTGCACACCCACACACACCCTCACCCACACACCCACATACACACACACACACACACACACACACACACACACACACACTACACGGAAACGGAAACCGAGGCCAGAGGGAAGGCACACAGCTTGTCTTCAATTGAGCTGCCATTGTACCTGTTCTATTTCAGGCCCATCCTGCTGGCGAGTTGACAGCAGAGCTACTTAAAATACCTGTCTGAAGCTGGGGCTTAGCTTCCCTTTGAGCGCAAAGCCAATTCCCTCTTCAGCTGTGCTACCAGACACGACGCTCTTAGTGTCTGAGCCCAGGAAGCCATCTGATCCCTCATCAGTACCTGTACACGTGGAAGAGTGGTGGAGATGGCTTGAGGTCCCCCGTGCCGTCTTTATGACTGAGGGCAGCTCAGAGCAATGAGCGCACACTGACACTGAATATCTTTAACATAGTTTTTAATAGTCCTGTCTATATGCCTACATCTAAAAGTCAATACTAAACGTAAAAAGTTTAAACATGTCAAAAACTAACTAAAAGGGGGGAAGTCACCTAAAATCTTGTTAGAGAGAGATATTAGATTGAGCTATATGCTTATAGGCTGAAATGGGTGAATATTGCCAATTTTGTGTGGTTTTTATTCCCCTACTATATTGATATATTTTCTTCCCAACATAGTCTGTTCCTTAAAAAATTTATCTGAGATCATATTGTATGTATGAATTTAAGCTTACCTTTAACCCATATAACATTATCATGTAATCCCTTCTCCCGTGCAATTGCACAGTTTCTATAAACTCTTTAATAGTTACATAGCTGTCATCTGGGAGCACCAAGGCCATTCCTACCATCTCTGGCTCCCTGTACAATGTCCTAGGCTAAGGAAAAAAGAGCCGTGTGTGTTGCGTGCTGCCGTGGCCAGCAGGGGTAGACTCAGCTTCCAGCCTGGGGTGGGGAGCTCGGGTGACAGACAGCATTTGCCAGAAGGCAGCTGGCCCTTGTCTCTCCTCTGGACATGTGCTGAGTACAGACAGAATGGAGTGGAAAATATGCCTGTGAGGTGGGGCAGAGCGAGGGGAAGGGCACACTCCCTCGCCAAGGACCAAATAGGGTCTAGAGGGCCCTCCTGCCCTAGCCTTCTCTTGCCCAGAAAAGATGACGCTAAGCGCCCAGGCATTTCAGCTAGTGGTTCATCTCTCATCGCCGTGGCAGCTAAACTGAGTGAGCTGGAGAAGCTGGGTCCTTCCCAGAGTGCTCTCTGTGCTATGGGCTTCCCCAAGGTCATCTTGAGGGTCAGCACGGGCCCTACTTGGTGCTCTGTGGACGAGAGAGCATCCTCTTGGTGGTGTCTGTCATTCAGCGGCGTTCTTGGGGGAAAATAGGGAAATTCTGTTTTCCTCAAAGGGTTGCTGTTAAACTTGATTATTTATTTTATTTTATTTTTTGTTTTGTTTTGATACAAGGTCTCATTTAGCCCAGGCTGGGATTGAACTCACTGTATACCTAAGGATGACTTTGATCTTCTGATCCTCCTGCCTCCACCTGCTCAGGGCTGGGTTTACAATCATGTACCAGCATGCCTAGTTTTTGCTCTACTAGGGATCAGACCCAGAGCTTTGTGTATTCTAGGCAACTGCTCTACCACCCAGGCCCTTAAATAGGCTCTGATATTGAAATTATCTAATATAGTTCTTGATTCCTGGCCAGAACTCCCTCAGCTAATTTCATTTTCCTGAGAGATGGGTCTTTTTTTTTTTGGTTTTTCGAGACAGGGTTTCTCCATGTAGCTCTGGCTGTTCTGGAACTCACTCTGTAGACCAGGCTGGCCTCGAACTCAGAAATCCTCCTGCCTCTGCCTCCCAAGTGCTGGGATTAAAGGCATGCGCCACCATCGCCTGGCTGAGATGGGTCTTGTTACATTGTCTAGTCTGACACCAAACTTGAGTGTGAGCTCTTCTTTTGCTTTAGCATCCTGAGAGGTAGCATAGGCCCACGGCTTCACCTTAATATCCGATTCCTTACTTCCTCTCCACTCCTTTCAAAGCATTTCAGGAAAGAAACAGCTACTGACCAGGTGGATGGAAATAGTTGGCACATGTTGAACATCGCCAATCATTGCTCGCTCGCTCATCCATCCATCCATCCATCCATCCATCCATCCATTCATCCATCCATCCATCCATCATCCATCCATCCATCATCCATCCATCCATCCATCCATCCATCCATCCATCCATCCATTCATTCATCCAGCAAGTGCTTAGCCAGAGCCAGCAGTGTGCCAGGCACTTTCTCTATGTTGGGAGGCAACAGGGAAGGCATCATCCTCATGGAAAATACACTGTAGAAGGGGAAGATAGAGTCGACAGAAACCAACAGGAAGTGTACAGCAAGTGGAGATGAGTGGTAAGAGAAATCCAGGTGGGTCTGACCAGGATGGAAAATGGCTGGTGAGTGACAGGCACAGTCTAGTTTGCTAAGGCATTTTTGCTTGTGATTAGGAAGGGTGAAAGTACTGTTCCTTCACTGACTAGGACTAAGAAGTGTGAAGTGTGGAGGAAATCGGAAGCTCTGGGAGCAGAACTCTCAGCTCCCCTTCTTTTCTGGGCCAGTGGTATGAGCACACAGAGGCAACACGGTACTGTCTAGGGTGCCCATAGCTCATGAGCAGGTCCAGTGTGGTCACAGAGTACATCTGAGCAGAGGTCTCTATGCACATGACAGGGACTTGGGCAATATGTGGCCTTCCCTGACACAGCTAAGTGTGAGAAGCTGGAAGGTGACGAGGTAAGATTAGAGGGTTAGATCTCACAGAGGAAGAAGGATTAGAGGAGAGCAGAGGCCTGGGGTGTGTGGAGAATCAGCGAAGCCCAAGTCTTGCCCAAGCCTTGTTTCTACTCATGTGTGAACTCTGAGCCCTGTGGGTTGTGCTCTTGGGTTTGGGCAGGGTTTGGGGTTAAGGCTACTCAGGTGTTTGTGTGTGGAGGCCAAGGAAGCTGGGGCAGGACCACACTGTGCCTGGGGGAGGCGGTATGTTCATATGCTCATAGGCACAGACTCAGAGACCAATCACCTCTCTGATCACCTTCATTTCTCTGTTATCTCGGCCTCGACCTGGAGTCCATCCATGTAGCTCTGTGGTTCAGTCCTGTGTCCCACTCAGAGGGAGGTACAAGGCCTGGGAGGCGTGGGTATTATTTATTAGGCCTGCCTCAGGAAAGCAGCTGTGTGGTTAACGTTGTCATCTTGATGGGTATTAGAACGAGTCCAGCATTTGGGGCATGCATGTGCTTGGGATTGCCTTGATTATGTTAACTGTGGGTTTGGCTGAGCTGCTGGGTTACATAAGTGGGGGACATACTCAGAGAAGCCCCACGGGTTCGCCTGTGTTGCTCGTTGATCGTGGGTGTGATGTGGGCAGCTGCCGGAAGCTCCTGCAGCGTTGACATCACCAGCATGATGGGCTGGTTCCCTCTGTTGGCAGAAGGGCTCACTGAGGCTGGGAAGAGGGTGTATGAGGGAGGACCACTTTTGTTTCACCCTGCTTAGTCTCAGAGTGGGCGCCTGGAGGGACTTGGACATTGGGAACTGGTCTTTGTGACAGACAGGTTGAAACCCTCTGAGGTAGCAGAGGATGCGGTGATGGTCAGAGGAGATCTGACAAGGACAAAGCATGTCTTGAATAAACTCACTATTAAGTTGATTTGATCAGAGACCTTATTTCAGCAGCAAGAAGAACAGAAACTAAGAGATCTAGCTTCTCTCCTGTGGACAGGGCATCTTAGTGCTGGGAAATGGTAACCAATTGTGGGTTTCCTTAGAGAGGAGTGTAACCTCCAGAGCCCAGTGCTGTGCCTGGCACATGAGACATGCTCAACAAATACTTTTGGGATGCCTCTAATTCATCCCAACTACAACTCATTCAACTTACTGAGGGAAAAGACAGAGTCAGGGAGTAGGAATAATGGAACCAGCACCAGATCCTCCGATTCCCTCGTTCTCTTCTGTATTCCCTAACCCAGTAGGTGCTATGTCAGGGTGGGTTTCTCCCTCCTTCCCCCTGCCCACATCCCACTTTTGTAGTTTTAAGGCAATGGCATGAACCAAAATTGTTTTCTACCACTGTGCACCCCTTTCCAAACCCCAACATCAATTTGCTTTGCTGTAACCAGGAAGACCTCAGATTTAAACTAAGTGATGACCAGTAGCCCTGGGTTAAGGAATTCGTCTTTCTTAGTGTGTTAGTGACATTGGCAGGTCCTTTGAGGGTGGGATTCCAGATGAAGATACGTGCTAGGTCCCCCCCCCAGCACCTAGGGGAGAGCCCCCTGAGGACCCACTCTGAGTTGTGCCTCTTCCCTCCCCCACAGTGGCAGATGAAATGCTGCAAATGTGACTCCAGGCTGCCTCGCAATTACAACAGTCACCGAGTGGAGAATGTTGCCTCGTCTTCAGGCCCCATGCGCTGGTGGCAGTCACAGAACGGTGAGGACCTGACACATGCGGGAGTCCATGATCGTGGAGACTCCTCAGGCTGGGGCACATGGAGGTGTTCCAAGATGACCTGGGTTTCTGTGGCGAGGGGTGTGGGAGGTGGGCAGGCAGAACCTTCCAGCTTTGCTTTGGGGGTGTGTTGGATGCGAAAGGCAATGAGGAGAAGGTGTGCTGGGAGAGAACCACATCTGTTTCACTTTGTCCCTGTCTCTATGGGTGGGAGCGTGGAATGACTTGGGTCTTGGGAATGAACCTGTTTGTGACAGACCGACTAGAATCCTCTGAGGTATCAGAGGTATCAGTGATGATATCACCATCTGACAAGGACAGACTTGAATATATAACACAAGCAGAATCACACTGGTCTGCTCCTTTCCCAGAGGTGGCTCAGAATCAAGGCTCTGGCTGCTCAGAGATGATGTTATCAAGGCTGTTGGGGGTGTCGGGAGATCATCTTGTCTAACTTTTCTGGGTTTTTGTCCTTATAGATGTGAGCCCTGTCTCTTTGCAGCTGGATCTAGACAAGAGGATGCAGCTTCAGGATATCATGATGGACTTCAAGGTTTGCTCTTGAGGATCTTAGGGGATAGGAGAGGGACCTGGGCTGACAGAAGGATACAGCACTTTATTTCCCTAAGCTGGGATGGTGGTATCGTGTGCTAGGGGGTCCTCTTTCAGAATAGAGGCATTAACTAGGATCTTACATCATGGTAACAACAGACGGCTAGCCATCAGGAGAAGACGGCTCCTTCCCATCCCCCTATTCTGGTCATGCTGCAGTTGCAGACCCTGGTCCTCTCTGCAGTCAGCATCTTCAACCTGTCTAGTCAACTCTACTCTGGTACATACCAGTTTCACTGGGCTTAGTTGCTTTTTATGATTTTGATATGAAATGTCATTGAGATAGCTCATTTGTTAATGACTTGGTCCCAACTGGGTGGACCTAGTCATCAAGAGATAATTAGATCAAGAGGCTTCTGATGGAACTAATGTATCAATCCATTGATGGACTGATGATCTGTGGCATTATTTCAAAGTTATGGAGACTTTCAGGTAGGGTCTGGTTGGAAGAAGCCAGCCACTGGGGGCATGTCCTTTGGGGACCTATTTGTCTGGACATTCCCTTTCTTTGTTTCTATCCCTTCCCTACTCCTGGTCTTACTGGATCCATCATTAGTGATCTGCTCTACTCCACTCCCCTGGATGTAGCCTATAATCCATCACTTAGGGAAAGAGGGCACTGGGGCAGATGGATCCCTGGGACTAATTGGCCAGTGATTCTAGCTGAATCAGTGAGCTCCAGGTTCAATAGTAATGTCTGTCTCAAACAAAACAAAACAAAAACAAAAACAAAACCGAGGTGAAGAACTATTGAGGAAGGCATCAACCTCTAACCTCCACTTGGTCACACGTGAACACCTTGCCCCCATGCGTGCACACAAAAACATGTATACCTAAATACACAAAAATAAGTAGAATATACCAGGAATATAGGTCTATGTGGTAAACATCTGTAAATCAGGCTTCATTGCTGTGACAAAGATCTTCAAGAAACCAGTTTACGGAGAAAGGATATATTTTGGCTCAGGGTGTCAGAGACCTCGGCCCGTAGTGGCTGCTCCATTGACTAAGCTGAGGTTGAACATCATGGCAGAGAGCATGAGGTGAGGAGAGTGTATCCTTCCAGTCATCATCTCCACAGGTGGATCACTGGTGATGGAGAGAAAGACTGGACTAGAAAACTGAACTCTGGTCATCAAACTTATACGCCAAGTACAGCTGTCATCTTCCCAGCCTCTGCTATACTCTATTTTAACAACTTTGAAGATGACATCAAGTTTAACCAGCATCCAGGAGCTTACCTACTCATAGGAAGGACGCACAGTGGCACAACTGCTCTT
The DNA here is from genome assembly GCA_036184795.1 of Tokudaia tokunoshimensis. Lineage (NCBI taxonomy): Eukaryota > Metazoa > Chordata > Mammalia > Rodentia > Muridae > Tokudaia > Tokudaia tokunoshimensis. Next base: position 2,112,960 of record BTHU01000013.1, on the reverse strand, counting down.
GGAGATCAGTCTATCCCATCAACTTTATAGCCTCTAGAATCCTTCTTCCTGTCTTAGACCCTCCTCCTAGAGGCAATGGTTTCCATTCATTTGTAACAGGTCATGCGCTTTCTTCAGGGAGGATTTAGTTTTATTCTTTATACAGAAATAGTCAGGCACAAAAGGATAAGGTTTCGTTAATAAGACGAGACAATCGGGAAAATCTATAAGACTCTCCAGAGTTTGGGGTGAAACGTAACAGGACCCAGTTTCTTGTATAGCTGAGGAAGTTGGCTCTGAGAGCCCTGCCCTACAAAAGGTCAAAGTATTCTGAGAAATGCCAGCGGTGTTTGAACAGAAGCCCAGTCCCTTCAAGGTGACAGCTTTGAAAGGCAGTGTTAACTCTGATATTGTTAAACACTTTTGCTGCTCCGCTGTCTCCCATGCAAGTATCAGGTTTGGCCACACACATACCAAACACTGAAGGTATGGTGGAACTGGCATCAGGTTTTAGCGATAGAAAGACGTTTAAAATGAAATCATGATGAACCCGGACACAATGGCAGTGTAACGAGTTGGGGGAAGGGGCTTCCGGCAGTTTCTGGAGACTTTTTTTTTGGTCGTTACATCTGTGGGTGTGACAACGACATACAGTGGGCTGAGGTCGGAGATGATGATGAGTATCTTGCAGTTCACAGGGCAAGCTGATGGCTTCTCTGTCCACCCCCAAATAGGAACTATGTGGAAGCTGAGAAATCCTGCCTAGAAAGCAGGAAATTGACTAGTAAATGGTCAGAATAATGGTGCTGTTTCTGAGGGAAGCCAGATGCTAGACGGGGAAACATGGCATGGACTGGACAGAAGGATGCAAGTTAGGTATAAAAAAAACCTCCACGCAGAAGTGACATTTAGACTTCCAACAAAAGATGAGAAGACACCCACAAGGGAGGAGTGTTTCAAGCAGAAGGAGACCAGTGGACAGGCTGTAGAGAGGGTGGGCTCACTGAGGCGGGTGCCAGTTAGGGCCAAGCAAGGAGCACAGGGCCTTTGCACACAAGCTTGGGTTAGAGTTTATTTAAGAAGGGTAGGCGTGTTGGTCTTCATCCTATGACTGTGACAAGACACCCAAGATGAAGAGCTTAACAGGGGACGGGGAGTGATTTGGGTCATAGGCTCAGAGCGTTCAACCTGTGCTCACTCAATCTTGTTGCTTTGGGGCCAATGGAGAGGCTGAACATGATGGTAGGGTGGCTTGGGGTGGGGGTGGGGCACTGACCCCTGTCACTTGCCATAGTCCTTGCTCTAGCTGGGCCATCTCTCCCTCCTCTCTGCAGGAGCCTGCTTCTGTAGCTGTGTCCCCCTTGGGACACCGCCAGTACCGCTTTCTCTCTGTTACTCCACCCTACTCCACATCCCTGCCCCATGTTTCTCCAGGGTCTCACGCCAGCTGGCATGTTGATTGAGCGCTCTTCTGACTTTGGCAAGACATGGAGGGTGTACCAGTACCTGGCAACAGACTGTGCCAGCACCTTTCCCCAGGTCCAGCAGGGCCAGCCCAAGAACTGGCAGGACGTCCGGTGCCAGCCCTTACCCCAGAGGCCTAATAGGCATCTGACTGGGGGAAAGGTAGGTACAGGGAGCCTGAACTAGCAGGCAAAGGGAGGAAGCCCATATCTCCCAGTCAAGAAGTGAGAACATGTCAGATCATGTCATCTTGCAGGGACCTTCCAGAAACATCTTGAAGCATCTATGGTATCCTCAGCCCTGACTTTCCCCGGCTTCCTCCTATAGGGCTCATGGGATCCCTGTGTGGGCTTTGTTTTGAGGTCTTTGGGGTGGGTGCTTACACACAAGTGAGCAAAGAACACATGTAATTTCACTTTCAGAAGAGTTACCGCAAAAATGATTGGTTTTTTGTTTTTGTTGTTTTGTTTTAATCTATCCTTTTGCCAGATTGGAGAGAAATTTAAGAATAATCCAGAGCTCCAAGGGCAACTGCAGTAAAAATTACAAATTGCCTCTAGAAACACCCAGAACTTCCTCTGAGAATCTTTCCCATGTGGTCAAACTCTTTCCCAAAGCATAGCCCATCCTATATGGAGGAGGCTGTAGCTTCCCTTTTCCCTGGTGACAGGCAGGCTGAGTGCTGCCCTCCAGTGGTCGCAGACCTCCTTGTTTCCACCTAATGGTGGTCCTCAACCTTCTGATTCCTTCATGTTGTGGTAACCCCAATCATAAAATTACTTTCATTGCTACTTTATAACTGTAATCTTGCTATGGTTATAAATTTTAATGTAAATATCTGTGTTTTCCAATGGCCTTAGGGACCCTTGTGAAAAGATCATTCAATCCTTAGGGGTTGCAACCACAAGTTGAGAACTGCTGAGCTACTTGGTTAAAGTTTTACTCAGTCTTTGTGTCCACTTGTTCCTAACCCTGAGCAGAGACCAAGGCTTCTTCCTCATTTGTAGGGAGTTGAAGTGAAAACTTGGTGGGATACGCCAAGAAGTCACACGTGGTGAGCGGTTTGTAGAATAAATAAAAGCATACTCAAAACTGAGGGTCACCAGGGTGGCCAGTGTTATCAGTCCCTAGAAAGTTACCACCACCCGTGCATGAAAATGTCAGACAAAGCTCATTGTTGTGTACACCAATGTAAAAAACTAACAATAGGGCTGGCAAGATGGCTCAGTGAGTCAAGTGCTTGCCATGGAAGCCTAGTGGCGTGAATGTGATCACCAGAGCCCATGTAAAGCCAGAAGGAGAAAACCAGCTCCTCAGAGTTGTCCTTTGACCTCCATACACATGCCATGGCATGCCATGTGCCACACACACACACACACACACACAGACACACACACAGACACACAGACACAGACACACACACACACACACACAGACACACAGACACAGACACACAGACACACAGACACAGACACACACAGACACAGACACACAGACACACACACACAGACACACACACACACACAGACACACAGACACACACACACACACAGACACACAGACACACACACACAGACACACACACACAGACACACACACAGACATAGACACACAGACACACACACAGACACACACACACACACACACACACACACACACACACACACCCTGCGTATGCTCTTTTAGGGTCCAGTGGCCATCTGCTCTACTCTGCGCAGGTGGCAGGCCTCAGGGCTATGGTCTGTCTCAGATTTGAGAAGGGGTAGAAGGGGAATGAGGACAAATGGGATGGAAGGCTTCTGAGCTTCCTGCACACTTCCATTCTCCGCGGTCCTGACCTTTCTTCTCTCTGATCAGGTCCAACTTAACCTTATGGATTTGGCATCAGCTATCCCTGCATCTCAAAGTAAAAAGATTCAAGGTTTGAGTCTTCCACTTTTCCATGGGACTGGTGGTGGGGACAGGAAACAGCCTGGAACCTGGGTCATTGAAATTTCCAGTTCCTCCCTACTTCCCCGATGTGGCTGGGAAGTACTGCTTGACTCACTCACCCTCCAGGGAGATGCTGTGAGAAGGTTGAGGATGGAGGTGTTTGTGGCATGATGGGAAGGTAGGAAAGATTCCATTGGCCTTTAACTTCCTGTCTTTACTTTACCTCTCCTCTTTGCTGGTGCCACTCTCAGAATTCGGGGACATCACAAACTTGAGAGTCAACTTCACCAAACTGGCCCCTGTGCTCCAGAGGGGCTCCTATCCACCCAGCGCCTACTTTGCAGTGTCACAGCTACGTCTACAGGGGAGTTGCTTCTGTCATGGACACGCTGACCACTGTGCCCCTAATCCTGGAGGCCCTACAGGTCCCACCACTGCTGTGCAGGTGACAACCCAGGGTGGGTAGGGTAGAGTGGAAGGAGTAGGACCAGAAAAGACCCATGAAGCAGGGCAGCCACTTTGTTCAAGTTGTGGCTATTGCTGGTGACATAGCTCAGTGGTAGAGTACTTGCCTAGTATGTGAAAGGTCAGAGAACAGTAGGGAGATAGGTTGGGGGGTGGGGGCTGGGCATGGTGTGTATACCTGGCAAGCCCAGAACACTTAGAAGGTAGAAGCTGGACGAGCAGGAGTTCAAGGTCATTTTTAGCTACAGAATGAATTTAAGACTAGCTGAGTGCAAATCACCTTGTAAAGAAAAAAATATATCCAAACAAGCAAATGATAAACAACAACAACAACAAAAAGACATAGGTATTTAATAAGTCTCCAAGAACAGAGAAAAACCTACTGTTTCAGAAATCTAATTGTATACTTAGGTCTGCATTACAGCTGGGGATGGTTTCAACTTTCAGTTGCATGTACAGGGAAAGCTGACACAGTCTCTCAACCTGGGTCTCACCGCATTACTACACCATGGAAATTACTGTGTACATAGGAAAATATTATCATGAATTATAAGGTATGAGAGCCAAAATAACCTGTCTGGGCCTCTACTCTCAGTTATTCTGATTTAATTACTGAGGTTGGAAGCTTCAGGTTGTTGTACTTCCGTGGGGTTGAGAGCTGATGAGTTTATTCATCTGGCAGTAGGGTGTGGGGTCAGAGGAGGGGTCAATGCTTAGTCCGCACACAAAGTCCACCCGGACACCAGCCAGTATTGGTGCAGTGGGGTAGAGAGGCTACAGTTTAGCAAGCTCTGTTGGTCCACAGTCACACTGAATAGGAAGACCCTGTGAAGAGGAGAGAGCCACTGTAGTGAAGGAGAGCTGGGACCTTTTGTTTGCCGTTCCCAGGGGGTCAGTGTGCCAACCTAAGGGTTATGGCACAGCCTGGTGGCAGAGGGGCAGGGGGAAGTCACAGAGGGAGACTGAGGAGGGAGGTTAGTGGAGAGAGCAGTCCAGTCTCTGCTCTGTCCACTTCTGGGCCAATTCCTTCTGGAGACTACAAAGGAGCCCAGAGAGATGCCCAGGATCTCTCAGGGTTTAGGAGACAGATTCAGAGAGCCGGAGGCTGAGAAGGAGGAATGCAGGGGCATGAGGAGGAGCTCACGGGACGGCACCAGTGCCTTGGACTTGTCCCAGAGGTTCAAGGTTCGGGTGGAACTTGGCCAGGCCTCTGGTGTTTGTAAAACGCTGTCTATGTGACTATGTATGCAGTCACATAATTTATGGAGTTAAAGGGACCTAGGAGGACCTAGGCAGGAGAGATAGATATGATCCACTTGGCTAATGGATGCAGAAATTAATTATGGCAGGCAAAAAAAAAAAAAGAAGCCCCATCAGTATTGGCTAATGGGAAATGGCAGCTTGCATGAGTAGTGGCTAGAGATTCAGTTGTGGCAGAGAAAGGAGAAGAGCTAAGAGTGAACAGGTCCCTGGATGACAGGCTGTGGGGGTGGGGCTTAATTGGGGAGACAATTAGCATACAATAGTGGTTCTATTTTTATATCTTAATGAGTCTAGTAACAACTCACAATGCGTGTTCTACCAGGCAAACAGCTTAGTCACAGATTGCCAGAATGGAGCTGCAGAGAGCTTGCCAGCCTCCAGAGTCCCACAGTTTATTAGTCCAATGTCCCTTATCTTGCACCGAGCCCTGGCCTGTACAGCACAGGTATCAGGAAGCATGAACGAGCCTGTGAAACCCTTGCTCCCGTGCAGGACACCATGCATGCATGGTGGTGCATTGACTTCTCACAGGCACACGCTGTGAGTGTTCACATACAGATCCTGGCCATCACAGTGTTATAGGAACTAGGTGGAGGCTGAAGTATTTAGGTGTGAAGCATCTAGGTGTGAAGTATTTAGGTGTGAAGTAAGAGAAAGCGTGTGGAGGAGAGGCTGCCCATCTATAGCTGCTGCACTCCATAGGAGGCAACATGACCGGGGGAGGGGAAACCGGGCAGGCAGGGCCCAAGTAGGGGAAAATGGGCGGGGCCTGTGCACCGCACCAGGGTAGGGACAGGTACCAAGTACCTGTAGGCTGCCTAGGCGGGGAGTCCTGGGTCCTTTTCAGCAGCTGGAGACGCTGAGGCCTGACCCATGCTCCTACACGGCAGGTTTTGATAAGAAGAGACAGTCCATAGTTTCAAAGTTTTATTATGGAAAAGTAGAAAAAGAAAAGAAGATAGAGAAGTAAAGAGAGAGAGAAAAGATAGAGGGATGAGAGCTGGCCATGACCATGTGGAAAGAGGGGAAAAGAGAGGGGAGAGAGGGGAAACAGGGGGACAAGAGCGAGGGCAAGAGAGAAAAGCAAGAGAGCACTAGGAGGGGCCTGGCAGTCCCCTTTATAGTAGGCTGGGCTACTATACCTGTTGCCAGGTAACTGTGGGGGTGGAGTCCAGCCAGAACACTAGGGGCCTGGGCGCTTGGCCCTATGTGACTGATGGCCACAGGATTATGGAGTTGAGGAGTCAGGAGTCTGGGAGCATGGCTCATGGGTTCCATCCCTTGTAGAATGTTCTACTGGGTCTCTGGAGTAAGCGCTGCTCAACCAGGCCATAGACTGCCTTACACGGACCCACAGGCATGGTGTTCTGGAAGGACTTGTGTCTAGTCAAGGTCTTGAGGGAGAAGCATGCTGGTCTGCTGGGGAATGGGCAGGTCCAGCCCTCAAACTTTCCTGTATGTTCTTTCTGGTAATCACTGGCTCCTCTCCCAGGTCAATGATGTCTGTGTCTGCCAGCACAACACGGCTGGTCCCAACTGTGACCGCTGTGCCCCCTTCTACAACAACCGGCCATGGAGACCTGCAGAGGGCCAGGACACCCACGAGTGCCAAAGTAGGAACCTGGGATAAGACCCTGACCGTAGTAAATGGGATGGGAGTTGACTCTTCGGTTTCTTACCTGGAATGCTGGGTATCTGCTTTTTTTGCTTACGTGGAGACTTAATTTCAGCCATGTCTTTCCGATCTCTAGTTTAGAGTGTAGCTGGGATTCTCTCACTGCGTCCACCTTTATTCTGTCAGCCCTGGAAGAGCCAGGCTTTGGTCCCTGCTGAAGCTCCCAGAGTCACTGGCCCTCCAGGCTCCTTGCTGTGTCAGACATATTGGGCTCCCAGTGATCACATCTCTATACCCAATGGTCCTTGGATACAGAGCTGTTGTCTGTGCAGATCACAAGGGGGCAGAGACCCATCTGTGATTATGCAGAGGGCTAGAGTACATGGAGGATCTCCTTTTCTTCTGGAGTCCATCCCAAAAGGGAGTTGGGAGGTCTGAGTGCTTGTCCACTCAGCCCCCTCTCTGGGCATGCAACCCTTCCCCAGCCTTCTTTGAAACTGGGCCCCAGGTCCTTGCTCTGCCATCTTGAAGCGTCGATAGAGATGCCAAGGCTATGGTACCTGCCCTGGTGGTCTGGGTTGCCTCATGGAGTCAACCTTGGATCTCCCCCGTCTAGGGTGTGACTGCAATGGGCACTCAGAGACCTGCCACTTCGACCCAGCTGTGTTTGCTGCCAGCCAGGGGACAAGTGGGGGTGTGTGTGACAACTGCCAGCACCACACGGAGGGCAAGAACTGCGAACGCTGTCAGCTACACTATTTCCGGAATAGACGACCCGGCGCTCCCGTTCATGAGACCTGTATTCGTGAGTAGTGGCTTCAGAGGCAGGTGGCTGCCCACCCATTCTCCCCAGTTTGTCCCTGGGGACATGAAGGCTACCAAGAAGGAATGAAATTTTGGTCTCAAGGAAGGATTTGTGGGTTGTTTTAATTTGGCTGTGCTCTATTGAGTAAGTCACTTACCCTCTCTGGTCTCTGGACCATCAAGCAATGAGCTTGCTGGTCAGTATACAACCTTTCTTTTGGGCACAGAGAAAAGAATGCACAAACACAGCTCCTGCCTTTGGGGTGCACACATTTGTGAAACTGAGGGGCTCAAGTGCACCCCTTTTGTTTTTCTGTTTCCCCAATGTTGAGAACTCCTCCACCATGAGATTATATCTTAATCCTCCAGCCCCAGCACAATGACTGGTAAATCGCTGTGGTTGAGTATTTATTGACTAACTGAATAATGGAACGACTTAACATGCCCACCAGGCCACTAGATTCACATGGGACAGTGGTTCTCAATCTTCCTTAGGCTGTGACTCTTCAATACATTTCCTCATGTTGTAGTGATCCTCAACCACAGAATTATTTTCATTTGTACATCATAACTGTAATTTTGCTACTGTTATGAGTTGTAATGTAAATAGCTGTTGTGCAAGACATCTGATATGTGACCCTTGTGAAAGGGTCATTCAACCCAGAGGGATTGTGACGCACAGGCCGAGAACTGCTGACCTAGGAGACAAACAGGTTAGAACAGGTGTTTCAGGCCAGTTCAATCAGGAAAAACCTTGTGGACAAAGGAGCCTTGAGTTTTGCGAAGCATGAAGGAGTCCAGGCTCAGTCAGGAGAAGCTCAGTAGCTGGCCGGTATTTATGTCTGGAACTAGTGAGACAGACTCGAGTCTGCTTCCCCCAGGACAATCTCCTAGATGCTAACATCTGCAAGCACTAGTTTCCTCATCTGTATAGCAACTGCTGCCTACTGAGGATATTGTGTGGACTGTGGATATTGTGTATAGTCATGGTAGTCACTCAAGAAGTGATGACCACAGAAGCAAGAGCAAGAATGGTCCTTAGCAGGAATCAAGCACCGTCCTACCTGTTCTGCATTCACCATTTACGCTCAGAAGAAATGTCTTTTTCTCATGTGGCAGATAGGGAAACAGGCACCAGGGGTTCCATGCTTGGTTGGGGTCAGGAGGCCTGGGGACTTGGAGCGGGCTATCCTGGCATGTGCTCTGAGCTCTGATGTTTTGTTCCTGCCTCGCAGCCTGTGAGTGTGATCCTGACGGGGCAGTCCCAGGAGCTCCCTGCGACCGACTGACGGGTCAGTGCGTGTGCAAAGAGTACGTGCAAGGAGAGCGCTGTGACCTTTGCAAGCCTGGCTTCACAGGGCTCACCTTTGCCAACCCACAGGGCTGCCATTGTGAGTAAAGATCCCAGGAAGGTGTGGGGTGGGGCGGGGTGACGTGGGCTGTTGGCGGGGGTGGGGGGATGGCTACTAGACCAAGCCTTGTCCTTGGAGTGTTCTCTTCAGAGGAAGCCCGCTCCGTGCATGTGTGCTTCACCACAGTCCTCCAGCAAGTGGCAGCACAGGCCTGGGTTGGAAGGTGGGTTTGAGTCAGCCGGTGCCAGGGTGGGCAGGCCCGCTGCCAAACTGCCAGGTGGCTGGGAAGGCGCAGTGGCCTTATGAGTAAGCCATGTTATGCACAAGGACAAGCCCTGTGACTTCAGGCTGGTGTCATCGCAGAGATCAGCTTTAGGTTAATGTACAGAATTAGCCCTGAATTCTTTTTGCAGAGTGAGAGTCTGGGACACAGTGTCCAGAAGCAGGGCCAGACAGCTTGGTAGGTGGGACGGGTCCCTGAGGCTACTCTCTCCAGTAAGGCAGAGGGAAGGTGCTTTTCCAGGGCCAGGCCTTCTCCGGGGTGTGTTTTCTGGGGCTAGCCTCTCCACGGGAGTCTACCTATGCCCTTCCTCCCTCCCATAGCCTGTGATTGCAGCGTCTTAGGTGCCCGGCAAGACATGCCTTGTGAGGAGGAAAGTGGACGTTGCTTGTGTCTGCCCAATGTAGTGGGCCCCAAATGTGACCAGTGTGCTCCTTCCCACTGGAAGCTGGCCAGCGGCCTGGGCTGCGAGCCCTGTGCCTGTGACCCACGCAACTCTCTCAGCTCCCAGTGCAACCAGGTATGAGTGACAAGCCCAGGGGCTCTTCAATCACAGGGCGGTCCTACCCTCCAGTTTCTCTTGTCTCTCCCTTACACTGTTCTCTGGCTTTCCCACTGCCAGGTAAAACTATATCTGTCCCCTTTCCCGTTGGGGGAGGCCACCAGATCTCCCTCCCTCTGTAGTTCTCAGCCTTGGGCCAGGCTTGCTCCCCATACCTTCTGCAACTCGTTGCTAGAACTTGACTTTGGACTTATCTTTGAGTGGGAGCCCTAGTTTTGGGGAGCACCAGGTCTTTAGAGCAAGGGTCTGGGGTACAGTCCCCAGAAGCAAGGCCATGCAGAGACTGGAAGGGTTCCCCACGGCATCCTCTCTGTTCAGTTTACAGGGCAGTGTCCTTGTCGGGAAGGATTTGGTGGCCTCACTTGTAGTTCTGCAGCCATCCGTCAGTGTCCTGACCAGACCCATGGAGATGTGGCCACGGGGTGCCGAGGTGCGCGGTGTTTGTTACATGATCATGCAGCAGGCATGTAGAGGGGAGGAATAAGGGATGCTTGGTGAAGGGCCTTGATATGGTTGGAACTCCTGTACTGATAGCCTGGGTAGCCCTGTGAGCGTCTACACTTGAAGACTGTCTGGCTTCCCTGTGCTTGGATCAGGCTAACTGAGGTGAGAGGCAGGGGGCTTTGCTCCCACTCCTTGAGACTAGTGGCCAGCAGCAGTGGAGAAAGTGGGTCTTGGAGAGGGGATTGGAGTGCTTCCCTGGAGGGCTTATATATCAGCAGTGGCATAGGACTGGAGTCTAATGGCCAACCTCAGTCCCAGCTCTGCTTTGCGGAGTCTAAGCAGCTTGGTCCCCTCTCCTACTTCCTTTCCTGCTCTTAAGGGAGAGGGGCTGTGCACTGGGCCCCTTCTGTGCCACGTTGCCTCCTAAACAGAAGCCAGAAATAAGAGTATGCTGTGCAATGGATGTGAGGATCAGATAGGTTCATGTGCACGGGAACATGTAGCTCGGACTGTGACCAGCATGCAGTGGGCACAGAGGATAAGCTTTCTGTCATTCCCTGTCAAGGCTGGCTTTGTTCTAGCTGATGTCAACGGATAGTCTATGTCACTTAAGCAGGCCCATTCTCTTCATTCTCACCACACCCCTTCCCCTTCCTGGCCCCAGCCTCTGAGTGTTCTTTCTCCTGGCTTCTAGCCTGTGACTGCGACTTCAGAGGAACCGAGGGTCCAGGCTGTGACAAAGCTTCAGGCCGTTGCCTCTGCCGCCCTGGCTTTACGGGCCCCCGCTGCGACCAATGCCAACGAGGTCACTGCGACCGCTACCCAGTATGTGTGGCCTGCCACTCCTGCTTCCAGGCCTATGACACAGACCTCCAGGAGCAGACTCGACGCCTTCGCAGTCTCCGTAATGCCACTGAAGGCCTGTGGACAGGGACAGGTCTGGAGGACCACGGCCTGGCCTCTCGGTTGCTAGATGCCAAGAACAAGATCGAGCAGATCAGACAGATTCTGGGTGGCACCTCTGTCACAGAGCGGGATGTGACTCAGGTGGCCAATGCCATCTTCTCTATCAGGTAGGTCCTTTTTCTGCTAAGCTGTTGGAGGGATTTTGCCAGTGGATTTGAGTGAGGACCACACCGGTTCATTCCAGTTCATGGGGGCATCTTTACACACATCCTCTCTTAGTTACCAAGGCATGTCTGTGAAGGTGGAGTGGTGATGTTTCCTTCATTCTGCAGATGTGGAGACAGGAACAGGTGTGGTGAGCTATGCAGATAACAGACCCAGAGCCTCAGCCTAGTGTTCTTCCTGAGCCTGAACTGCCAGTGGGATAGTCAGCCCTGGATTAGTCACCTTGGCAGAGGGCATCCAAGAGACAGGGCACTAAAAATATCTCTGAATTTGTCTTTAGAATGGAAACAGTCCTACCCACACCCCTCCAACCAGCAGAGGCGCCTTCCTTAGGAGTTCAGGTCCTGGAAGCTTCTATAATTAGCTTGTGTTCCCTGAGCATCGGTGGATGGTGCCAAGCCCAGAAGGAATATGAAAGAGGCTATGTTTCTCATGAGGGTATTCAGACATCTTGGGCAGTGTGGGAGTTGAGGGGGCTCTCTGGATGAGCTACAGCTTGTTGGAACCTGTTCGTTTGTTCATTCATGCATTTGTTTATTCATTCATTAATTCATTCACTCATTCATTTCACCTGTGTGTGTGTGTGTATGTGTGTGTGTGTGTGTGCCTATGCGCTCACGAGTTTGCAGGTACACATGTATACAGAGGCCAGAGCACATTGGTGGGTGATGCCTGCTGTCACTGTATGATATGCCTGCCTTATGACAGGGTCTTCCATTGACTCAGAAGCTCGCTGCTTTGGTCAATGCCTAGCTTTTTATATGTGTGCTAGGGATTTGAACTCAGGTCTTTATAGTTGCAGAATAAACATTCTTATCCACTGAGCCATCTCCTCAGCCCTTGTAAATAGGCTTTTGAGTACCTAATAGGATACAAACATTGTGCAAGATGCTTGGGACATTAAAATACTAAGACATGGTCTTCACAGGCCAAGGGCTAAGGTATCTGTCCTGTAAACAATGATTTGATACATGAGGTATGTTAGAGAGCTCAGACTCTCACAGAGGAGGCCATGGTGGCCTTCATGGGGGAAATGCTATATGTCTCAGAATTAGGCTTAATTCCTGTGTGGTCAGCACAGGAATGTGTTGTTTCAGTAGGCCCTAAAAGGGCATGCTATGTCCGAACAAGGCTGTATGGTAGAGATGTATAAGAACAGAAAGCATGGTGGTATAGGAGAGGTCATGAGGCATGAGGACAGAGATACTCCAGAGATACTTAAGCCCAGGACCCAGGGCCTGGAATGACACTCCAAGCCTCTGCCAGATAGAAATGGCTGATGAGCATATAGTGGTTGGAGCTCCATGGGGGAGGGTTAGGCTATGGAGGAGAGACTAGAAACATCCCAAATGTAAGGGGAGAGCTGAAGTTGGCCTGGGGAGCCAGAGGAGCCAGCAGGGTCGTTCTCTTCATGGAAGCAAAGAACAGCCGGAAGATGGAGGAGGAGGAGGAGGAGGAGGAAGAGGAAGTGGAGGAGGAGTAGGAGGAAGAGGAGGAGGAGGAGGAGGAAGAGGAGGAGGAAGAGGAAGAGGAAGAGGAGGAGGAGAAGGAAGAGGAGGAGGAGGTGGAGAAGGAGGAAGAGGAAGAGGAGGAGGAGGAAGAGGAAGAGGAGGAGGAGGAAGAGGAGGAAGAGGAAGAGGAAGAGGAGGAGGAGGAAGAGGAGGAGGAGGTGGAGAGGGGTAGGAGAAAGAGGAGGGAGAGGAGGAGGTAGAGGAGGAGTAGGAGGAAGAGGAGGAGGAGGAAGTGGAGGAGGAGGAGGAGGAAGAGGAGGAGGAGGAGGAGGTGGAGGAGGAGGAGGAGGAAGAGGAGGAAGAGGAGGAGGAGGAGGAAGAGGAGGAGGAGGTAGAGGAGGAGGAGGAAGAGGAGGAGGAGGTAGAGGAGGAGGAAAAGGAAGAGGAAGAGGAGGAGAAGGAGGAGGAAGAGGAGGAGGAGGAAGAGGAAGAGGAAGAGGAGGAGGAAGAAGAGGAGGAGGAAGAGGAGGAGTAGGAGGAAGAGGAAGAGGAGGAAGAGGAGGAGGAGGAGGTGGAGGAGGGGTAGGAGGACGAGGAGGAAGAGGAGGAGGAGGAGGTGGAGGAGGAAGAGGAGGAGGTGGAGGAGGAAGAGGAGGAGGAGGAGGAGGAGGAAGAGGTGAATCCTGTATTGCACTGACAGAAGTCAAGGAGAGAGAGAGCATTGGCAGAGCCTTTGCAGAGGGATAGGGCAGGCTGTGCCCTGGCTTCAGCTTGTCTGAGCCTCTGCCAGGCAGAATGCCATGTGGATCATTCCCTCTTACACCCTTATGGAAGGTGCTTCCCCAAGCAACCTGCTTCTCCTGACTCAGTCTCAGTTTCTCCTTATAGTTCAGCAAATACCCTTCTCTCTCAGGAGAACTCTTCAGGGCCTGCCGCTGGACCTACCCTTAGAGGAGGAGATGGACTCCTTCTCTGGAGACCTGGGGAATCTAGACAGAAGCTTTAATCGGCTCCTCCTTTTGTACCAGAGCAAGAAGGAGCAATTTGAGAAGCTAAGCAGTGTGGACCCTTCAGGTGAGGACAGAGGCACAGGCTACTTGCCCTAGGGAGAAAGGCCTCTCCCTACCCAAGGCTTCCAATCCTTCTTCCTCAGGAGCCTTCCGCGTGCTGACCATGGCTTATGAGCAGTCCTCCCAGGCTGCACAGCAAGTGTCCGACAGTTCCAGCCTGCTGAACCAGTTGAGGGACAGTCGCAGGGAGGTAGAGGGTCTGGAGAGACAGGCTGGAGGAGGAGGAGCCAGAGGAGCTCAGCTCATGGCCCTGCGCCTAGAAATGGCTTCGCTGCCTGACTTGACACCCACCATCAACAAGGTGACTGAGAATGAGAGCCCAGTGTCCCGAAGCCCTCACACCTGTAATCCGTTCCACTCAGAACCTACCCCACTCCTTCTGACCCCATGTCCTTGGTGTGTGTTCCAAGATTGCCGAGGAAACATGACTATGGTTGCCATGGAGATGTATGGCTGTTCAGTGTGGGATGGGAGTAGTTATGGAGGGGCCTCTGACACCCTCATTCTCTCTACAGCTTTGTGGCGGGTCTAGGCAGACAGCCTGCACCCCAGGAGACTGCCCTGGAGAACTGTGTCCCCAGGACAATGGTACAGCCTGTGGCTCAAACTGCAGGGGAGCCCTGCCCAGAGCCAGAGGGGCCTTCCACGTGGCAGGGCAGGTAGCTGAGCAGCTACGAAACTTCAACACCCAGCTCCAGCAGACCAGGCAAATGGTAGGTGCCACAGAGTACCGGAGCGAGAGTCACAGGGTGCAAAACCCCTCGAGCGATTCAGAGTTCACATTTTATGTTCAGGAGAGTAAAGCCCAGAGATCTCAGGAGACTCGTCTAATGTCTCACAGCAAGTGTAAAAGTAGAATTTGGAGCTTTCTCCTACATAAATACGATTTGCAAAAGGGGTTTGCTTGCAAATCCCAAGGCTGCAAGTCCCAAGGAGAGGATGCCCCACTGATTCCTTGAGAGCTGCCCAGAGGCTCCCTGGAGGCGCTGTCCAGTTCTGACCCACGTTGTGTTTCAACAGATCAGGGCAGCTGAGGAAGCAGCATCAAGGGTCCAATCTGATGCCCAGCGCCTGGAGACCCAGGTGAGTGCCAGCCGCTTGCAGATGGAGGAAGATGTCCAGCGCACACGACTTCTCATCCAGCAGGTCCGGGGCTTCCTCACAGGTGAGCTGGCCCACACTGCCTGGGAGTCCCCTGGCTTCTACCTGTCCCTCATGCCCACATCTATTTCATTAGTCTCCTGCCTGCTTCCCACCATGCCTGCTGCCCTTGGGCTTGACCCTGGCTCTGGCCTGTGTTTTGGGGTTGTTTTTCCTATTGATTTTGTTGCCCTCCCACCCTTCCTCCAGCTTCTCGTCCTTGTTCTTGGATGAACACGGGCTCCTTTCTTGACCATCTCATCTCTGTATCTGTTTCTCTTTCCTTTGTTCACTGGATGTCTTTGAACCTGCCAGGCCAGTGCCCACTGCAGGGTCTTTCTCTGATCTTTGCTGGCCTGGGATCAACAGCTCCAAGGCTACAGTTTTAAATGCCACCTCCCCAGAGAGTTTCATGCAATCTCCCTGTCTGCGTCCCTCCTCCTCCGATCTCCCATTCATCCTCTACTCAGAAGTGGTTGTGCAGTCCATTATGAGTGTGCCTCTGTCTAGTTCATGATGGTATCTCTGGCATATATATATATATATATATATATATATATATATATATATATGTATATATATGTATGTATGTACACACACACACACACACACACACACACGACTGGTGGAATGAAAGATTGAATGAATGAGAACTCTCTTTAGTGGCCTAGGGGATGAGATAGGACTCAGGCAGTTTGCTTCTCTTGACTCTGTCTTTCCCTTGAGAATGGGATTGGTAGTATTCTACAGGTTTATCCCGAGGACCAAGGACCTGCTGTAAAATGTGCTTTGACAAATTAAAGGTGCCACTGGAGTGTGATCCGATATTATTAGCTCTCGGGTCCCTGCCAGGACTTTGCTTGGCTGGAAGCCTGGTTGATATGAGCTGAGAGCTAGAGCACAACAGCCACAGCTCATGCCACTACTGCAGTGTTTTTACCCCAAATAGGCCAAAGCTGTCTCCTGAGGGCGGACAGCAGGCCATGCATGGAGTGGTAGGTGGTGCAGGTAGTTCTTAAGTCCAGCGGGGCCCTCCACAGAGTCCCTGTGACTTAAGCAGGGGAAGCCACGGGGGAGCATGATGTGGGGGTGCAGGGCAGGGGTGCCTGGCACAAGGACAACCAAGGTTTGGGGCTTGATGCTGAACAGCCATCTTATGTTAACTTGAGCGTGCCTGGGCTCAGGCCGGGAGGGGCTGGCTGACTTCTACTCTGTGTAGCTTGGGTTCAGCTCCTGGGAGCAGGCAGGAGCTCTCAGGCCTCTCCTCCCTCTCAGCTAGACTGCACCTCAGGTCAGGGTCAATGACAAGTGCAGGGGCAGAGGGGACGGTGGGCCTGAGAGAGGCTGGGGTGTGGGTAGGACCCCAGAGAGTTCTCATAGCCGCCACTTGGTGGAGGTGCCACTTTCACCTGCCACTGCCAGGGGAGAGAATGGCACTGTGTCACTTGCTACCTGTGCAGAGAGACTGATCCCAGAACCCCAGAGGGATTCAGGCCGGGCTAAACTATCTGGGCAAGTGGTTACTTCTTTCCAAAATGTTATCTTTGGAAGCAGCTGAGAGATGAGAAAGTGTTGCCTCTGTGCTTCTCTCTTAGATCTCTCTCCGAGACGCTTTGTAAAAACTCATGGTGACATGTCACAGCCCAGGATGGGGAGGGGGCCCCCGTCACTCGAGGGCATTTCACGGGTCAGGAAACTGAGCCTAGGAAGCCAAAGTGTCGAAGAGCAAGTTCTCTTCACTTTTTCATTTCCCCTCCAGTACCAAGGGCCTCCGAGTGCCTGACCTGAGCTGGTATCTGGGGACACAAAACAAAACAAAATCCAGCCTCTGTTCTCAGGGAGCTCATGCTTCAGCAGGAGAAGAGAGACAAGCCAGAAGACTGTTTTTATGGGGTTATGGGGACGTGTCACGTGCTGGGGAGAAAGAAGAGGTGGGCGCCTGGGAATGTGCTTCGAGATTGCATTGCCGGGACCGGCCCGAGACAGTGATATTTCAGGAAAACAAAAATGGTAGTCCTTCTCTGCCTTTGCAGAAATGAGCACTCAGGCCTGAAGACGGGTGCGGGGAAGGGGGTCTCATTGCCAAGGAAGCAGTTGCAATTCCAGGCCGCTCCCTCCAATTTGGCGCTGATTATGTGTGTGCTGCTGTGGTTATTCAGCACCAGCTGCCTGGCACCGCCTCCTCTTTCAAGTCCACAGCTTCCTGTGGCACAGACACTTAGCTGCCACAGCTGTGCCCACATCCCTCCTCCTCTCAGTAGAGCACAGGACAAGAATCTGCTAGCGTCCTGGGAACACTACCAGCCCCAACCCCCCACCACGACACAGGGGCTATAGCAGCCTTCCTCCTCCAGCGGTGCTTGCTACCCAGCCTGGGGGTGGGGGTGGGGGGGCTGCTGATCCTAGACGAGCTAAGTGGGGCCTCCAGTCTGATGGCTTGCTTGGCTGTCTTCCAGATCCTACAACAGATGCAGCCACCATCCAACAGGTCAGTGAGGCTGTGCTGGCTCTCTGGCTGCCCACAGACTCAGCCACAGTGCTGCGCAAGATGAAAGAGATCCAGGCCATTGCTGCCAGGCTCCCTAACGTGGACTTAGTGTTGTCCCAGACCAAGCAGGATATCGAACGGGCCCGCAGGCTCCAGACTGAGGCTGAGAAGGCCAGGTACGGCCACCGGCCCCAGCGCCTTCCTCAGGGAACTGGGCTTATGCTTATCCCCCAACTGTGTGCCTGGAGAGGGATACAGGGTCTGTAACATGGGAAGGGCTCACCATGGCCAGGGAAGCCAGGGTTTCTGCAGGCTCCAGGCTACATTTCATACACATGACCCAGTTCTTCATGCAGGGAGCTCATGCCTAGAGAGTACTATGAGCGTCACTCTTACATGGCTGCCCACGGGTGTGTCCTGTGGGGAGAGAGCTAATGTTTCCCTTGTCTTTGTCTACCTAAGAACAATGTCTTCCAGAACGAATTGAGCTCATGTCTGTTCGTCTTTTGCTCACTCATTCTCTCTCTCCTTCCTCTTCCTTTACTCAGAAGCCGAGCCCACGCTGTAGAAGGACAGGTAGATGACGTGGTCGGGAACCTTCGGAAGGGCACCGTGGCTCTGCAGGAAGCTCAGGACACGATGCAGGGCACTGGCCGCTCTCTCCGGCTCATCCAGGAAAGGGTTGGTGAGGTGAGGCATGAAGGTCTCCCCGTGTTTGGGGATGAATAGATTTAGGTACAAGGCAGAAGGTGTTAGAGTATGACCTGGTTAGATGCCACCCTGGAGATCTTGCCTTGGCTTGGCTTTGAGCTTCAGATTTGTCTCACCCGTTCAGGATGCAAAAGCAGGGATAGACTCTGAGCTGCCCTGGGGATAAAGTGGGTAGAGCTGGAGGAAGAGAAAGCCTGGGTACCACCCGCAGGTAGCTTGAAGTCAAGGGAGGACTTTCCTTCCTGAAGCAAGAGAGACAAGCTAGGGAAATGAGGCCCCTTGATGCTTGTGAGACCCAGCACAAACCTCAATTCCTTTGTCTTTCAATAAAGGTTCAGCAGGTCCTGGTGCCAGCTGAAAGGCTGGTGAAAGGCATGAAGGAACAGATGAGTGGATTCTGGGCACGAATGAAGGAGCTCCGTCGCCAGGCCCAGGAGGAGCAGGCCCAGGCGGTGCAGGCCCAGCAGCTTGCAGAGGATGCCAGCAATCAGGCAATGAATGCTCAGGAGGTATAAAGATGGCAGAGTCACCCCAGTCTCATGGAACCAGAGTGGGGTTCCTGAGGAGTGAGGCTTACTACACCTTATACAATTGTACAGGACAGAATCACAACAGTCCCGGGGTAGACCCAAATATACGCTGTGTCTGACCTACCCAACCCTGCTCCTTTGGGTAGCTAGTGCAAGGTACGAGAAACCTCCGAGATACTCTCTGTTTATGAAGGAGGTTCATCTATAAAGTAGTTCTCTCAATACCCATTCTGGAGCTCATCTCTTGAGTCTCCAGCCTGGTCAGGCATTCATGGCTTAGACAGATACCCTGGGCTCTGTCCTAGTCAGAGTCAGGACCAAGAAGATCAAAGAGTCACATCAGTATCTCAGGGGCACCTCTCGATTTACCCGGGGCAGGAGCACGGGCACATGATATTACCCTTTCATTTTTGTGCCTGGCGAGTGAGAAGACACAACAGGAGGAAAGAAATTTTAAGACATCCCCAGGGGGTGGGGGGGTCAGGAATAGGGCAGTATAGGCAAACCCAACCCCTGGGGGATATTAGGAGGCTGCATGCTATCTGGGTGAAGCCAGTTAGCTCCTGGCATTTAGGATGTTAGATGATGTTCATGGTGATATTAAGAGCTACCTATCTTTTCCAGGGTTTTGAGAGACTTAAGAAAAAGTATAAGGAGTTGAAGGACCGGCTGGGTCATAGTCCTATGCTGGGTGAGCAAGGCAATCGAATCCTGGGCATCAAGACTGAGGCAGAGGAGCTCTTTGGGGAGACCATGGAAATGATGGACAAAATGAAAGGTGAGTGTGACCCGGGAACATGGACTGTTGGGCATTCTAGACGGCAGTCACCATCCAGGACTTATTACTTTTTGTGTGTGCATGTGTGTGTATATGTGCCATAGCACATATGTGGAGGTCAAAGGACAGCTTGGAGGAGTTGGTTATCTCCTTCCACCTTGTAGGTTCTGGGCATCAGATTCGGGTTATCAGGTTGGGCGGCAGGTGCCTTTACCCATAAGCCACCTCACCAGCCCATCCCGTCTGGGACTCCTAAAACTCACTCTTGTTGAAGCCAAGCCAGCAGTGACACAGAAATGAGATCATCCAAGACTTACTGGGCAGCCAGCGCATGTGCTGAGGCTGCAGGAACACAGACATGTGTGCATGGCCTGGCCTGGAGAGGCTCACGGTCCAGCTGGAACCTTTTCTCCTGCTACCCTCAAGATGCATGCTTTGACATATAGTGACATGTGTCTGTGATAAGGACACAGAGCTCTGGGTCCCAGAGGATAGTCAGTGCCAGGGAGAAATGTTCAGAGAGGTAAGATCTGAGGAAGGAGGTGCAGGCCAGAGAGGCTAGAGGCCTTTGAGACAATGGATAATGGTGGCGAGAAGGGAGGTGTTTTGAGGATGAGACAGGACTCATACCCAGGAGGAGAGGGAAGGAGGTGAGGAATCCTAAGAGGACAGTCTCATGGCTCCTCACTGCCCCGACAATGAGGGTAGACATGAACACAATCTCATCCCAGAGCGCCTGAGGATTTGGAACATGAAGACATGATGATAGTGGCTTTGGAAAGGAGTTTCCTAGGAACCTGTCAATCTGTGGGGCCACCGACCTGGTGTCTCCAGCAAATGCTACACCATTTCTGAATTTCAATACAAATGGTTGGAAAAGCCTCATTTATAGCTAGGAGGACACTATAGAAGAAATTAGGTTGGTGAGAAGCTGTGGCCGCACCCCCAGAGGAGAGAGTCGGAGGCTGATTTAGCACTTGTCCTGGTCTTGCCTGGCAATACCATATCTGCAGATAGCACACCAGGAATCAGTCACTGGGTAGGGAACTGCTAAAGTCTGAAAATGATGGGCTGGAACCAGTTGGGTGAAATTATATAAGAGGGAAAATTACCTCTGCCCCTGTTTGGGCTTCAGACACTAAACCATGGCTCGAGACAAGCTTCTCTAGGCATGGCTCATGTCACCGGAAGCTCATTATAACTGGCAAAGTGGTGGTAAGCACAAACTGTTCTCACCTGAAAGACACTCAAGAGTTCTGAGCCACTGAGAGTTGCTCTAAGTCAGCAAGGTCTTGCTCACTGCTAGAAGACTTAACAGACAGGATGCACCCGGACAGACAGGAGGCAGCAGCTTAAGGGTGAGAGCAAAGGATTCCCCCAGTCCCAGAGGATCCCATGCAGGCAAATCCTAACAAGCACATAAATGCCTGCCTCTGTGCTATGGACTGAGCCTTCTCTGTTTGCTGGGACCAGGCCACATCAGGTGCTGAGTCATTTTGCTGTCACCCTGTCCTGAGTGTCCATCTGGATCTCCATGGGTGTGACAGCCCGGGACCAACACCGCTGCACTCTGTAGGGGATGCTGAGGGTTGCCTCGTCTTCAGAAAGAATAGTGACGTACCTTCATTCCCAGGAGAGAAATGGTCAGGGTAGGCAGCCGGAGGAGGCGATGTTGCAGCTGAAGAATGGGGGTTTTTGCCTCTTGGATGTCAAGCCACAGAAGTGTGCAGAGCTGTCCCACAGGAGCACAACACACAGATTCCTACTGTCCAGGGGATAGACCTGGGGCAGCTGTGTGGACGATAGCAAAAAGTGGTCAGATTTGGGCTTTATGAGATGACTTCTGACATAGCTAGGGATGCCCACTGCTGCCCCACCAGGCAGTCCACATTCCTTCCCTACTCTTGGCAAAGTCCAGGCCATCACAATATGGTAGAGAGGACTCCTCAACTGGAGAACTTCAGACTGTGTGTCTTATCTGAGGATGGTATATGAATATTCTAGGGGTGGAAGCAACTATTTCCTGGTGTGATATTTTAGGGAGAGGAAGTGGTAAATGATCTAAGTCGCCTGGCCAGCTTTTTCTAGCTTCTGCTTGAGGGTCATTGGTAGGATTCAGGGTTCTGCATGCCCAACTTGGGTTGCTAATCTTGTTGGCGGCAGCCTTCCTTATCTCCCTGGGATAGTCAGAGAGCCTGGAGTGGAGGAGAGAGGTGGGCAAAAGGAAATCTGTGACTGGGGCTGGGCCTGCCAGGTGTCGATAAGAGTGGAATGGGGCTGAAGAAGTGGGTAGTAGGTGGTAACTGTCTGCCTCAGTGGTTGACTGCACTCAGGGGAGACTTTTCTCGTCCCTGCTGCCTCCAGGTTTGGGGAGGTGAAGGACAGGCTGGGAGTCCTTGAGTGTCTCACCTTCTGATTCTTCCTCACCGACTGTTCCTTCTGTCTCAGACATGGAGTCGGAGATGCTTCGAGGGAGTCAGGCCATCATGCTGCGCTCGGCAGACCTGTCAGGGCTGGAGAAGCGCGTGGAGCAGATCCGCAGTTACATCAATGGGCGCGTGCTCTACTACGCCACGTGCAAGTGATCTTAAGTCCCAACCTCAGACACTTCCCCTCCCTGCCTTGGAAGGGCACACCAGGGAGGGGAGTGTCTCCTGAACCTAGGGCGCTTTGATACCGTTGACAGCACAGTCTGGTCACCCTGGATGTGCTTCGAGGTACCGGACTGCCACTGAGCCTGTGCTTGCATGACCACATTGAGGAGAGAGATGGCTCAGGGGGTGGGGCCGTCACAACTGAAAATCCTCCAGATGAGGGACCTGGAATGGGCAGTGTGCCCCCAACACCAATTCCTGCCCTCCACTGTGGTGGAGTCTGGGACCAACTAAAACACTGAACTAAGAGCGATGTATGAACACAAAGCCCAATAAAAACCTTTGGATAGGAGCCTGGAAGCTCAAGAAGAAAATGATCTGTCTCTGCATTAAGTAACCTTTGTCACCTTTTCTGACTCCCGTTGAGGTTCCTGTGGACTCAGTCCTATGGCTTGCCCTGATTACTCAGTCTAGCTCAATTGGCCCCTAGACTCGGACAGATTGAGCTCCTGTTTCCAGACTGGAGTCCATCTGTTTCCTTCTCAGTGTCTGCATGTATACAGTGCCCTCTGTTCTACATAGGCAGAGGAGGAGTGGGGAGGAACTCTCTACACGGTCGTCCATGGCCTATGGTTGCCCAGTGTCTGGGACTGGTACCATAAGCCCAGAAGCTTTGAGCTTGAAACCCTGAGAGCCAGGGTTTTGAAGTCAGCGGCCTGCAGATGTAGGTGCTCGAGCTAGCGGCTTGTTTCTCTTGGTTCCAATCACTCGCAGCCACAGGTACTGGACAGCGCTTATATACCTCGGCTTTTATTGTACCTCATGGGCCTTAAGGCTTGGCAACTCCTGCAACTTCAGCCACCAGGACCCACGGTTTCTTGTCTTTGGATCCCGTAATGTTCAGTGTTTTCAGCTTTGACTTCCTGTCTGCTTTCTCTTCCCTGGTGCATCCACTCTTTGCTGCTTCTGTCCCCTGTAGGTCAGGAGGCCGCTGCCTCCCTTCCTGAGGCTATGTCTTTCCTCAGGTTACCATCTCAGGCTACTCTATGACTTTAACAAGCTGTCTCCCTATTAACTTAAAGAGGACTGAACGGTTGGTGTGTATGGCTGAAAGGAGCCTGGAAGGATGTTTGTGTTTGTCATTGTATCGTCCTCTCCATGTTTGCATGAAGGACTGTGTCTAAGTCAGTGTGCTGTTGCTGTAAAGAGACACCGTGACTGAGACAACTCTTATAAAGAAACGTATCTGCCAGGTGGTGGTGGCACACACCTTTAATCCCAGCACTCAAGAGGCAGAGGCAGATGGATCTCTGTGCGTCTGTGAGTTCAAGGTCATCCTGGTTTTTGGGATACAGCCAAGACTACTCAAAGAAACCTTGGAGAGAGAGAGAGAGAGAGAGAGAGAGAGAGAGAGAGAGAGCGAGCGAGAGAGAGAAGAAAAGCATTTAACTGGGGCTGGCTTATAGTTTCAGAGGTTTAGACCATCACTGAGAGTTCTACACCCAGATATGAAGGCAGCGGGAAGAGACACTGAACCTGGCTTAGGCTTTTGAACCTCAAACCCCCCCCCCCCCCAAGTGACTCCAGCAAGGCCACACCTACCCCAATAAGGCCATTTCATAATCCTTTCAAATAGTGACTCTCCCTAAGCATTCAAATATATGAGTCTGTGGGGACCATTCTTATTCAAACCATCACAGAATGTGTTTGTACTAATCACAGGCCCTTCCTTCTGCTGGGCCAAGTGCTCCTTCTCTGGCCTGGGTGAAGGTGACTTGTGATGGTAGGGAGTTTGTTGTAGGTAGTTTGAGAGTATTACCCGTTCTATTGCCTTCTGATGCAGAGTCGTGCTGTGCTGTAGTGTGGCTTCCTCGAGGCATCCCTGTGGGTTTAAAGCAGGCAGGATGCAATGAAGGCCCCCACAGAGCTGTTAGGGAGGAGCTACTTGCCTGGTAATCCTCTGTTCAAGGCAACTGGACACCGAAGAAGAATCCAACAACTCTTAACAGTGAGTCAGATACATACCCCATCCTCTTCTCCCAACATTTATTATTCAAAGGAAAAATAAACATTAAAAGGGTTGCTTTTAATAAAGGCCAGTTCCTAACATTAATATCGTGTTAACAGAAACCTAGTGTTTTGCTCTTAGCTAAACATTCCTAGGGAGAAACAGATGATTTTAACTTGTCCTAGAGGTAGGACAATGGATAGAAACTGTCTTGTGTAAAACGACTGTGTAGGCTGATATGGAATGTCACATTGTGTGCTCACCATGGTGTGCCTGCGTCTGTGTGTGTGCGCGCACGCACACACACACACACACACACACCTTCCCACATCTCATTTCTTCTTTCCTTTTTCCCCCCTTTCTCTTCTCTTTTCTTCCTCTTCCTCCTTCGAGAGAGGATCTCACTGTGTATGTAGCAAAGGCTAGCCTTGAACTCACATTCGTCCTGCCTCAGTACACCACCAGGCCTTAGATTAACTTCTTGATCATCACTGGTCAGCTAAGCTTTTTTTTTTTTTTTTTTTTTTTTTGAGCAGTATATCATATAAGTGGCACTGGGCGTCCGTCAGACAAGTGAGGATAACTGGGCAGTCACCTAAGGTCTCAACATGGTAGGTGAGGGCCAAGCTGGGTCTCAAATTCATGTTTACAGCAGTTCCAGACAGAGCAGGAAACACAGCATTCGCAGAACCTAGCCTGGGGGGTTGTAATGAGTTGCGTGATACAATGTATCCAGACACTTAGCTCCCAGTACACATTGGCTGCACTAACCTCTAGCTGTCCGGATGGGCCCAGCTGTCCGTGAGCTACTTCTGACTTGAACAGAATGAGCAAAAAATCCTCATAGAGAAAAATATGTCCATTTTTATTTGAACACAACACAGAGCACGAAGCTTGAGGCAAGAACACAGAGAGACAGAACAATGCACCTGACTTTCAGGGGAACGGAGGAAGCCAGAGGCAGGAGCCCTGGCTGACATGGAAATAGTCCCAGAATCCTTAATTAGGGATATGTGAGGTGTATGGCCAGCAGGGAGAGAAGGCTCACAGTCTGGTAGCCTCAGCTTTCTCTATTCCACCATGGAGGATGGGGGCACTGCTGTGAGGCAGAGGCAGGGAGAGCTTTGAAGTGGCCTGGGTCTCAGTGCAGTGGGAAGCTAATCCTGGAGGGGAGGACTAGAGTTGTGAGTGCTCCCAGGTCCCTGGGGGCGGGGGGCGGGCAGCCTGGCATTCATGCGAATAGGTACTATGATGATGGGTCCAGTCTGGCCATGAGGTCAGAGAGGCAGGAGTGGGTGTGATGGGTCCAGTCTGGCCATGAGGTCAGAGAGGCAGGAGTGGGTGTGCAGAGCGGGGAGTCCGAGTTAGACTCCATATGGCTTTGCTTGAAGACAGTGACACAGCCTGGCCAGCCCATAAAGCTTTTCACAAAAAAAAAAAAAAAAAAAAAAAAACCAACATGGGCCCAGATGAGCACTATCTATGGACGCTGCATGGAGCCACTGCACGTACGATGTGGGGACGGGAACGGGCAGGTCGGAAGACCTGGAGGCTGGGGGCAGGCCACTCATCCTGCTTGTGACCTCAGAAAACATCCAGGATTGGGGCTCCTTTGGACTTCCTGTGAGTGTCTGCCTGGGCGGCAACAGCCCTACTGCCTCAGACCAGGCGCGCCTGCTATCCCTCTCCACTGCTCCCCTTCCTCAGGGCAGACGCCAGCTCAGAGAGGCAGGGAAGAGCCAGGCATGTCTTCTGAAAAGGGAAGCAATTCTGAGTGACTGCAGGGCTCTCAGGCTCTCTGACCCCAGGAGTGGGTGGTCCCTTCTAGACATCAGACCCCCTACTCCCCAGCTCGGCCCACCCACCTCAGACTTTACCTGAAAACCACATGGGCTCCTGGGATCACATAATGAGACACACCCCAGTCTGCCCAGCCCGGCAGTGGGTGCTGCCACCGGCCTTCACTGGTACCATGACCTCTGACTTGAAGTTCCTGGAAAGGAGATCGAGTAGAGTCTTTGAACTATTTGAGGTAAGAAGGAAAACATGTTACACACACACACACACACACACACACACACACACACACACACACACAGCATCTGCCCAGTCTTTCCTTTCTGAAGTTCTGTTGGCACAGACCCTGCTGTGAACACCTCCAGGGCTCCATTCCTCCTTCTGGCCCCAAACAAGGAAGCCCTGGTAACCAGAGAATCTTCTTACTTCTTACTCACACATTCGATTTTGGCTTTTTTCAGGACTTAGGACTGAATGTCTCATGCGTGTGAGGCAAGTACTCTACTGTTGGGTTGAGGCCTCTCAACTTGACCTCTACCATACCTCAGTGAGGCATTTTATAGATGAGCAAACTTCGAGCCAGAGGTGAGACATGGCTGGCAATGGTTTCTCTGGCTGGTGGCAGAAATTTCCCTCGCCTGGACCCTGAATTACTTCCACCCTAATAGTGGGCCTGGCCTTTGCAGTGACACTCTTCAGCAAGTCATTCCTGTCCCTTCTGAAACGGATGAGCAGGGTAAGGCTCACTGCCTGAGACTACTTACTGTTTTTTGTTGGCCTTTCTAAAGAGGGTAGGCTCAGAGCAATAGGAAGACTTTCCCTTGTTCCCGATGTTTAGACAGCTGGAGCAGCAGCCACAGGGCCCCGTGGCTAGGGGGCCCTGCTGCATGGGCACTAGGCTACTGCTGATGCGCAGAGAGCCGTTGACCAGGCAGTTGAGTGAGCGGCCACCAGGAGCTGAGGGCCGGGAGCTGTGTGAGCAGGGTAGTCGGGTCTGTGCAGAAAGGGGTGTGCTTGGGTCCAGGATGGGGGCCTCTGTGATGGAGCTGTCGTGGGAGCCCGGTCTGGAGACTTCAGGAGCAGGGGACACCGGTGGCCTGTTCTCCACCTCTTGGCGGACACTGGGGCTGTGCAGGTTCATGTGTAGTTTCCTCATGTGATGCACCACCGCGGCCGCGTTGAAGGCTTGCTGAGGAGGCAGAAAAGTGTCTGGCTGTGCTCTCGCAGAGGCTGCTGGATTCCTGCTTTCTTCTCCCCGGGGACTCTGGAAACCACCCTGCCCACTTCCCAGTTCCCAGAGGGCACAGGGTACTGCTGTCACCTGGGGGAGGGATGCCCTAGGAAACCCATCCACCAGCCCCAGACAGTCTGGTCTCCCAGGGCCCAGGATAGCATGTTTAGCCTCTGAGCACAGCTCACCCTCCACTTGCTCTTGGCAAAGTTCTTCTGAATCTGGAGGCTGACAGATGGATAGATGTCCCGGTGCAGAGCTGTGTTCCCATCAATCCTAGCATTAGGAGGGGACTTGGTTACCAGGTAGCCCTGGCACTCGGTCAGAGGTTGGACAGGGTTCTGTGCAAGCAGGGCCATGTTTGGTTGATAAGATATCTCAGGAGAGGGATGACTCCAGTAGGAAAGGACTCCTATATCTTCCTGGGCAGGTCATAGGGGCTTATGCTTTAGCAAAACCAAAACCTTTTAGAACAGGGTTGGCAAACTGTGGTCTTGGGGATTGATCGGCCCATCACTTGCTTTTTGTAAGTGATGGTTCACTGGGGGCAGCTGTGAGCACTGATAGGCATTTTCCGTGGCTCAGTATGTGTTCCTCAGCAGGGATGAGTAGGTGCCTTTGATAGCAAAGTTCAACTGTTCATCTATTACCTGTGCCTTTACAGACCATGTATAAGCCCTGGCATCATAGAGAACTATGACTCTCATTCCCTGGCTCTTATCTTTGATCAGAAGCAAGTCCATGTGGGGCTGTCCTCCACAAGACCACCTTACGCAGGCCACACCTTACTCCTCTCTTTGGCCTCTTATTTCACCTGTCTCTAAGTGTTCCATAGATACATGACGTGTGCACAGTACCGACAGAGCCACCAGGGCACCAGAGAACTTGAATAAGTGAGAGATGGTGCCCTGATTTCCAAGAGCCTCTACTCTAGCTGTGCTTCAAGCCACGGGCTAGAGAAATTCATGGCAAACTGTGAAATTAAAAGAAGAAATGGAAGCTCTGTGTGGACTGAGAAGTCAGAGCTGAACTCAGGGGCAGGGATCTGGACATGGAAGTCAAGAGGAAGGATATTTTCTGTGGTGACCAAAGGTGTGGTAAAGAAAAAGCCTGGTTGAAGGGAGAGGGAGGCAGGGGGTGAGGTCTCATTCCCGAGTCTGTCTGAGTCAGAGACGTTTGGCTAGAACCGTGGGCACTGGAGGAAAAAAAAAGGCCGGATCAGATCAGGGAAAGTCTGGAGAGGTGAGGATTCCATGCTTGCTGTGGGAGGAGGTGGGAGGAACTCTAGTTCTTGAGCAGGGGACGGGGAGAGTACAAAAGACAGTGCCTCAAGAGTCTATTTACCATCTTGTAAAGTCACATGTCACGTGGCTTTGCGTGTGTGTGTGTGTGTGTGTGTGTGTGTGTGTGTGTGTGTACTACACACCAGTATCTTTGGATCTAGGGACTGACTTAGGCCTCCTGGATGCTAGGCATGCTAGACCACTGAGTTTCCCCTCCACAGCATGCCCCTCAGGAAGGTTGCCTCTTTAGTAACCACACGGGGATCTGACATCCAGTCTGAAGATGGAACGTAAACGTGGTTAGAGCACATAACTGGCCCTGCAGGCCACAGTGGCCCAACTCGGTGCTGGGTGCTGGTCACCTGGGCCTGGTGAACATCTTTGCTGAGCACGGACTTTGATGTCTCAGGGCAGCTGGCGCCAGGGGCTCTGGGAACCAGAAAGGAGAACACAGAGACCACCCCATTTCTTACTTACCAGGGGTGTCTGAGGGCTTTCTCGCAGGTGTACCGTTCATTTGGGTCCTTCTCCAACAGATGGCAAATAAAATCCTTGGCTAAGGGGAATATCAGAGACTCAGTTAAGGACCAGATTTCATGACTGAAAGAAATTCACTTCCGGGCTGGTGGGAGGCAGTGAGTGCATCTTTAGCTAATCTTCTAAAGAGACAGTTTTAAGAATCTTTAAAAAAAGATTACAAACTACCTAACAACCCACCATAAGCCACCAAGAAGAGAGCTCCAGGCAAGCCTCACCCACACGTCCAGGGGAGCCTTGCCAGGCATGTCACGCCAATGTGCCTGCACACTGCGTGCATGCATTTGCTGGTAAACACATGGGCTAGCATGTGAGTGTTGTCTTCTTCCAGCTCTGACCACCACTTACCAAGCCCCACAAGCAGACATGCCTCATTTTTTCACATATAGAATGCATGCTGCCTTCTCTCACACACAGTGTGTATGCTACCTTCTTCCATATCTGGGTCAGTTCTGTTCTGTTACCTAATCTCAGGTTGTGACCCCGCCTGTAACTCTCCTCTCTGGGGTCCTAGCTTCAAACACTTCACCTGGCCTTTGAACCAGGGAAAGACTTCTCCACCCTCCCTGGCAGCTTCTGCTGCGTGAGCCCCAGGGACTGTCTTCTCTGTTAAGATACTTTTTTCTCTTGAAGCCTCTGCTCTGTCCCTCATGCTCACCTGACTCAGAAATGTCGTCCCAGAATGGAGACTCAAACTCGTAGTAACCCTCTTTGATCTTCTCAAAAAGCTTTGATTCTGTTTCTTCATAGAAAGGGGGATACCCACATAGCCTGCAGGAAGACAGGGAAGAGGTAGTCTGTGAGGCGGTCCCTCCTCCCTGGACCAACCTCTCTATCTAGCCTCCCACTGCACAATTCACAGTAGATGAAGGTCTAAGACCAGCAGTGTAACTACGAGGTAGGCCTGCCTGTTCCCATGAAAAGCACATGCGGAGTTGAGGCCTGGAGAGGACTCTCTGGAAGGACCCTTTGCAGGACATCTTCCCACTGGGCCCTCACTTCCTCTGGCTCTTGGGTTTTCTGAAAAAGATCCTTACGAAGAATGAGGAACATCACAGGGGATTAAACCGTTTTGGTTTACTCTTTGAGACAACGTCTCATGTAGTCCAAGTTAACCTCAAACTAGCTGTGTAGCTAAGGATGGCCTTGAACTTCTGCTCCTCCCTGTCTTTTGAATCCTAGGATTACATATTGTGCTATCATGCCCAGGTTATTCTTTTCAAAAAGATGTTTTATTTTTACTTATATGTTAATGTGTGTCTGTGTGTTGCATACCTGTAGGTATGTACAGAGGCCAGAAGAGGGTGTCAGATCCCCCTGGAGCTGGAATTACAGGCCTGATGTAGGTCTTCTGGAAGAGCAGCAAGTGCTCTTAACCTCTGAGTTATTTCTCTAGCCCCCTTCCTACCACCCAGTTGTATACTGTGCTAGGACTGAACTCAGGGTTTTATGCATTCTAGGCAGACATGATGCCAACTGAGCTACATCCCCTGGCCCTAGCTTAGGAGATGACTCAGATATTATTTGAGTAAATGAGTTAGAGAATAATTTAACAGAATCCACTCTTAAGAGGCAAGTGTTATTTGCTTAAGAACAAACCTGGCTGCTATGGGTGGGGGAGGTGCACGTTGGGGGAGAGCCCATGTGAAGGTTAGGAAATGGAGCATTTGAGCATGTGTGGAGGAGAGGAAATGCCATGAGAACCTCTAGTTTATGATGTAGCCTTCGGATGGTGTCACTGCTGGGTCGGAGGAGCTGAGGAACTTCAGCTTACATGGGTTCTAGGACTTGCTCTCTCATTTTCTTAATGGTTCTACAGAGTGGCTGGCCTCACATTTGTATAGAGGGTGGGAATGCAGTGCCCGGGAGGAGGGTGACCCAGGGGACTGAAGAGTGAGTGCAGGCTGACTTGGTGGAGCTCAGTGACACCCACGTACATGAAGGAGAAGAGGTGAGCAGATCCTGTGATTTCTCAGGGAATGCACTGACACCAGCTGTTACTCACAGTATGTATGTGATGACTCCAATGGACCAGCAGTCCACAGCCTTACTGTAGGGCTTCTGGGCCAGCACTTCTGGAGCTGTAGGAAACCAATCGTAAGTTCAGGGCTAGGGACAAGAGAGGAGGCCCGAGAGAGGAACAGAGAGCCGGAAAGGGATAGAAGTAGGGGATAGAGAGGTAGGGTAGGAGACATCCATGAGATTGAAAACTCCCCAAAGGTGGGGACTGTATCTCCCCAAGCTGACTAACTCTTCCTGAGAGGAGAGACCTGTCCATCAATCTAGGAGTTCCCATAAGCTGTTTCTGACTCCTCCATTAGCCCGGAGCTCTCCAGCTTTGTCACTCCCATCAGGTCACTCCCTAAGACTGTACTAATATGGAGGATCCTCAGGACTAGGGTCCAGTCTCTGTCTTCAGAGCAGGGATCTGCCAGGTGGTCTGGTCTCTCCCCCACAGCAGCAGAAGCCCTGGAAGCAAAGGTTCCCCCTACTCTAGTCATCTCGGGAAGCTCCCAGAAGGTGGCTGGGACTTGCTCATCTCTGTGACCTGCCTAGTGCAAGAACTTGCTTCCCTTGAATTGGGAGAGCCAGGCAGAGAGACCTGCCTTCTGAGTGTACCCCAGCACTGGGTTTAGTATTCACAGAATTCTACATCTTTAGGTGAGTGACTAAACTTTCTGTGGGAGAGAGAAGGTTCTTCCTGGAAGTCTGGGCTCTGTTTCCCACTTTCCCGAGCCCATCAGGTGATGGCTGACTAACTATTTTCTTTCCCTTCCTCCTCTCAGGTCCAAGGATGGCTAACACCAAGTGCCTTGTTGGGTACTTCTCTTTTCAGGAGTCCTGGCAGCTGAGTGGGAACAATGCCCAGCTTCTACCACTCCTGTGTGCTCCTGGAGTTCCAGGAAGGAGCCCATACCTCTTGGGCCAAAAGTCATCATCATGGGGATCCAGACTCCTAGTAGTTGAGGGTTCTAGTGTAGGAGGAAAAGATGGGGTGAGTGCCCCACCCCTCAGCTCTCTGCCCATCTCAGGGTTGTGATGGTACAAGAGTATGCCTAGAATCTATCGGAAGGGTTCAGGGCAGCCTTTGTAAAGCGCAGTATTAGAGAGTCAGATGTATGAACATGTCAGTACACAGTCACCTTTCTCTGTGAGTCATATCACTGTTGTGCTGTCAACTTGTCCCAGGCTAGAGTTACTAGGGAAAGGGGACTTCACTTCAGGAGTTGTCTCCATCAGATTGGTCTGTGGGCAGGTTTGTGGGGCATTTTCTTGACTTAGGATTGATGCGAGATGAGATACCCAGCCTATTGTGTGTGGTTCCATCCCTTGGCAATTGGTCCTGGGTGGTATAATAATTCTGGCTGAGCAAGCCATGGGGTATAAGCCAGTGGCAGCATCCCTCCATGGCCTCTGCTTCAGTTCCTACGTTTAGTTTCCTTCTTGAGATCCTGTCCTGACTTCCCTTCATGATGATAAGATATAATGTCCTTTCCTCGTTTGATCATGGTGTTTAACACAGCAACAGAAAGCTAGCTACAACACTAGTGGCTAAACAGACAAATGGCCCCCCTCTGCTACCCCTGGACTCACCCACGTAGCCTGGGGTCCCACAAGCGGTGGACATGACTCCATTCTGCTCCATCTTGGATAGACCAAAGTCAGTGATCATGATCTTGGAGTTCTCCTCAGGGGTGAGGTACAGCAGGTTTTCAGGCTGCCGAAGGAGGAGATACACAGCCTAGAAAGGAACTTCCTGAACAGCATCCTTGATAAGGGCTTTCCTAGGAAGTGAGGCCCTGGGCTCCCAGCCCCTTTCCCTGCTGTTTCCCACCTCCCTCCTGTCTGCACCCTTGCTTCTGCATCCTAGAACTCTGCATCTTGCTTACGGTCTTCTCTTTGCTCCTCCCTACTCCCAACTACTCCAGGATGCACTTTGAGAAACCCAACCTTTGACTAATTATCTCTTATCCTCTAAAGCCTACTGCAGCGTCCACTGTGGTTTAGACCTTTAGTGTCTGTTATACTTGAATTTATTTGACTGTGGCTGTGGGTCACTTTGACACTGTAATGAGGGAACATCTAAAAGGTCTCTGAGAAGGTCAAGGTGCAGTTGAACAATGGTCATCTATGCCCAGCATAAGGAATCTTAGGGCAGAAGAAGCCTGTGAGTTTATCCAGGCCAACACTCTCATGTGACATGTATTTCCCACCCAGCACCCCTGCCCTATCACCTTTAGGTCTCTGTGGACGATGCCATTCTCATGAAGGTATTTCACCGCAGACAAGACCTGCTGGATGACCAGGCTGGCATCCTTTTCTGTGTAGACACCACGCTCTAGGATCCGGTCAAAAAGTTCACCTCCAGAAACACTGTGGGCACAAGAATCTGGTTCTATAGCAGGTCGAAGGCCAAGCACTTCTCTGTAGCCATAGGCTGTAAGCACAGGCAAGCACTCTCAAGTGGGGTGTGAGCTTTCAGGGAGGCACACTGCGGGTTCAGAACACTCCTTCTGGGTATCTGAGATATCACTGGGGGTCATTTGGTTCCAGTGTTGGCTGGTCTGTTTCAGGAGGCTTCTATTATAATTCAAATAGCTTTGGTTAGAGTACCTGGAAAAGCTAGGAATTTCTTCCTACGGATACCTTTGTTGCTTACCTGGACACAGAACTGGGAATTAGACAAAGTGTGAAAATGAGACTAATTGCATACATTTCCAATGGGACTTCTTTCTTCATTAGGGAAAACTGAGCTACCCGCTGCTGAAATTTCAGATGGAGACATAGACGTATTTTAAAACTTGAATGGTATGGGGAAAGAGGACTTTAGAGCTTAAAGATAAAGCCTGACCTTCCATTATCCTTGAAATCATCTATATTCTTTTTCTAGAAGTTTCCAATCAGTACTAGAAGATTAGAGTGCTAGGGGACACACCATATCTGATGAAAGAAGGTGTTCTCCTTGAGTATATTCTTAATACCTCTAGATATCGTGTTAAGCCTGACACCTTGCAGTTGCAGCATCTCCACTCCTTGGTGTACTTGGTTGTGACAGTGACAGGCAGAGCCCATTCTACTGAAGAACCATTTCTGTCTTACAGAAGGCTATACCACATAGCCTGCATTTAATTCAAGAAGATCTCTCTTGAGAGATTCGTCCTTTAAACTGAATTGCAATCATCTACCTGAGATTTCTACTCTTGCAGTTTATCCTATAATGATGTTATTATGTTTACCGTCAAGTCCATAGAAACGGATGCATTAAAGGGGTGCCAAAGAAAGGTTCTAGGGGTTTACATCATGCCTGACATTTTCCTTTTCAGTGACTGAGTGCTTGGGAAGTCCCAGAATGACCTTATGGGCAGCAATGAGTGTGAACAGCTATTATCTGCTCATAGTAAATACCCCAACAACTGCAAGGCTGTGCTGGTATGAACCAAGCCAATAGTCAGCCGGTGTGACCCTCAGCCCTGCACCGGAAGCACAGTGATCGAGATGGACAGCATTTCAGAGCTTCTAAAGTTAGTTATCTGGCGGCTGTTCACCCCTGCTCCTCCCCGCTAGGCCTTTGTGGGGGTGAGGGTCATCTTCACTTACAGCTGCATGACCAGGTAGTAGTGGGTGGTGCTCTCATAGATGTCCTCCAGGGTCACAATGTTTTCATGCTTGATCCTGCGAAAGGTAAGAATCCTGTGATGGGTACAGGGTTCAGGTGACCCAAACAAAAAGTGCAGACTCAGACTCAAAGTTTGTATCGATCGTCTGGATGGCAATGTGTGAGAAGACCGTGTCTCAGAGGAGTCTTGCTGACGAGGCCCGCACGAAGCAGCTCTCAGCTGAGAGAGTTCCTCTGTATGCTGGTCACACCATCCCATGGGCTGGGAGTCCACACTGAGTAAAGAGGACAGTGAGCTGAGTGCTGCATTCACCTCTGGGCTTCCTGACTGTGCCCGGATGGCTCATGCTCCTACCTGTTCTTTTCCATGATGGACTAGATCCTTCAGTCTGTGAGTCAAAACACACCCCCTCCTTTTAAAGTTGTCTCCTCAGGTCTTAGGATTGTCACAGTAACAAGAAAAGTAGTTAATCAGTAACCACAAAAAGATCGTTGAGATATGAAAAAAGGCAGATTCTGATTTTCTATGGAATGTCTTAGATCAATGATATTACCCCTTAAAGGACATGCATGCATCCATGTATCATCTATCTATATATCAATCAACCAATCAATCAATCAATCAATCAATCAATCAATTTATCTATCTCTATCTCTTATCTATCCCTCATCTATTTTTCCTTTTATATCTATCTTCCAAGCATCTATTTATCTTTCTAATTATTCTTTGCATTGTGGTTTTTGGCTCTTCCTCCCCCCCCATTCTTCCGCCCCCTCCCTTCTTCTCTCCTTTCCTTTCTTTTAGCAGGGTGTTACTATGTAGCTCAGACCGAGGCTAGTCATGTATACTAGGCTGACCTCAAACTTTTGCACACCCTCCTACCTCTGTCTCCCAAGGGCTAAGCTCATTTACCACCATAGCCAGCAACATAATTTTTAAAAAATAACTTTCTTTTTAAAAAGGTATTTATTTGTGTGTATATGTATACATGCATAAGTGCCTGTGTGGATTTATAGTCACCATATACTTGCAGATGTCTACAGAGGCCAGAGGGTGTTAGAGATTCCCTGGAGCTGGAGTTATAGGTGCTGTGAATCACCTGATATAAGGGCTTTGAACTAAACTTGAGTCATTTTTAACAGCACTATGTACTCTTAACTGAAGAACCATCATTCCACCCCTCCAGAAACAAAATTTGATTGTTATTAGTGGAGGCTGGGGCTGCCACGCTCACCTACAAGGTAGAAAGACTGCTAAATAGCCCACGATGTACAGGCCACCCTCAACATAAAATGGTCTGTCTACGGGTTGTCTGTGATATCATGCCCTAGAGTTAAGCAGAAGAATTGTGACAGACAAGAGGATGGACTTTCCCAGTGGCTGTTCTGTGGCTGTCTGGGGAGGAAGATTACCTCCAGGAGGCTGTGACTGTGGAGGCCTGGAGAGGAAGACTGCCTCCAAGAGGCTGGGATTGAATTAGATGGGCCTAGGACTTTACCTGACTCTGGCATATCCTAGCTTTATCTGGCTTTCTCAAATCCTCACTTTTATTGTTTGGTTGGTTGGTTTTGGTTTGAAAAGTGCATCTCTCTCATATGGTTGCACTGGGATTAAAAGAAAAAAACACAAATGACTCAGTGATTAAGGCACTTGACTTGAGTTCAACCCCAAAAACCCACGTGAAGGGTCTCAGACCTCCACATACCTGCCATGACACCCGAGGCCACTCATCATGTACACATGCACACACCCACAATAATAATAAATACATTGTAAAAAATTTATATTTTTTTAAAAAAGAAAATGTCTGATATAGTGCTTGGGGAAAGGTCTAGCCAGCAGTAGTTATATGATTTAAGGTATCTTTAAACCCCTCTGGTTCCCAGGAATCTACCATCCTCACATGCCGGCAATGCGCACATTAACTTCTGATTATTTCTTCAATGAACTGATGTGCACTGAATGTCTAGGCTGTTGATACAGTGCAGTAAGAAAGGTCACCATAGTGTGCCCTCCACACCCTTCCATGGAGAGATAATCTACATAGAGACATCTAAGGTCCATATGTTCCAACCAGTTTCTTCCAGGTTCCTTGAAGTCTACCCTTTTTATTCTTTATTCTGATCAACAGCCACTTGCTACTTAGTAGGGACGTGGCTTAGTCCCAGGATCATTTTAAATGTTCTGCTCTTCTGCACTCTTGCTGGTTAACCCCAAACTGGATCATTTCTTCCCTTGAGATGGTTCTGTGTCCAGTCTTCCTGTCTTCACAAAATCCTGCCATTCATGTTTTTAACCCTGTGTTGGAGCAGGATTTTCCCTGTCCAATTAATTTAATTATTAATACCACAGGAAGCCTGTGATTGGACAGGGAAAAGGGAGGTGGAGATAAGAGTTGCAGAGACAGGGAGTGACACAGGAGAAGAGGAGGAGGAAGATGGAGGATGAACAGGATGATTCAGATTTGGCGTGGCTTTAAATAGCCACAGGTAGCTATAATGTCATATAGGGAAAGAATAATTGGGATAACTTATCTAATCTAGGTGGACACCTTGTATCATTATCAATTGGCTCTGAAATCATTGTGTGGGCATCTTGTGAATTGAGAGTTTATTGATATATAGATCTGACTGATTAGTGATAAGCTTCTAGAGTTTTGATTTTACTGGGTTACTGGGAATTGTGTCGGCTAACCCCGAGGTGGGTGGTCATTGCATGGGGCTGGCATGGCAATGACCCATCAAGGGAACTTGGCAAGTTGGGTGGAGACATCTCGGGAGCTCTGAGCCAGAGAGTCTGCTGAGATGAGAACACTCTGCTGGAGCCATGTGGCCCGAAGTGCTCGGCATAGCTCGGGGTATTGCCATTCTTTTTAATAATTCCTGCTACATGTCTAAATCGCTGTGAGGGTTTTACAATGGGCCTCCCATCCTCTAGGCTGGTCTCCTAACCCACCTTCCTCCACACCTAACAGGGTGGAGTGATTATTAATCCAATTCCATTTCCTTACCCCAAACCCTCCATCAGTTTCCTTTGTTCATAGAAGGACCCTCTGTCAACCTTGTTCCTCTCTCAACATTCTATTCTCACTGCCTGCCCTTGATGCTACCCACTCAAAGCTGTGGTGATTCCAGGACAGACTCTCTCCATGTACTTCCATGATTCTGCACGAAAGTTTGCAAAAACCCTTGAATTTCCTTTCTGCGCTGCTTCCTGTTCACGAAATTCTATTCATTCATCGAAGTCTTTCTTCTTTGGAAACATATCTAATAATTCACAATCATCAGGCACCTGGGCCAGCAAACGTGAACCTGTCTCTTGCACACGCCTTTCTGCTGGATTGCAGAAGATGAAGATTGTAGGAGATGAAGTGGTTGTGGGTGCTTCTCTTCAGCTGGGCAATCTTGGTTCCCGGGCAATGTCTGCCTCATCAAATGGTTCTGATCACGGGTCACCTGTCACACAGGCATTCCACAGGCTCACTGTAAGAGCCTCACTGTGAACACTGGTGATGCATCAGTGTAGCCTCAGGCAGTTTTCCGGCTCTGGGTTTTCTCTAGATCCTACCAAGGCTAACTCTGGGCACTAAGGATGGATGGAAGCCAACAGGATTCCTGCTGCCTCCTCAGCTATTGATTCTTTCTGCTGTTGGCTCTCCGCTGGCTTTTGACTCTGAGCTAATCACTCTCTGGCCTGCATGTATAAACCAGTGAGTTCAACTCGTCAGTTTGCTGGGGAAGCAATTCATCTGGCACAGATGCCCGGGCTTAGCTGACTAACCTGACGCAGCAATTCGAAGGGCACGATACCCACCAGCTGTGGAAATGCAGCTCATTTCCCATCAAGGTGATTTGGGAAGGGCAGGTCAGAATTTTACCACTGCCGCACCTGCCTCACCCCCACCCCCTTTCAGCCCCCCCGGGGGGGCACTCACCTTTTCAACACAGCGATCTCATTCTCTAGGCTGCTGTCCCGGAAGGCTGGCGACTTCTTGATACACTTCAGAGCAAAGAGTTTCCCAGTCACTCTTTGCTTCACCAGGAACACTTCTGAGAAAGCTCCTCTGTAGGGAAGAGGCCAAGACAGAAAATGTAGCTCTGGCTGGAAGAGAGCATGCCAGAAACCAAGGGGAAGTGTACAAGGAGAATGTATGGCTGACAAGTTTCCAGTCAAGCAGGGCGCCCACTGCCTATCGGCTCTCTCCCTTGCAGATCTCACGGGACAGACATGGGATCAGGCAGTCTTGTTTCCCTATGCAACCTCACAGACTCTGCATTAGCTGTGGACATTTCTCCTCATGGTAAACCCCATCAAGCTCTCCAGAGCTTATACCCTTCCCATCACTGTGGTGACCCCGGCCAGCAGTGGAAGCAAGAGAGAACAGGCTCACATGCAGTGAGAAAAGAAAGCCTCCTGGATCCGTTGAATTAGCTTTTATTTGTGAATCATTTAACTTAATTTGGTGAGGTCTTACTGCTTTCAGACTGCTCTCAAATTCCTAGGATCATGTGGTCCTCTTGCCTCAGTTTCTCAGACAGCTGGAACTACGGGTGTGTCTGGTGATCATCCTGATTCTGACTCCAGAAGACAAGGGCAGACCATGTCTCCTCCATTCCTGCAGTCTCTGTGTGGATTTGGGGGTGTGATGGTTGGAACCCAGGAGGATTTGACCTGCTCCGGGGGTGAAGGGCTGTGTGCATCAGCCATCAGAACGTCAGGTAAGCTAGGGGTGGAAGCTGGGGCTTGATGATGGTTTGTGTTAGCTTTTGAGGTGGACGCTGTGCAGACCACTGTGCTGTGCTATGTTGCTGGAGAACGAGGACAGGAGAAAACCTATGTGTCCAGGACGGACACATTTTTTTTTCTCTCCTGCTATGTTTGACTCTCTGATGGCTGAATCTGCAGGTGTGGACCTAAAGGATACAGGAATGACTGCGCAACCAAGTGCTAACAATTGGATTTAAGAGCAGGGATTTTGAGTTCGTCCCGAGTTTTCCTCGTGTCTAAACTGCTTTAAAAGCTAAAGCAACAGCTCTCAGAGAGATCCTGATTCCCTCTATGGTTTGCACGGTGCTGCGCCGGCAGGCGTCCTGGAGCACCAGGAGAGAAGGCATGCCTGCCTCTAGAATGTCTTCCAGCAGACGCTGCGGTGTCATCTCTTGTCGGCCTGGGCTTTCTTGCTCCACCTATCTCTACTTCAGGGCTGCTTAGCAAATCATTTCTGATTCACTTGTGAACCTTGTCTCTCTCCCGCCGGCTGCCACTTTCTAGCCACCCCCATGCTGGCAAGGCCCTTGAAGGAAGGCGAGGGCTCTGACCACCAGCTCTGACACTGTGTCCTCCTGTGCATGCAGAGCTAGACATCTCCCTGTGTGGGGACAGCCTGAGTCTCCTCTCAGTGGTGTCTGGTGCCCATCTGTCTGCAGAAAGTGTGGGCACTTCTGCCACCTTCTGAGATCATGGCCTCCTGGCCGGGGCAGGGTCAAGGGACACTTGACTGCACTGGCTTGAAAGCTTGCTCCAGGGAGCAGCCTATGAACTCCTCGCTTGCCTAGGTCCAATTATCCCTGGCACATTAGCTGACCGGCTGGTGCTCCAAAGAGGCGAAGACTGGTGGCTGGAGCTGCTGGCTGGCCTACGTCAGAGCCTGTGACCTCCTGGGGACAGATGGGACTGAATGGTGAGTCTGCCCCAGACATGCAGCCTCCCATGGAGTCAGCCAGCCGTGTGATTGCTGTCCAGGGGAGGCCCAGACGCCATGGGCTCCAGCATCTGTAAAGCACTGGAATAAGGAGGAGAAGAGGGGTGAAGGGAAGCTATCGGGGGTGAGGAACCCACCTGCTCTCTGGGCTCCAGAAGCCCCTTCTCTTCTCAGAAGTGGACATTGAGACTGGCTTGGTCACATGACAGAGGAAATGAGGAAGCCGAAAGGGAGGACCAGGAAAAATGTTCCAAAGACATTGGCTATGGGGACGTGATCCTCATTCCCTCCCTTCTGTGATTAGGTCAGGAATCCTCAAGTTGAAACAGATCTAGGAATATGTTAGGGACCACTGGGTTGTCTCAGGATACAGAATCTGGAGGTATGGAGTGGTGTCTCCTGAGGGTTTCAGTGCCATTAAAGTAACAAGTGCCTTTTATGCAACTTGAATCCCAGGGTCATAAAATTCTTCCCAAGAAGAATTTTGTTTTTATTCTTCCCAAGAAGAATTTTGTTTTTATTCTTCCCAAGAAGAATTTTGTTTTTATTCTTCCCAAGAAGAATTAAGTCTCTTAATGCAACTGGTAAGAGTTCCAGGGGCTTCCCCTTCCCCGACAGCAGGCAGCCCAGCCCTCAGAAGCCCAGCCCAAGGACTTACGATCCCAGCACTTCCATGAAGATGAAGGTTTTCCTGATGTTGGTGGTCTGTTTCTTCCAGGAGCTACAGTCCTCCTCCTCCTTTCGCCCCATGACCTCCAGAGTTGAAACTGCGTGGGAAGCTTTGTGGGAGGGAGGGAAGGAAGACAAGGTCCCATCAGAGTGTTTCTCACATAAGACAGAACAGGTTGCCAAAGGATCTGAAACACCCAGATCATGATGTAACAGCCAGAAGGAAAGACCGGGACCAGAACCTGGAGAGTGGCAAAAATAAGAGCATTCTCCCACTTGGATTCTAAAATCGCTAGAGCTACCACTTGGATTCTAAAATCGCTCGAGCTACCACTTGGATTCTAAAATCGCTCGAGCTACCACTTGGATTCTAAAATCGCTAAATCCGCTGAGTGACTGTTCTGTGTCTGCTTGCTAGATGCAGCAGGGGTGTAGACTGAAGGTGGAAACCCAACAGAGATCTTCGCACTAGTGATGGTGCACAACATACAGATTTACACGCCACATCTAGCTTTCACCTCTAGCTCTCGGGCATCCCAGCTTGGCGCCTTCTTACCGTCACAGCTCTGCCTCTCGTTCTTACTCCTACCTGCCACAGCTTCTGTAAAGGAGCAGCGTGCTTCCCCTGCAACCCCCACAGCACACGCAGGGAGCTGGGTAGAGCTTTGCTAGCATCTGACTTGAAGCATGCCCTCCTTTGCATCAGAGCTCTGGGGCTACATGTAGCACCTGGAATGTTCTAGGGGCTGGATATGTGATGATAGACAGATTGGACCATGGCCCTCCTTCCTGGGGTAGCCAGGCAAAGGAAGCAGGCAATGAGCCAGCCAGCAAACTCCCATGTGGATGACTAAGTGACCAGATACTTGGTGCATAATGGGGACAAACAAGGTGTCTTCAGATAAGGCCAAGGGAGGCATCGTAAGCAGGTTGGATTTAGACTGAGACTTGACGCTGGCCAAGGCGTCAAACAGGTGAAAACTGCACAGAGGTGCTTCCCCAGAGAAAAAGAAAGCAGGAAGTTCCCAAGGTGGGGAAGCCAGGCTGGCAGAGTGCATGGCTGCTGCGTGTCTGCGAGTGACGGGAAAGACCAGTTCTGCCAACGCCTTACCTCTCAAACCTGACAGAGATGGGTGAATGTATCTAGTGGTTATTCCTTTTAGACAGTGGCTCTGATCCCACCTTAAATAAAAAACAAATGCCAATAAAATCTTGAGGCCTTTTAGAAGGCTGTGGAGATAATGCAGCCAGTAAAGTGTTTATCAGAGAAGCATGAGGACCTGTGTTTGATCTCTAAGAAAAGCTGAGAGAGTAGCATTTGCCGGTAACTCCAGTCCTAGGAAGGTGGATCGGGTGGGTTCACTGCTGGGCCAGCCTATTCCACTCAGGGAGTTCTGGGTCTCAATAAACAAAACAAAACAATAAACAAAACAAAACGAGGCCCCTGAGAAATGACAGCTGAGGCTGTTCTCTGGCTTTTACATATGTACATACTCACACATGCCTACATACATGTGTACTCACATACCTACACATATGTGTACTCACTCATGCTTACACACATATGCACTCACTCATGCCTAC
This sequence comes from Tokudaia tokunoshimensis, assembly GCA_036184795.1. Taxonomy (NCBI): domain Eukaryota; kingdom Metazoa; phylum Chordata; class Mammalia; order Rodentia; family Muridae; genus Tokudaia; species Tokudaia tokunoshimensis. The sequence goes on along the minus strand of BTHU01000013.1, from coordinate 2,070,479 downwards.
ACACATGTGTACTCACACATGCCTACACACATGTGTACTCACATACCTACACACATGTGTACTCACATACCTACACACATGTGCACGCACACATGCCTACACACATGTGCACTCACTCATGCCTACACACATGTGCACTCACACATGCCTACACACATGTGCACTCATTCATGCCTACACACATGTGCACAAAATCCTGTGCTTCTGCAGCTCTGTGTCAGATGAAGAGCAACAGGATTGGAACCTGGGTTCAAATCCTCTCTCTGCTCCATATTAACCTTTTGGACTGTGTGGGGCAGGTGCTCTGAGGAAGATGGATAGGGTGTCAGGCCCTTTGCAGATTCTGAATTCCAAATCTCTCAGGATCCTTGGTGTGGGGGACGCCTGGACCCCTCCCCCCCACACCCACTCATCCCCCATCAGGCAGCCAGAAAAGGAAAAGGAAGGGGAAGTTTTGTATTTAAGCTTTTCTGTGATAGCATGCCGGTCTTGACAGGGACAGTTTCCTATTGGATAACACCCTAGGAGTAGGCAGTCTTGAAGAAAGCAGGGCCCGGGGTAAAAGGTGTGTATATCTAAAGGTGCACGAAAGACGAAGTTGGTTTGCATGCCTGCCCTTTGGTTTTTCCCTTCCACAGAACAACAGGACTGACTGGAGCTTGTTCCACGTGAGGGGCTCATGAAGAGCCTGGGCACGCAGAGCTCAGCTGTGCGCATCACGCCCCCTGCAGGAGCTGTGGAGAATGACTGCCCGCTCTGCAGGAGGCTCCCAGGTCTCATTAGCTGATCTGTGCTCAATGTTCCTTCTTTCCCATCGCTCCTAAATAGCTCTAAAAACATAGTATTCTTAGCTGAGGCGAAGCCATAGAAAACATCTTTCCCGCCCACCGCTCCTCCCATACACGGAGTCCTAACGATTCAGCTTTATCATCTGTGAGGAACGCTCGGCGGCTCAGATCCGTACCCCACACCTTCAGAGACTCCCACAATCCGTGATGTCATGGAGACCACCTGGGAAGGGGGCCCAGGCTCAGATGGGATGGTCACGGGTGGGAAGGGGAGGCGCTGCCTACACCCCCAGCTGGGCCATGTTACTTTCTACTCCAGCCTCACCGGCCTCTTCTTCCCTGACTTCAGCAATCCAGATCTTTCAGTAGAAGAGAAAAATTCAGAGACACCCCTTGAGCGCTAATATTCTTTGGTTTGCTTCCAAGGCTCTCTGCCTCACACTACTTTCTATAACAAATGCCACTGGATTCTAGGACATAGAAGCAATCCCCAGAGTCCTCTGAGGCTTAGGACAAATTTCACTTCCATGGAGGCCTTCAAGAGGCATCCTCCACGTTGGCCTATGTACCCAGTTCACGCCCCTCGCTCCTCAACAAAGTGAGGGCATTGTGAGGACTCTATACCAAAGACTCTTGGCAAGGAAAATGACTGTGCTCATATACAACCATCTCTGAATCATAGAGGTGATGCTCTTTCATTTGGTGAGCATTTATAGAGTGAATACCTCCTGTATTCATTCCCAGTACTGAATACAGATATTTCTGTGTAACACAAGCCTGGTCCTCAAATGCTTGCATTCTAGTAAGACTGCATCTAGGCCACTAGACAGGTAAACAGGCAAAGTGCTAGGTGACAAGCCTCAAGAACAAGCGTTCTCAATATGCAGGGCCCATTAGTAAGCCTGGTGCACACAGGAGGTACAGCTAGCCTCAGCCTCTGGAGATTGGTCGGGATGGCTTCAGATAGGACCTAGGTTTATGAAGGGTGCGAAGATGGGTGCATTCTTTGCACTGCTCTGAGCCTGCGCAGAAGGTGGCACCCCAACTGAAACCCTTGATATGAAGTCCTGTCTGAAGCTCAGTGGGAAGGAGTCAGAATGGCGACAGAAAGCCAGATTGCCTTACTTCTTGTCCTTGTCCTGGCATCAATAGAATAATGGGATCTGAGTCCAGTGCTCGGTCAGCAGAGCCTCTCAGGACATTCTACCAAAGTCGGGGTGCTTTTTCTTCTTCTTCTTTGGTTCCCCTCTCTTGCAATATATTTGGCAATCTGAAGCTGCTTTGTTTTAAGTAACCATCCTTTCTAGAGATAACCCCATAGACGGTCTTGCTGTTGTAGCTTCTGTCTGGTCTTCCTAGCCTCCTGGGTGTCTTCTAAGTTTGTAGCAAGGGAAGAGACAAAGGGGACACTTCTCCCCAGAGGACATGCAGGACAACTACAGTCCTGGCATGTATGAGCCCCTTCTGAACTCCCAGGAGAGGAGTTCTGGGTCATGTTGGCAGCCAGCCTGGCTATTGATGAGATGCTGCTGAGAGACGCTTGGGCCGTGAGCCCAGCAGGCCAAAGACCTCTTCCTGGTGACCCCTAGGGCTCACTATGCTGTCTTTCCTAGCTCCATCTGGTCTGGGTCCATACTACTCCCAGGCAGAACTCTTGGGAAGGCGAGGCATGTCTGCAATGTCCTCCTCACTGACATCATGTGCAGAGCACACCGTGATCCCACACTTTTTGGTGCTTCTTTCTTACCCCTACCACCTTGCTCCATGTGGCCTCCTCTCAGCTATTTGGACTATTCAGGGAGTCAGTGTTGGCCCTGCTAGAGTCCTGGAACCCTTGCGTCGTAATCTGAAGGCATTCAATTTAAACCCCTTCCCTCCACCCCATGCACACATTGCAGGGATGAGACGGTGCCTCTTAGCTGGCCTAGACACGCTATAAAGGTGAGGTTGGGGACAGAGAATCTTTGAGTGCAATCTCTGTGGTTCTAAATGTGCAGATAATGGCTCTCAGTTCTACCCATGGGAGACACTGGTATACTTTCGGCACTCATGCCTGGGTCTTCTCAGTAAGGTTACGCTTCACCAGCTCTCATTAACCCCAGATGAATCAGGATACTCCACGATTTGTTCCTTTTCTCTGGTGCTGGGGATTGAGTCTATTCACAGCCTCCCATACTAAGCAAGCACCCTACCCCAGACTCTACCCCAAGCCACCCTCAGGCTTCTTTGCCTTCTTCTCCAGATTGTTGGAAGCATGGCACTGAGGGCCTAGGGATACTGCGAGGGAGGTTATCAGTTGTGTCATCTTTAATAAGAATATGCACCCTGCCTCCAAGCAGGGGCACACACATCCACAGAGTCACATATCATCAGACTGCACTGGTCCAGAGGGTGAAAGCTGGGAGGTTTTCCTGACCTGGTATCACAATTTCCTAAATTCTGGCCTGTACCAGATAGTCTGTATCTCTGGAACCCAGAGTCTGGATTGAGAACACACTAGAAGCTACCATCACAGTTTGGCACTCTGCCGCTCTGCAGCCCAAGGCGGATCACTATACACCTCTGAATTTTGAACTTTCTCCATAGTGGAGGATGGAAACTTAACTAGATGAGTCCCCGAAGTCTGTTTCATGGCTGTCAGTCCTGGGAGAAACACCCTGTGAAGAGATAGCTTTTCTGCACCGAGGTTGTGTGCAGAGTCCTGGTTCACATCAGCTCCTGAAAGGCTCTGAGGACTACTACAGACATGTGCTTACTGCAGTCTACCCTGGCAGTACCCACATTTCCTTGATGAAATGATTTCTTAATACCCAGCCGCAGCAGCAGCAGCAGCAGCAGCAGGGACCTGGGTCTGCTCAGAGCATGCACTGGTTCATGCAGGCAAGGCCTTCTCCAAAACCATATTTACTTTGTCTTTTTGAGAATACACGAAATCCCCAGCAGTCCACTCTCATCCATCACAGCCCTGCCCTTCTTGTGGTGTCACAGGCATGAGTGACATCTGCACAGCTGGCATAAACTGTGTCCAGCTCATAGGCTGCAAACCAGTGGTTCATCAGCCTCCTCCTGCTGGTGAAGAACACCTAGGTCCACTCCGTTTATTCTCAGCCCTTGTTACCAGTTCTGCATGTGAGTTTCTGTTCACAAAGTAACTGAAGAGTGTCAGTTGGCCTGACGTTTATTTTGGATGAAAACCCATGTTTCCACATGTAAGCTCAACCAAAAAGCATCCTACTGCTTGACAAGTCAGCTTAAGGTTGAGTGGGCTTGTCTCAGGGCAGAAGCCAGAGCCCTCTCCATGGCTTGCTCTGGTGACTGAGAGGTTGGGACATATGTGACAGCCGGGAGAATGGGGTAGCTGCTTAGTCATAACCACACTGGCCTCCTCAGTTTATATCATCTACAGAATGGGAATAGCTATTATCAATCTATTACTCAGTACTCCCGTGAGGTCAAATGTGTCACAGAGTATCCGCAACTTCTCCAGCACCGCATGGTATACCTACAGTATGATACAGGAGCCGAACACCAAACATGAGAGAAGAGCAGGGGCAGTAGGTGATGGCTTATCTACTGCTGGACATCCCAGTAGGGATGGACATTGCAGGAGATGTGGAGTTGCTGTCCCTGTCCAGTCACTGCTATCCTAGGGACCTTATAATGTGAGCTACATCTCCCTGCAGTTCTGAAGTGGTAGAAGACAGACCACTTTCCTATAGCACAGCCCCAAGTGCAAACTTGGTCGTTCACATAGTCTTCAGCTGAGAAACTAGGCATCTCTCCACAGGGAGGAAAACAAGCCTGAGTATGTTTCTCCACAGGCCACGTGTTGTTGTCCTGAGGAGTTAATGACCATCACCTGGGTGTCTGTGTGTCACACACCGATGGCTCTGATACCTATCACTCGTGCATGAGGTGACTCCTCTGTGCAGGCCTGGGACTCATTCCCACTGAATGTCATCATCAGGTACTTGGCTGGGGCTCTCAGAAGGGGCCGACAAGGATCCCTATTAGAGAAGTGCAGAGGACAGACAGGCTGGATTCAGGATACGGCATCAAGATGCTGGATGTTACAAACCTTCTGTCTGGGGATGTAGCGCTCACACTCAGGGAGAGGCTTGCAGTCCTGCCCCCATTGCTACTCTCTGACTGGCGGCTGCTTTGCCCCAGTCCCCTTGCTGCCGACCATGGCGACCATGGCGGTGTGCCTGCAGTTGTAGCATCAGCCACAGCCTTTCCTCAGACTCCATTGCTCCTCCTCTCATTCATGCTACAGCTCATTCACTCCCTGGTGCTGGCAGGCTGCTGCGGCTGGGCGCCGTCACTCGCACGCACTCCGTGTGGCAGCTTATTTCTGGCTGGGTGTGCGTGTGTATGGGGGAGAGGGAACAGAGAAGAGCCCTCCTTTCGGAGAGGGAGGATTATTTTGTTTCCTTCCAGTCAGTATTGCTCTCAGGCCTTGGGGAGTAATCAGGCAAAGACTGAACCCCTGGGCAGGGCAGTACTAGGCACTGTGCAGGCACCATCCCTGTTGTGGGTCCGCCTTATACCATTTTATAGCTGAGATACTGATGGATAACAATGATCAGGGGAGATGCCCTGAATCAAACAGATAGTATATGGCCGTATTGGGCCAGAAGCCCAGTTCTAAGGCTTCCAGTGTCCTTGTCACTGTACCACAGAACCTGTTGCCTCTTTTCCGGAGGTGGCCGATGGCATGCCGCTCATCTGCTCCTTCCTCCTTATGACACTGTCATGCTGAATAGCACCTGACTTATTCCTGGGAGACACATGGCTCCAATGATCTGACAAAGACTGAGTCTCCTGTAGGGCTCAAATCCTCGTTGTTGGAGCTGGGGAGCAGTGTCTCTTGCCTGAGCGGCTCCTGGGTCCATCTTAAACCTTCACTTGCTCAGTCCTCAGGCTTTTCCCCAAAGTTTTCCTTCCTCATCTTTAAACAGGACTCTTTTACACACACACACACACACACACACACACACACACACACACACACCAGAGCAACCTGGAAGAGACTGGTGTTCGAATGCCACCGGGACACAAGGGATGCCAGAGGCAGCTGGCTTTGTAGCAAACAGGGAATCACTTTACTTCTCTGAGCTATATACTAAGTGGGTTGGGGTGGCGGTAGGGGGAGACGACCACCTAGCACATGGCCGGATGAATTAAAAGCCCACTGCCAGTTGCAAAGTGTGGCAGTATCAGCTATTACTAAGCACTTTGTACACTGGTCTCCTTCAGAGGTGGGTCTCATCCTTGGTCCTGGCTTAGGTCAGGTCCACAGGAATGGTGGTCCCATTCCAACTGTGCTCTGTGACCTGGAAGAGATCCCTCAGCTGAGACAGAGCCCGCTTGACCCTCTTGACCCGGCTCAGAGATTTTCCTCTTGATCAGTTCTGTGTTTCCAGAGCAGGAGGCTGGCCAGGCTCATACTGCAGCTGGCCCTGCAGCCGTCTCTTCTAGAATCAGGGCTCATGCTTTGCGTCAAACTTACATGGAAAGAGGGGGCTAGGGTGGGTGGTGAGTACCCTACACTGAGTACCCCACAGAGCCACACTGGGGAAGTTTAGGCTCCAGGAACAGATGAGTCCCTGGGGAAGGTGAAGGGACCAGCTTGTGACTGACAGCTTTAGATTGTGTCTGTGTCCTGCATCTTAATGCAGCAGCCTTGGCCCTGGGGTGGGAAGCTGAGTCCTGCCTCCGAGACCCTGCTGCGAGGCCTGAGGCCATCTCCCCCCCCCACCCTATGAAGAGCAGCCACAGGCTATTTACCATGGCCTTTGTACCCACAAGCTATCCATCCCCACCAAGGATGCTGGTGTGGGCGGGGTGAGCCTTCTCCTTTGATAGGTGAGTTAGGTCCCAGAGGTAAAGGAATGAAGGGTGAGCTAGAAGAAGGATGCTAAGGAGCTGTAGTCCTGATACCCCCTCCCATCCCCAGCAAAACCCAAGAGCTCACTGGGCACAATGCTCTCCTATTCCTGTCTCTGCCCATAAGTACAGAAGGTTCTCCTGGGCCAGCCCAGGAGGAATTATCAGATATCTCCCCCAGGAAGCACCTACCAGGTCCTCATACAGATTCTCTTTCTGCTACAACTTACCCTTGAGAGTGCGAGAGCCAGGAGAGCCCCGACAGGGACTGAGAGGAACTGAGTCTTCAAACCCTCTCCCTCTCCGTGCCAACAAGATAAACCTCCCCAGAGAACAGAGAAGAAACAGGCTGTCTTACCCAGGGGCTCACAAGAAAGGTGCTCCAGTCTGTGATCTTGGCTAGCAAGCCTGCTCCTACAGGTCTGTGAGGATTAGCTGCCTGAGTGCTTTAACAATAAACCCAATTAAAGGGGAGGAATACAGGGGTTTTCTTTCCCAGGACTGTAACCAGGCAGCCTTAAAGGGGAGTAAAAGTAGCTAGAGTGGTTTGTATCTCTCCTTGCTTTCCTGGGCTCTGCTTTTCCTCCCTCCCTTCCAGGGAACTGTGAAAAAAAAAAAAGAAAGAAAAAGAAGCTCAGAAGAAACCCTTTAATGCCCGAGTGGCTGTTCACACACTGTGTGTTTGTGAGCACAGTTGTGTTAAATTTTGTCTGCATTGATGTGTGAATAACAGAAAACAATGTGGATTTCCCCTGAAGTGTAAACAGAAAAAAAGCAGAGAAGCTATCTGAGACTGCCTGACTCAGTTTCCACTTTACACAGCAGTTGCTGGATTAGGTGGTCTAAAAGCCCCTTCCTCCAGCCCTGTAACAGGATCTGTATCTGCTGAGAAATGGTGCTATCATTTTGTCTCTGAAGGAGGAGGGAGAGAAGCCCCTGGCTTGGCAGATTCTATCCTGATCTCTGAGCCCCCCCCCCACTGGACCCTCAACCCCCATTCTGTCCCCAGTCCTAATTCAGGAGACCCCAAGAGACCCCAAGTCCCCCGGGAATGCTCTGTCTGTTTCCTCTGGAACTTCACCTTCATCTCTCTGCCTTGCCCCTCGGCTAGTCCTCTTTTCTCTCTTCAGGTTCCTCCGGTCTCTGACCTCTGCATTTTGCTCTCTCCTTCTCCAATATGTCAGTGCTGCCCACCCGTGGGTCCTGTAAGCACCTTCATGAGGAGCGCTCACCTGAATGCGGCCATATTCTAGCTACCTCCGACCTCACTTTTCTCCTGGAGTTTTCCTCCTGAAGGTCAATGTCTACCAACTTCCCAGACACCCTTCGTGTCTATCCCCAGATCCTCTTAGCCCCTAGCCATGTTTGCGTGTTCCTCCTAGTTAGCTTTCAACTCATCCTTTCTATTTTATGTCACCCCGTAGTCTTAGAAAAAATAATATTTTCATGAGTCCACAACAGGAACTGTATTAAAGGCATCATCCCTCTGCCCTTGGGCCTGGTCTTGCTGTCTAGCGGTGGCCACTTTTGTTATTTCTTGTGCATACCTGTGGCATTCTCATGGATGCCAACAAATAGGATAAGTGTGTGTGTGTGTGTGTCCTTGTTATGCCTTCTGAAGTCTCCTGTTCTAGCCTGCTTCCTGTGTCTGTGATAGACGCCATGACCAAAAGCATCCTGGGAAGGAGAGGGTTTATTTGGATTGCACAATTCTGATTACAGTCCATCACTGAGGGAAGTAAAGGCCGAACTCCAAGAGGAGCTGAAGTGAGACTCGAAGGGATGCTGCTTACTGGCTTGCTCCCCTTGGCTTGTTCAGCCTGCTTTCTTATATACCCCAGGGCCACTTACTGCATACCCTCAGGCTTTCTTGTCTTGGTTTATTCACATGGAACACCCCCTGCCCTGCCACCTGTGGAGATGCTACATATTAAAAGACTCACCTCACTTTTCCTGATAAAATACCCAGTAAAAGCAACTTGGGAGAGAACGTTTATTGGGCTCACAGTCTGAGAGCAAGAAGCATTGTGGCAAGGAAGTCACCGCCAGCAGAAACTTGATGCGGTGGTAGCACCCAACTACAATCCAGGTAGGCAATGATGAATGTGTGTGACCAGCCCCCTTTCTCCCTTTTATACAGGATCTTAGACTAGGGAATGGTGCCACCCACCGTGGGCAGGTCTTTCCACCCACAGGCATGCACAGAGGCCAATCTAGAGGTGATTCTAGACTTCAACAAGTTGACATTAGAGACTGGCCATCACATACATGACACACTACCTCATCTGAAAGCCACAGTCTCCTTCCTTAATGCGTTTCTTCCAGCTATAAGTCATTTCACAAACTTTGTTTCCTGCCTTTTTTTTCACATTTCACATTTCACAAACTTTTTTTCTCCTGCCTGTAAATGTCCATTCCCATTCTGTTCCCCACTTTGAACTGAGTGCTTGATGAGGTCAGAGTCTCAGCCTGGATTTTCTGTCCTCTTCCCAGACATCTCACCATGCCAGGCTCTGGGAATGTTTCCGTGACCCATAGAAAGGCTTTGATTGTCCATTACTTTTCTTTTGCTGTGATAAAACATCACAGCCAACAGTAATGTATAGAAGAAAGAGTGTGTCTTAGTTATAGACACCATGAACAAAGCAACTCTTAAGAAGGACAACATTTAATTGGGGCTGGCTTACAGGTTCAGAGGTTCAGTCCATTATCAGGAGGGAGCATGGCAGCATTCAGGCAGGTGTGGTGCAGGAGGAGCTACGAGTTCAATATCTTATTCCAAAGGCAAACAGGAGAAGACTGGCTTCCATGCAGCTAGAATGAGAATATTAAAGCCCATGTCCACAGTGACACACCTACCCCAACAAGACCACACCTACTCCAACAAGACCACACCCACTCCAACAAGGCCACACCTACCCCAACAAGACCACACCTACTCCAACAAGGCCACACCCACCCCAATAAGTCATACCCACGCCAACAAGGCCACACCTACCCCAACAAGGCCACACCTACTCCAACAAGGCCACACCTACTCTAACAAGGCCACACCCACTCCAACAAGGTCACACCTCCAAAAGTACTACTACCTGAGCCAAGCATATTCAAACCACCACAGAGTGTAGTTTGGTTTACCATCCCAGAGGGATGAGTCCATTGTGGCAGGAAAGCATAATAGCAAGTCACAGGCATGGCAGCTGGAACAGGAATTCAGTCACAAGTGCAAAGCAGAGAGAATGAACCAGAAATGGGGAGACTATAAGCTCTCACAATCCAGCTCCCTTGTTGTATTTCCTCCATAAACCCCACACCTCCTAACTGCCCCATAACAGAGTCACAAGCTGGGAACCAAGCATTCAAATATCCGAGCCTATGGGGTACATTCTTATTCAAATCACTACAGCCACTAAGTGTTTTACAAGTAAATAAGATGTTCACAGAGTGAAATGTATGTATGCTCCTGCTGCCAAGGACAATAGCCTATCCCTATCTTTAGCTTGATGTCTCACTCAATAGCTAATGCACTAGATGGAGCACCTGACAAGGCTACTGGTGCCTTTGGAGCTGGGGAGAACTGAACGGTACCTGCGGATGTGATAGTTTGCTGTGGGTCACAACGTTTGTCACCAAGGGAGTGAAAGTGGCCCTTCCAAAGTCTTCCCCAGGACATGCGAATAAATACATCCATAAAATCTTTATTACAAGCTGTGAGCTGGTGCTAGGGATGTGAAACTACACCTGGACCCTATACTCGTGGAATTTCTACTGCCCTAGGATGTGGATCAGTCAAGTTGTTAGAGCCAGGACTAAGCAGGCAGCAGGGGGAAGAGGAAGAGGAAGAGTCCACCCAGAGGAAGGGCTGTGCACATCGAGGAACACCTTTCATCCAGAGCAGGGGCAGGTCTGAGCTGTTTGACTCTCAGGTGACAGACAGGGCTGGAAGCTGTCCTATGGGCCTGGCTTCTCCCTCCACAGCTGCATCTCCTTGAGCTTATCTTCCTCTTATATTTGCTTTGAGGATGGGGAGAGAGAAGCAGATCAGTGATGGATGCACTGACCTGCCAAGGAGGAAAGAGGAAATGACAATGAGTGAGTCGGTTGCATGAAAAGTCAGACTGATACAAACAGCAGCAGCACATGCAAAGGTCCTGGGGCAGGAAGGAGCCATGTTATTGCAGGGTCAGAGTTCAGGAAGGGGAGAGCGATGTGACAAGGAGGATGGGGAGGTGGAGAGACATTCCTAACCTGCGGCTGGAGGCTAGAGAATGGAATGGCTGACAGGAGGGTGGTGGGAGGGAGGAAGAGAAATGACAGGACAGGGAGACAGGCTGGCACACAGACGTAAATCGATTGAGACAAGCCACTTTGGTATTGATTTGTCTTAAACAATAAGACTTCTCCACTGGGACTCCAATGGGCTCTTCACACAATGCCCTGGTCCATGCTGTTCCAACAGCTCATATTTGAATTTGACCTGGTTCTGTAATGTCTCCCTTCCCCACAAGGGCCCTTCCTATACAGGCATGTGACAGACCCCTCTAGTGAGAGCTCCCTCATCTCTGTACAAGCGGAGGTGGCACTGGCCTAACACATCAGGGAGTCCCCTCGCACAACAAAAAGGAACTATATCTCTGTGGCCTGGATAGTCATCACTCCCCAGGAGAAAGAATTTCCACATGACTCTCAAACCCGAGGAATCAAATACCACTTCAGCTAGGCTTTCCTTTCTCCTCCCCATGACTTCTTCATCCCACTCCATCCTCCCTCGCTTCTGTCAGGGTTCATAAAGCATTCACGTTCCTCTGTGAGTTGATGGCTTTACACTGGAGAGTCTACAAGGTAGAGGGCATCCCTCCATCCTCAGTATTTGCCGTGTGGCCCAGCTCTGGAGGGATCTATTGTCTTTGTGGCCTGAGTGCAATGATCCTGGCCTTGGTAGATGGTGCATGTGTGTGCTTGTGTGTGTGTGTGTGTGTGTGTGTGTGTGTGTGTGTGTGTGTGTGAAGGGCATAAAGTTCATCACTCTGGGCTTCTGAATTCTACTCTGACCTGACTAGTTCCTATGTGAGGATCTGCTCCTGGTCCTTGCCAGGGATTGAGGAATTCTCCTTCTCTGTGAAACCACTAGTATTACTGATTTCCATATTCACAGCTGGAGCTCTGAAGGGTAGGAATTAGAGGAAGGAGCAATGACTCTCCAGTGAGTGACCTTGAAACACTTGCGCCCCCGTGCCTGGTGGTGGTGGTGGTGGTGGTGGTGGTGGCGGCCGCAGGGTGGCTGGCAGTATATAGCCATGGAGCTAGCTTCCCTCATCCAGACTTTATCATGACTACTTAACAGAGTCGGATCCAGACACCAGGCTTCCATTTCTTTCCTGTTTTTCTCTAATCCTTCTGGAATGGACAGATAGAAAAGAGATAGCCTGGGGTAGGGGTTGGGGAATGGGGGTGGGCTGTCAGTGGGGAGACTTACTCTCCCAAATTCAGCATTGACCTTGTAGACAGTATGGATTCAACCTGGGTTTGGTTCTGAGGGGTCTTAGAGTTTGTCCCCTGAGCAACGTTCTCTGATGGACTGCCTGGGAGGAGTCCGAATTTCACATCTCAGCAATCTTCCTTTCCTTGTGTGTGAGAAACTGCGTGGCAGATCTCAGCCTGCCCCAGCAGTGCATTATCAGGGGCACATTAGACAGAAGTCTTTGTATAAAGACATGAGCAATGGCGCCCCCCCCACCCCCCACCCCCACCCCGTTCCAGGAAAGCTTGCCTTGGGGCTCCTCCTGGCTTACCTCTCCTCCTAGTGAGCTGTACTGCCCTCTAGTGGCACAGGGGAGGCATATCATTTTCTTGGTAGGGCTGCTTGTGGCCAGTCTCTTGCCTTCCTCCATGCTCTCCATATTTCTGAGCAGGGATGGTAATGGCAGTTTCCTGTCTTTGTTTGGAAGGCCAGCGAGTATGTGGCAAGAGTCTTCTAGGGGCATGACAGCATGCCAAGAACAGGCTTCGCTCCCCACTTTTTTTAGTCTTCCCTCCCACAGGAGGGGAGATCTATGCTAGTCACTGCCCGGGCATCTGCCTTCTGGATATTCCAGGTGACTGAGCCTAACCCACCCTGTCCCCCACTTGTTAAAAGAACCCAGCAGCACAACAGGGGCTTCCAGATAGTTGTCTGCGTCTGACAGCACTCAGCACAGGGCAGGCATTCTGGAAATTTTGGTGAGTCAATCACTGGCCTCCACGGATAGGCACCTTCTTTAGGTAAACCCCCAGTGAAAACCACTACAGTGAAGACATTGAGAATCACATAGGAAGGCTAACTTTGGATTGATTTGCTACGACAAAAAGACCCTCAGTTTCTTTTAAAGGACCTTCTTATTATTTAAAATTATGCGTATGTGTTTGTGTGTGTCTGCGTGTGTGTACATACATGTGAGTGCAGGGGCTCACTGAGGCCAGAAGAGAACATCATATCTCCTAGAGTTGGAGTTACAGGCTGCTGTGAGCTGTCTAACGTGAGATCTGGGAACCAAATTAGGGTCCTCTGGAAGAGCAGTGTGTGTTCTTAACTGCTAGGGTTTGTACTCCTGCACAAAACATTATGACCAAGAAGCAAGTTGGAGAGGAACGAGTTTATTTAGCTTACACTTCCACATTGCTGTTCATCACTCAAGGAAGTCAGGACAGGAACTCACACAGGGCAGGAACCTGGAGTCAGAAGCTGATGCAGAGGCCATGGAGGGGTGCTGCTTACTGGCTTGCTCAGCTTGCTTTCTTATAGAACCCAGAACACCAGTCCAGGGATGGCACCACCCACAAGGGGCTCTCCCACCCTTGATTATTAATTGAGAAAATGCCTTACAGCTGGATCTTATGGGGGCATTTCCTCAAGGGAGGTTCCTTTCTCTGTGATAACTCTAGCTTGTGTTAAGTTGACACACAAAACCAGCCAGTAAAATATATATATAATTTCAACAAGGGAGTCCTAGAAATTCAATGAGGTAAAGAATATGGAATGCACAGAGGAAGAGGACACTTTCCAGGCAGGAATCAATGGAAAGCACTACACGATCCACCCACTAGCCAGTCAAGTGATCTGGTGAACTACAGACAGGTTAGGAAGAGGAGATCTACAGGTCTGAGATCTGGGTGCTCCTGGATAGCGAGACCTTGCCATAGGGCTCTCTGAGGTAGGGGTGATGAGTGGCCGCCCATTCTTGGATGACTGTTGTAGTGACTTGAGTAAGAATGTCCCTTAGGCTCATGTATTTGAATGGTAAGTCACCAGGGAATGCAACTATTTGAGAAGGATTAGAATGCATGGCCTTGTTGGAGGAATTGTGTCACTGGGGATGGGCTTTGAGATTTCAAAAGCCCAGGCTAGACCTACAGATTCTCTCTCTCTCTCTCTCTCTCTCTCTCTCTCTCTCTCTCTCTCTCTCTCTCTCTGTCTATGGATCAGGACTGTAGCTCTCCTCTACTACTTCAGTGCCGCCATGGTTTCTGCCATGCTAATAATGGGCCAGATGTTTGAAACGTAAGCCAGCCCCGATTGAATGCTTTTCCTTATAATAGTTGCCTTGGTTGTGGTGTCTCTTAACAGCAATAGAACAGTGACTAAGGCAACTATCTTTTTCAAGATAGAGAGATCCTGAGTCCTGAGCCTTCTAATGCTCCAGGAAGCCTAGGTCATGCCCTGCTCAGTCCAGAGGTAGAGTAGTGGCTGGAGAATTACACGTATCTCCTTGGTAGTGGTCTGAGGAGGTGATAGGACTCTTGAATAGCTCTGATTCCTAGTAACTGGCATCCAGACAGGCTTCTAGCTCTGCCAGGTGGCAGTGGGGAAAGACACAGCTGTAAAACCCTCTCTCTAGTTGTCTACTGCCTAGACTCCCCACAGAGAGGTAACCCCAATTTGCTCTGCTCCAGTCCTCCTTCCCTTCTTGACTTATGGCTCTCAGGACACCACCAGAGCCTTCCTAGCAAAGTGTCCGCTGTCCAGTGCTCCTACGATAGGACATTTACATAACAGAACTGAGAATAAATCGAAGAGCCAAAGAAATAATAGACTTATGAGGAAGAAACAATTGCTTGTTTTAGTCACCAGACCCCCGGACTCAGTGTTCTCAGCACTTTGGTCCAAATGTGACCTTCAGAGATGGATTGAAAGAGCCCAGTGGAGAGAGGAGGGAGGACCAGGGCGTGCTGCACTAGGTCTATAGACTGAGAACAATGGCTGTTTCCCTTGGTACATGGAAACGAGCACCATGGGCACTTCAAGAGCTGAGAAGTTCTTACGCTGCCAGTCTGTGCCCAAGGCTGTCCCGCAGCAACGCAGGGACGGGCATCGACACCCCTTCCTGCAGATTGTTCTGATCTCAGCTCTCAGTATCATCCCCCGCCCCCATCAGGAGGGAGGAGACAAAGAATGTTCTGTACAGCTCTGTTAAACCTTGGGAGGAGGAAAAAAGAAAAAAGCAGCACAGAAAGCGTTGCAAAGAGGCGGGTTACAGACTCTCAGGAGTGGCAAGGCCAGTGTGAGCAGCACCTGGAAATTATCCATTGACAGCAGGGCCTGGAACACTCCCAGGGGAGCGGCTGCATCAGCCCGGTGTCTGGGCAGCGGGTCTGCGAGAGAGACTGAGAGAGAGAAGGGGGTAACACTTAAGCTTTGTCTGACCTCGGGCACGGGGATGTGGCAAGTGTGTGCCATGACTCTACCCAGAGGACTCCTCCTGGTTCCGCTTCAAGGATAGCTCAGGCCTTACTCCGAAAGTCTCCACAACAAGCTAATCCTTCTCTGCAACACTGGGAAATGTTTTATACTTTCTTCATATTCAAAACTTTAGTTTGTTTTTTATAAAAATGTGAATCCCCCTCCACCCCCAGAGTACATACTCTGTGTGTCTTTAAAGGCCTAGCATATAAAAACTGATTATTATCTTACTGAACAAAGGGCCAAGAGTCAGGCAGGTGCCAGGCCTATCGCTTAAGGGTACGGTTTGGTGGAAGAATTTGGGCTGTCAAGGAAACATCTTACACATTCCAGAGGTGAGAACGGCTGTTGTCCCTGAAGGGCTGAGTACTGGGCAGAGTTCTAACACAGGGACTGTGACCCAGGGATTAGGCATTAGGAATGAGGCTTGATCTGGCTTAGTCACAGGTACCTAACTAAAGGGGTTTCTAGGCTCCTTGATGGAGAGTTGTCACATGACCAGGCTAGTGACCATCTGCACCTGCTGCTGAAGCTGTAGACAGACCTCACTGCAACCGGAGGACTGAGGGTTCATGAGCCCACCTATCAGTCAGCCAGACCCCTGACCACTGCTTTGCCATTATCTCTTTTGAATGAACTCAGAGATATACTCCAAGTATCCGAGGATAACCCTGAACTTCTGATCCTTCTGCCTTTTGATAGTTCTTCTGGATTATTAACTTGATGATATCTAGACTCATCTATGAGAACGGTCTCTGTGCATGCCCGTGGGGAATTATCTTGCTTAGGTTGATGTAGGAGGAAGACATGTCCATTGTGGGTGGCACCATTCCCTGGGCTGAAGTCTTGGACTGTATAAAAAAGAGAAAGTGAGCTGATGTTTAGTCATGGGTACTTAGGCTCCTTGATGGAGAATTGTCACATGACCAGGCTGGGGACCATCTGCACCTGCTGCTGAAGCTGTAGACCTCACTGCAGCTGGAGGACTGAGAAATGCATGTGTGCATTTCTCTTTGCTTTCTGACTATGGATGTGACATGACCAGCTACTTCAGGTGCCTGCTATCTTGACTTCCTTGCCATTGCAGATTGCACCCTTAAAATTGTGAGCTAGACTAGACCTTTTCTATCTTACATTGCTTTTGTCAGAGTGTTTTATCATAGTAATGAGAAAAAGCACACACCCTTGCCTCCTGTGTGCTGGGATTACAAGCAAGTATCACCATACCTACCTTTTTGCAGCGCCAGGCTATTCATTCTGAACGATCACTCTGCCAACTAAGCCACCATCTCCAGCTTTAAATGTCAAATTCTTTTAACAACAGGGACTGTACCATACTCATCCTTGTTGCCTTAGTTCTCAGTAGATGTTTAACACATGGTAAGTATTAGAAAGATCCAAATATATGGGCTCTCCTGGGAGGCTGGTGAGGAGGGTCTGCAGGAAGCTCTGAGCAGGGCCTGGGAAAGAACCTCTATGTATGTCCACCGTTAGGTTCGGCTAAAGCCATCAGTTTCCTATGGAGAAATCCCACCAACATGTAGGCCAGCCAGCTTTCTTGGAGAAGTCCTCTGAGGTAGAGTCATCCTAACCCTGGAGAAGACATTGCTGGTAAGAGGGGACCTGGTATAGAAGCAGGGCCGTGGGACAAGCAATGAGTTGAATTCAGATGACACCATACTGGAGAAAGGGTGATACTTGGACACAGCCATATGCAGGTGACTGAGACACCGGTGTTTCTTCTGGAAGCCAAAGACTCCAAAGACTGTAAGAAACCCACCTGAAACTAGGGGAGAAAACAGAGAACATTCTCTCAAATTTCCTGAAGGCTTCAGCTCTGCCAGTTCCTTGATCTTAGTCTGTGGTGCTTGCTCGTAGCACCTCTAACCTCCCTCCACCCTGCAGGGCGTCAAAACTGAACTTGTGTGGGTGTAGCAAGCAAACAGAGTCAGCTGTCAGGTCTGTTACCCTGGAAGAACAGCAGGGACCACCTCGCTCCTGCCCTCTCTAGCCAGGGGTATGCTGGTAGTGTGGAATCCTCAATTCTCCTGTTTTTGTTTTTGTTTTTCTCTCTATTTGGAATCCCCCTCCCCCATGAGCTGTGTGCAGAATGCAGTGTGTCAGAATTTATCATGGGGCCAGCTGTTACTGTCTGTTTTGCGAAGCACAATTCCCACTTTGGGTCCGACTGACAGGCACACTTGCAAGAAAGCAAGGATCCGTTTCGTGCTTTTGTGCTTTTAACTACCTAGAGACATGTTCATTAGAACTGAATTGGCCACAGCTCCCTGGGACTATGCCTTTAGGATGACAAGCTCGCTCCTAAGCTGGTTGGAGACCCTTCACAGTCTAGACCTTCTACTCAGAGCGACTGCCTGGAGCCGGCAACAATTCCCAGACATTTCTCTCAGCAGAATCCCAGTGGTAGAGGTGGCTGAGAGTTAGCAACGGAAATCTGAGTGGAATGTGGGGATGGGGTGGAGTAGGGGCTGACTGCGCATCTGCCAGTATACATCTCCACCTGCCTGAGGGTTTCTATCGCCAGGACCCAAGCGACTTGGGAGGAAAGTGTTTATGTCAGCTTATTGTTTCATGTCACGGTTCATCCCCGAGGAAGTCAGGGCAGGAATCCGGAGGCGGGTCTCATACGGAGGCTGTGGAGTTGTGGTATTATTGGCTTGCTCCTCGGTTTGCGCAGCCTGCTTCCAGCCAGGGTCGCCAGCCCAGGGGTGGCTCCACCCACAATGGGCTGGACCTTCCCACATCAATCATTAATCAAGAAAAGGCTTCACGAGCTTGCCCACTGGCCACTCGTGCGGAGGCATTTCCTCAACTGAGGTTCCCTCTGTTTAGGTGGTCCTAGCTTGTGTCAGGTTGACAAAAACACAAACAAACAAATAGCTGGGACAAATGACAACTAGTTTTCGAGGAGACTTTGGGCTTTCACAAGAAAATCCGGAAATGGGGAGGCAGAGTACCAGGGAAAAAGCGACATCCGGAAGCCAATGGCTGACTCCCTGAGGTGCTCTAACAAAGGACCATGAGGTATTCTGTGTTTGGGTCAGCAGACCCCTCATGATGAGATGAGAAGCTCTTAGAGGTCTCAGGGAGGAGATGACGAACCTGGGTAGCAGCTCAGGTTCTCAGTGCTGGATCAGAGCCCTCTGCTGGCCATCTAGGGCTCAGTCAGGGCCCTACTTAGGACTTGGACCCATTCCAGCAATGAGGACAAAATACGTGTCCCAAAGTCCAGGAACAGGTCTCTTCCGCCACCATTTATGTTTCCTAATTCCATTTTTCAGGTTTTTAAAAATATTATTATTGTTGGGTGGGCTTGAGTCATTGATGAGATTACTTGCATTTTCTTTGCAGTTACAGAAGGCTGCCACTGTGGGGCAGTGTACTCCCCGCTTGTGTCTCTGTGTGTATTGTTTCTCTCTCTCTCTCTCTCTCTCTCTCTCTCTCTCTCTCTCTCTCTCTCTCTCTCTCTCTCTCTCTCTCTCTCTCTCTCTCTCTCTCCACCCACCCCCCGTCTCTCTCACACACTCACACACACTCACACACGAGAGAGAGAGAGAGAGAGAGAGAGAGAGAGAGAGAGAGAGAGAGAGAGACTCAATGTCACCCTTATGTCTGGTAAATACCCCTTTCCTCTCAGAGTGGAGGAGAGGTTAGATCTTGGGGTGGGGATGCCCAGTTCACAGTATCTCCCCAGGTAGAATCCCCAGGGAAGGGAAAGAGAGAGGAGGGAGCAAAGGGGGAGTGAGAAAGTTCCAGGGCCGTCACTTACAGGTGACCTGTGTGACCAGGGAGGAAAGCTCCTTGGGAAAATTCAAGAAATGTTTTATGTTCTCCTCTTACTGTCTGATAAATTGCTAGAAATATTACACTTTTGCGGGGAGGGTGACCAGACGCTACCTGGAGGGGCCTTCAGTCATTGTCAGGGCATCAGTAAGACCATCTCTTAAGAACTGGATCTCACTTTAAACAGCGACCTGTGTGTGGACACCTTCTCTGTGGAACTGTTCATGTTTGCAATATTTTGGTTTGACGCATTAGCTTACCTAGAAGGCAGGCCTGCCTCCTTTGCAAACTTAGAAGTAACTTCACAGGAATGGAGCTGGATAGTGGTCAAAAACATGGTGCTCTCTAGTGGCCCAGGTTGGATTACAATCCCGGCTCTCTCACTCAATAACTCTATGATCTAGGCAAGCTACATCTGTGCTGGGCCTCGGTTTCCTTGCTTATAAAATGCGGAGGTAAGGGTCAGCGAGATGGCTCAGCAGAGAAAGGTGCTTACAGTGTAAGCTTGGCAATCGCTGAGACCTGTGTAGAGGTAGGAGAGGACTGAATCCATAAAGTTCTCTGACTGCCACACATGGCCTTTCCTACCACATACTCAATAGTGATGATAAAATTAAAGTGGAGATGTCACTTACTGTACAAGATTGTTTTGAGGGTTTATTAGAAAAGAATAAGCAATAGCTGTCACCTGTAAACATCATCACCATCATCAACATCACCACCACCGTTATCACCATCATGATATCATCATCATCATCATCACCTTAATCATCGCCCTCATCATCTTAACTGTCATCATCACCATGGCTTCCATGACTCTCACCGTTATCACCATCCCTGGGATCACCATCATCACCACCACATCAACATCACAGTCACCACCATCACCACCATCATCACCCACGTGTGACTGCCAATGTTCTTGAGACAACAGATATGAAGAAGTGTGATGAACAGCCTGTGTCCACCACTGTCCACTTCATCCCACCCATCAGCCTCGAGGGCTCTCACCTGGAGTGTGGATGGTGCTGTGCTCATCACTGTGAGCAAGGGATTATGAGCTCATGTGACTTAGGCCATAACTTCTGCTGGAGACATAAAATGTCTGGATATGATTGGTCACAGGATAGCCAGAAGTCGCCACTGTGAGGAGCCAGGATTCTCCCGTGTCTGTGTGGAGCAGAGCTACGTTGCTGAGGCGGGGTCAGAAGTCAAATTTTTTTACAACTACCTCAGAAGTTTTTTAATCCATCTCAAGTTTGACAGTGACAGAGACAGGCAGATTAGAAGGGAGTCCTCTTGTCTCAGGTGCCCTGTAAAGAAAGACCTGCATGCACACTGGCCGGTGCTGTTTAAGACCGAGTGTTCTTCTGTACTTCCTCCCACTGGTAAAGAGATTCATGTATCAGTTTGCTTGGAATATTTGGCAACCATTTCCTGAAAGTCAACACACCACCTGGAAATCTGATCAGTGACTGTTTAAAAGATGAATCATGTAGCTGGGAAAGACGGTTCGGTGAATAAGAAGTGCTTGAGGTGCAAATGTGAGTTCCTGAGTTCAGATCCCAGCACCCAGGGAAAAAGCTAAACAAGGCCACCTGTGTGCCCGTAATCCTATGCTGGGGGTGTACTGGCTGGTTTTGTGTGTCAACTTGACACAGGCTGGAGTTATCACAGAGAAAGGAGCTTCAGTTGGGGAGGTACCTCCATGAGATCCAGCTATGGGGCATTTTGGTAATCAAGAGGGGAGGACCCATTGTAGGTGGTGCCATCCCTGGACTGTGAGTCTTAGGTTCTATAAGAAAGCAGACTGAGCAAGCCAGGGGAAGGAAGCCAGTAAGTAACATCCCTCCATGGCCTCTGCATCAGCTCCTGCTTCCTGACCTGCCTGAGTTCCAGTCCTGACTTCCTTTGGTAATGAACAGCAGTGTGGAACTGTAAGCTGAATAAACCCTTTCCTCCCCAACTTACTTCTTGGTCATGATGTTTGTGCAAGAATAGAAGCCCTGACTAAGATGGGAGAATGGGTGGCAGAGACAGGAGGATTACAGGGGTTCACTGGCTGCTGGCCTAATTAACAAACAAAAGCAATAAAACCCATACCCAGTACCCACGTCTTCCTCTGGCCTTAGTGTGAGTATGGGCTGGTACATTCATCCTTGCAACACATACACACATGCAGATGCACATGCTCACATACGCATGCACACACACACACACATGCAGATGCACATGCTCACATACACATGCACACACACACACGTGCAGATACATATGCTCACATATGCATGCACACACATGCAGATGTTGATGCACACACACACACATGCAGATGCACATGCTCACATACACATGCACACTTGCACACACACACACCCACACACACACGGAGGGAGGGATGTTTCTAGTTACTGGTGTGTTTGGTGTGTCTGAGCCATTGGCTCATTGCATACTAGCTCACTCCTTGCTTTTTCACTGGTCTTCACCCCAAGATAAGAGCACCCCTGTTTCACCAAGGCAACCTGGAGCTTTGCTCTACGCACATCCCCGGGTCTGTGCTTCCCCAGCAGAGACTCAGCAAACAGCTATTAGAAGACAATGAAGCTGCAAAGACACTGGCGGGTCTGGCACGTTGTCTGGGCTCTGCTGGGTCCCAGATGGCGCCCTTTACTGTGTCTGTCAGGTTCTAGGAAGTCTGAGCAGATTGTTACAACAAAGCGGGGCAAAGGGATACAAAGGGCAAGACCTGGTGGAAACCAACTCAAGCCCTTTGCGGGGCAGAGCCGCTTCAGAGACATGACAACTTGTGGTCAGTAGAGGGCAGTGTTGCCCTGGCGAATATTTTAATAAGCACTTGGCCAGGCTCCGACTGGCTCTCTAGAGCTTTGGCAGGATTGCTGGAATGGACAGAGGCCAGCCGGTCTGTCCATTTGAACAAAAGCAATAAAGAAGATGGACACCTGTGTACTTACCGTCTACAGCCCATATTTCCTGTCTAAAGCTTTGGCTTTTCTGTCTATTCTCCCTGCTGTTGGGGAGCCCACCCACCATGGTGGCCACAGCAAGCGATGGGATCTTTGTTCAGTAAAGTATCTCTTTCATTTCTGCACTGTTTTGGTTCTAGCTTCTGAGACAGGGTTTAACTAGATAGCCAAGGCTGGCCTGGAACTTGTGACCTTTCTGTGTTTCCCTGGAGAGCTAGGATTGCAGGGTGCCTCACTCTACCTGATAGCATCTTTTTTTTTTTTGATGCCCGTTGTGTTCTTGCTGCAAAGATGTGTCCCCGGAGCTTCTGCCTCACTGTCCCTTTCCTTTCCTGGCCTCTCCTCCACCTCCCATCTACCTTACTCTCTGTTCTGCTTCTATATCAGGATGAGAGTGGGTGGTCTGGCTTGTGGGACCAGATACAAAGCAATGAGGATGGTTTGAGAGACAGAGCAGATATGTCCTATAGGATCTTCCTATCTCAGGGGGACAAATTCACAGTAGCAGCCCCCAGAGGACCAGAATGGAAGAGCCTCTGTCACACTCTGATCAGAGGGTGACGGCAGCTTGGCACCAGTCTCTGCCATTCTCCAGGATTTCCATAGAGCTTTCTAGAAAACATCTCCTGCACATATCCAAACATCCTGCAAGTATTTCCAAGGTTCACTTCTTTGGCTCCCCCATTTGAGGTTCCTCAGCACCTCCAAGATGTCTCCGTGATACCAGACACAGTCTTCAACTTGGGGACAAACACCTAAGGCTCGAGGACTTGAGGATGAGGTGTGCGACCACTCGGTTTAACCAGATGCAGGGCTCTGCCAGGTCCTCACTCTGGCCCACTTCCAGGAAGGAGGCCATCTTCCACTCCCCACTGCTAGGTTTCTAGAAGCCAGCATGTAGGTGAGGAAGCCGAGAGGACTGTCACTAGCCAGGCTATGTTGGCATTAGGAGATTAATGAGGCTGCTTCGATGAGGAATGTCTCTTCAGCCAACTGCTGGCAATTAGTCAGAGCTGAGCCTGCTGTGTTTCAGTCTGTCAGCTGGATCCTGGAGAGGAACACCTCAGCAATGAGCTGGCTCAGAAGGAAGGGGACCAGAGCTCAGCCCTTACTTCAAGGTAGCAGTAGGGTCTACAGTGGCCTTGAACTAAGCCTTCTCAGAACCACCAGCCTGACAGAGGGGGAACATCAGATGCCGTCTTTCTGACCTTCCTGCCTCTTCTTGGGGCCACAGTAGGGCTTCTAGAAGGTTTCTGTGCTCACTGGTCACTTCGAGACTTTGTTCCCAGACCTCCTGGAAGATTGACTGTTGGCACTGCTAGACCACTTTGAATAGCAAGGCTCCTAGTGGGGAGAGATGAGGGAGGGAGGGAGGAAGAGAGAGAAAAAGAGGAGGAAAAGGGGAATAGAGAGAAAGAGAAAAGATAGAAACATTGTGTGTATGTTTTATAAGTGTATGTGTGTGTATGTATGTATGTGTGTGTGTGTGTGTGTGAGCATGTGTGTATATATAAGAGTGAATGTGTATGTATTAGTGAGTATGGATGTGTGTGTGTGTGTGTCGGGGGCAGGGGGTGGACATCATGGAACCCGGCCCTGGGACAGCTTCCTGGATCTCAGGCTAGTGTGAGGATGGTCCAAAGTGTCCCGAGGGGCAGTTGTGGGGACTCCCCATCTCAGGATCTCAGGAAGGCCACGGGGCCTGGTGCTCGAAGCGTTCCCTCCCAGGTGCTCAGAGACGGGCCCTCACTAGCTCCTTCCCATACTCGCTCTCCTTGCAAGCCTGCCCCTGCTACCAATCCTCTTTCTGTTACTCCCGCACCTGGTGTGATGTGTGTCCTGCTTCTCAAGGTAGAGACTGAGACATCCCTGTCACTGTGCAGATGATTTGGGACGTGGACTCGGGAGAACTCTGGGGATGCAGGGACTTTTTCTGCATACCTGTCTACAGACAGAGTCCTGGTCCTTGGACTGGTTTAGACTGCTGCTTGAGACAGTCAGCCAGGGTCAACATGATGTTTAGCATCCAGATGTTTAGAAATGTCCAGACGGATTTAATGTTTGAAGTTGTTTGTCTGGGTGCCTGTGGACAGCCGTCAGTGAAAACGGACAGACAGATAAAGAAAATCTGCATAAGTTATTGTGTATATTGTCTTTATCACACACGGGACAGGCTTTCTTTTGTTCTTTCTTTCTTCCTATTGGCATTATTGTGATGACAGGCTCTGTAGAGATGATACAAACCAGCACCGGCCACGCTCTCTGCCCACTCTCCTCAGAGGCTCTTCCATGAAAACGGTACCTCGCCACAGACATTGTGTTATAGTGAGCAGGGTCCCAGTCCTCTTCACAGGTCCATACCACATCTCCCTACTCACCTATCCACCCACCCCTCTTCTTTCCATCCCTCCTCTTCTCTCCCTCCCTTCCCGCCCAGGGCCGTAGTGGATGTATATTCAAGCACAGACGCAGCAGAAAGCATCTTTTCACAGCCCCACGGACCCTGTACTCTGGTGGTCTTCACCTGCTGTGCCTTAGTTCACTGGGTGAGTCAGATGGACACCTGGCTGTAAAGCTGCAGCTGTATGGACCATGTTTATGTGTGCTGTTTCCTGGGCCATCTCTGGATGATCTCACCTTCCTTCCCAGGGTGGGAGCTGTGCCCGTGGGCTCAGGGGTCACTAGGAAAGGTCACTTGTACAAGTGTTTCTCCTTCTCAGACTGAGAGGTGAGGCTGGGGAAGGGGAGCTCTGTGTGCAGAAATTTGTGGGCATCCTTTCTTAATCTTCTGAAACTCTGAGTCTCAGAGTGTTTCTGCAGAACAGCATCCCTCCTCATGGCCTGGGAGACCAGCCATACTCCTATGAGGGGGAGTGGCCCATCTCTTCTCTCAGTAAGTCCTTCCTTGTATCCCACCCCAGCTGGCAGTGGATGGGCAGGGAAGCAGGCTGTTGGTTTAGCTCCTTTCCAACCATTTCTCCCTCCTGGTGGGAGACAGCAGAACCGTGAGAAGGGAAGGGCTGTGGCTTTTGGAGCTTAATTAAACATGTTTACAAAGTCTAGGCCCCGTTAGCCAGGGAGAGACAGTGAGAGAGAAGCCAGCACTGTACTGTAAGATTAATAAACCAATTAAATAAAGACTGTGGTGGTTTGGTGGCCCCACAGGGGCAGGAGGCAGCGTTGACAGCTGCTCCTTCCTGATGATTGCCACACGTTTCAGAGGCACAGACAGCCTGGGCTTTCCTCATTCTGGGAGAGAATACCCCAGGCTCTTGTCCTGTCTAATCTCTCACATGGCTAGTGAAGTTGTTTGCTCAGCCTGCGGGTTGGATGTCATGTTTAGTCAACTGGCAAGAAAAGAAAACAAAAATGATTTCCTCCCCCTCTAATCAAAAATAAAAACAAAAACAACAAAAAAAAATCACCCATGTGAGTCCATTTGTCTTCTCGAGGTGTACCATTCCCATAACAGTGCAGAAGGCAAGGCAGGGAATTATGGGAGCTCAGAAAACTGTCTGTCTGAAGGGAGCCTCCCTGGGGTACCCACCTTCTGCCGATTGACAGTTTCCTGGTGTCTCTTGTTTTCCTTTCATCACAGCTAATGCCCGGTTCTGCTTCTCCCAGAATGAATTCCTTCTTCCTGCTAGCGTTATTGTGATGACATGCTCTGTAGAGTTGACACAAACCAGTGCTGGCCACGCTCTCTGCTCTCTCTCTCTCTCCTCAGAGGCTCTTCCATGGAAAGAACACCATGGTATAGCTTTTGGATAATGTCTGTCACGGTGAGCACAGTCCCTGATCTGACCACTGTTCTTTTCTATTGCCTGGGGCATAGTGGATAGATACTGGCCCTGATGGAACTAAGACCACAGAATAAGCACATCAGCTCAGAGAGTGGAAGAGGAGACTGAAAACCCCATCCTATGCAGAACTAAGTGATACAGTGGGCACAAACCCATGATTCCATTCATGGTGGAGCATGGCAGCTGAGAACCTGGACCCCCAGAGGCATCATTGTGGCATAGGGCTTCTTATGGTTTGAACCTCAACTGTACCCCAAAAGTTCCTATGTGGAGATGTAATCCCTGATGGTGCTATTGAGAAGTGGTGGAGATTTCCAGAGGAAGTAGGTTGGGGATCATACCCTGGAAGGTTTATTGGAACTCACACTTCTCTTGTTTCCAGGCCACTCTGTTCCAACACACATGATGTTTTGCCTCCTGGCAGGCCCCAAATAACAGAGTCAAAGTGAACATGGCCTGAAACCTGTGATACCGTGGGCCAAGTGTATCCCCTCTCTGTGCTGTTTGTTATGAGCATTTTGTTCCAGTGATGGCAGGATACCTGGCATGTTCTCCTTCACCTCACCCAGCCGAGCGAACCCAGGGAGCTTCAGAGCCCTGGGGCTGTGTCAGCTGCCCTGCCCTGGTCTCAACAGCTGTCAGATTGCCTCCATACAGATGCCGGTGAACACCAGGGGCCTGGCAACTGAAAGAAGAGGTTCCGGTGATCTTTCTTTCTCTTTGTTTGGAAGAAAAGATGTGATAGTAATAAAGTCAATCATGCTCACTCCGTGAACTTGTCAGAGAATCAATGTGAATGATGTTACATGGAGAGTTCTAGATAAACATAAATGTAGGCAGTTATGAGACAGACGCCTCCCTTCCTGTCTGGCAGAAGAGAGGGATGGGAGGATCCAGCCGTGGTGGATCTGCAGGTGCCTGACCTTGCCAGTGTTTCCTCAGTGGGCAGGGCAGCGGTTGAGTACAGGACTGTGCTTCTCAGAGTCCTGTCAAACTCGGTCACCTCCGAGCTGTTAACCCTGAACATATTTTGTGCTTCATTTATTTCATCTGCAAAATGAGGATGACATGACGCCCACCTCACAGAACTATTAGGAGATGAGCAGCTCACGTAAAGTCCTCGCTGGCCTTCAGCAAGCTGGTGGAGCGACAGCAGTGGCTTCACGCTTCTTAATACATGGGCATTGCTCCTACAAATGGCACGTGGTCTCTTCTTCTCTCTTTCCCAAAGAATCCAACCAGACTGTATGTAAAACCCAGGCCTGTCTTCTGTGTTGGGTAGGCAGAGCCTGTGAAAGTTACATGACTTTGGTATCTGCTCCTTGGGGGGTCACTGCTTCTCCAAGAGAACGCAACGCAGTGGGGGAATGAGGTGAGGGAGCAAGTTCAGGGGGTCCTAGGCCAACTCAGGGCCAGCTCCGAGCCAGCTCCAGGCCAGCTCCGGGTCAGCTCTGGGCCAGCTCCCGGCCAGCTCCGGGCCAGCTCCAGGCCAGCTCCGGGCCAGCTCTGGGCCAGCTCCGGCAGCATTGCCGTCTCTGCTCATCCACTCCTGGAGCATCCTCAAGCCCATCGCTTCCTCACACATCACAGGGAATCGAAGTCATCCCACAGAATCCAACTTTAGGGTTCTACACTACGGACTCTTGAGGATGGAGCCATTGTCCCTCATAAGACCGATAGAGTTAAACTGGCTTGCAGATCTGCTGTAGTCCATCACCATCTTCACTAAACTCCACGAGCACAGCATTTCTTTAACACCGGGACATTTTAGCTGAGCCTGGTGGTTTACACATGAAGTCCCATCACTCAGGATTTTGAGACAGGAGTATCACCATAAGTCTGAAACTAGCCTGGGTTACACAGTGATTTCGAGACCAGCCTGAGTTCCAGAGTAAGACCCTGTCTCAAAAAAAGAGGAAAAAAAAAGATATTTTAATGTTTTATTTTATTTTCATGCCTGCCAAACTTGTCTTTGTATTCTATTTGATCATTTTATCCTAATCTATCAATGTGTTTTTCTTGGGGAGGGAGGAAACGGGAAAGGGGAAATGATTTGGAATGTAAATAAAAAAAAAACTTAGAAAATAAAAAAAATACTACATATTTAACTAGAAAAAGGTCTTAAAAGCCGAGTCATATCTTTATCCCTAGAAAATTTTAAAAAAATTAATTTTTGATAAATAAGTTATAAACATAAAAGTTGGCATTTCAGCATTGGTGAGCACATAGTCCACTGCCATATGTCACCAGATACTTCGATAACATATGGTTTTAAAAATGTTGAGCTTATATCTTGAGTAACCGTATCAATAGTAATCAATGTGCAAATGATCAAAATAATATAAGAGTAGTCCTAAATCAAATACTAAGAATGTTTACGGACCGTCACTCAAGTTCGTTTTCTCATTGCTGTGACCAAGACCTGACAGATGACTTTAGGAAATAAGGATTTATTTTGGCTCCGGGTTTGAGATGGCGCAGTCCATCATGGCAGCCGGAGGCTCCATGATGGAGGGTGAGCGGTTGGCACTCCCAACTCTTCACATGTTAGTGGAACAGGAAGCAGAGAGAGGATTAGAAGCAAGGCTGGACTATAAAACCTCAAGGCCCACCCCACAGTGGTCCACTTCCTCCAGTGAGGCTTACCTCCTAATGAAGGCTCTACAAGCTCTCCAAAGAGGGCCATCGGCTGGGAGCAGGTATCCAGACACGGGAGCCTGTGATGGATGCTTCACAAGCCACAGTAGCTTTAAATGTAATCAGTACCATCTCCTCAGGGAGGCAAGCGGTGTGCTTATTGCTAGAATGTTACTGTGTGCACCTTCCAAACTCCATTCTTTATCAGATTGTATTTGTTTTTGTAGATGTGCCCACTCACAAAGCTTACATGATGAACTAATGGGAGCAGGGTATTTTATTCTGGGGATTCATTAGTTACTTCATCTCTGGGTTCAAGTGCCACACCACACAATAAACCGCCACTGAAGATTACATTCTCCTTTAATATTGTTAAAAGAGAAAAGGCTTCCTAAGGGATTTGTTGCCCATAATTACAATCATTCATTTTCCAGATTTCTAGAATATACAAAAAGCCATTTCCAAAATTTATTCAAAGATTATTAATTACCCCATTTAGCAGTAACGTGTCTCATTCAATTCATTAATAAAAGATTGGGAAATTGAAATATTGTAAATTTCAATACACTTACCCCAATGCATTTTTTTAAAAAATAAATGCATTTATTTTATTATACTCTTTGAGTGTCAAAACCTCTAAGCTCAGATTTAGCTCATTTGATTTGTGGAAAATGCTGTGCACACAGGAGTCTCTTCAGTAGGGCTTGTCTCCCTTGCTAAGCCACTCTGAGATTTGCCTTATTTTCTATGACAAGAAGCCTGACTTAAATTTTTAATTCATGCCAATGTTACAATATATGTTTTCTGGACAATTATAAAAACCAAAGAGGGATTACTTCTAATCTCATAAAAACGATTACTGAAAGTGAAATCCCAAATCAGGAATGACATGATGGAAACAGACCATTTTGTATTAGATTATAAAATCAAGGATACATTTATAGCCTTCTCTCACGACCTAGTTGGCCACAATTAAATGGCCAGCACAGTCACAATGGACAGTTATTTACAAGAAACAGATCATAAGCAAAGACTTTTTTAAGTCTTTCACTTTTTAAAAGAGTTTTGCAGGTGCATATGTTGTTCTGAACTTAGCTTCTGGGAATAATAATAATCGTGTGCAAAAAGAAACAGAAGTGATTCCTTTAATTTGATTAGATTGTGAAATAAACTCTTCAGCTAATTTAATGAAAACAGGAAAGTATACACTGCTAGGAATGAGTGGGTCCAGACACCAGCGTTTAATTTTATCTTTCGATTAATACGAAGTGTAGAAGGAGACATGTAAAAGATTTTATAAGCTTAAACGTCTCAGGATTTATTGCAATTGGAAAACACACCTTATCATATTATTTGATGAAAAAGATTTTAATTACTTATTGAATAATGCACAGTACACTTGAGAGAAAACACATAAAAATTTTATCTCAGTGTTAGTACAACTTGAGGATGTAAGCCCCTGTGCCTAAGAGAGTTAGTGTTCTGAAACAAAACTGTGCTGTTCTCACTGCTCAGAAATTCTTTCTTACTCCCTGCATCCTACCTCCATATTCTCTCTTTCCAGTCTCCCTCCTCTTTTCCTCTCTCTCTGACACATCTCCCTCCTCCCTCGCATGGCTGAAGTCACCTTGGGACTATAGTTTCAGGTATGCTGTGTGACCTAGAACAAATAACAACCTCTCTGTGCCTCCCTCCAGCCTCTGTAAGGTGTGGGAATGTGGGTGTGTGGTACACACAGGAGTGTGTTGCAGCGTGTTGGTGTAGGGCTGCGTGTTGGGAGCACGGCGTGTGTATACAATGGAGTTAGAGGGGAAATGTATCTATGTGTTGAGTGTGCTATAAGTGGGTGAGTTTCCTGGTGACAGATGGGAGGATGGACCAGAAATGGAGCTTCATAGGACTTTTAGTTTCCATACTTTGCAGTGATGTGTGGGGCCAGGAGACTTCTTTTCTTGTCTTGGTAGATTTGGGACACACTAAGTGCTGGCTGCTGGACTCAGCACTCAATTATATCCCTTGACATCTGTCTTAGTCAGGGTTTCTATTCCTGCACAAACACCATGACCAAGAAGCAAGTTGGGGAGGAAAGGGTTTATTCAGCTTACACTTTCCACATTGCTGTTCATCACCAAAGGAAGTCGGGACTCGAACTCAAGCAGGTCAGGAAACAGGAGCTGATGCAGAGGTCATGGAGGGATGTTTCTTACTGGCTTGCTTCCCCTGGCTTGCTCAGCCTGTGCTCTTATATAGAACCCAAGACCACCAGCCCAGGGATGGCACCACCCACAAGGGACCCTCCCCCCTTGATCACTAATTGAGAAAATGCCCCACAGCTGGATCTCATAGAGGCACTTCCCCAACTGAAGCTCCTTTCTCTGTGATAACTCCAGCCTGTGTCAAGTTGACACACACCAGCCAGTCCAATGTCATAGAGCTAACAGTCTGGAATCCCACTGACATGGACTCTCCATACCAGGAGAAGTTTTGTGGTTGGAGGAACTGTGGTCAGATGTCAGGACTCATAGCACTTATGCCCTAAAGGCTTCATCCCAATCAGGAGATACACTGCCATGAGAGAAGCCTGAGCGAGCCCTTCTCCCTGCCTATCACACGAGGACAGAGTGGAAGTGACAGTTTGTAAGCTGGTAGGGGACTGTTAATAGTGACAGTTTTTGTTTGGTTGGTTTTGTTTTGTTCTGAGATAAAATGCCATGACCCAAAAGCAAGTTGGGGAGGAAAGGGTTTATTAGGCTTGCACTTCCACCACACTGTTCATTGTGGAAGGAAATCAGGACAGGAACTCGAACAGGTCAGGGGCATGGAGGCAGGAGCTGATGCAGAGGCCGTTGAGGAGTAATGCTTACCAGCTTTCTCCTCATGGCTTGCTCACCCTGTTTTTTTTAAAGAACCCAAGATCTCCAGCCTAGGGATGACACCACCCATAGTGGGCTTGGTCCTACCTCTTCATTCACTAAATAAGAGAATGCCCAAAGGCTTGCCTATAACCTGATCTTATGGAGGCATTTTTAAAAATTGAGCATCCCTACTCTCAGATGACTTCAGCTTGTGCCAAGCTGAGGTAAAACTAGCCAGCACAGGACAATGAACATGAAAGAACTTTCTGCAGACAGCAGGAATTATTCAACAAGGAACACCACAGGGACAGGGCTCTTTGCCTCTGAAGCTTATGAAACCCTGGTGGAGGGTAGAGGCAGCTGTCTTGTCTGGACACTCACTCTTGGGAGCTCTGAAGAGCGAAAGCTCAGGAGGGGGCTGTGCTTTCTGGATGGAGAGAGATCTAATCTGAGCACCAGGAGCCTGTCAAACTGCTGTGTGCCCTAGCGGGCAGTCACCCTCCAGGTGTTGTCCCAACAGTAGCCTCGGAGACTGCTGCCCAGTGTGTTAACGTTCTGCAGAGGCCTGCGTTTGTGCAGATATGTGTGTTGTGAGAGAGGCGCCTGTTACTCTGGGACCTGTCTGCTGCCCGCATCCCCAGCCTGTGGTAAGGCAGCCTCTAGTCTTCAATGCACCGGACTTTCAAAATCAAACATGTCTTGAGACCTGTTTTAGTGTTCTAAATCCTTCCTTCATTGGTCTTGTTCACTGTTCAATTTTGGATTCTTTGCTTAGGATGTGAAGTCAAGTGTCCTTCCTCCCAGACTTCAGAATCTCCTAAGACGTTGCATAGGCAGAAGCCCGTGACTGTTTAACAGGGTGTTCACAGCTCTCTCCACCTGGTCCTCTTCATGCCAACCTTGACTCCTGTTACTCCTAAGGGTCTTCAAGCCGCCTGCTGCTCTCAGACAGTCCTCGGCCGGCCGAGGCTGACTTCTGCTTCTGTCAGCTTCCTGTTTGCTCTCCTTGTACATCGCCTATGAGTTTCCCACAGCCTAAGTAAAACTCTACTTTTCTCCTGAATGAATCTCTTACCATCTCTCACTGAACCAAGTCCCAGCCTCCTTTGCCTTTAAAGCAGCCTGGTATCTCTAGTACTTGTTTGCAGTTATCTTCTCTTTTCTGTTGTTGTTTCCGGGCTTATTGATACTCAACATCACCTGGTGATACTCAATAAGTAGGATTTGTGGAGCCCTTTGTATTGAGAGTGTTCTTATTTTGTATGGGAACCAAGTGCTCATGGCAGTCTGGGTCAGGAGTGAGGTTGGAAAGTGTGAGGAGTAAGAGGTCTCTGTGGCAGAACTTCAGAAGATGTTAGCTCTTTGCAGAGTTCTAACCCTAAGCTGATCCTGACAGGAAGTGTTTCCAGGACACCCCTATGCCCAGCTCCTGCTCTAGTGGGAATGAGCAGTTGGAAAAGTTGGATATGAGTCTACCCTGGGAACTTACAGGACCAATAGAGTTCCCTTTCACATTGACACATGGCTGGAAATTTGGATGAGCTCTGCATGTGCAAACCTCCCCAGCATGATTCCAGAACCTAACAGATAGGAATGCTAGGGATTCTGGGATGGCAGACAGACAAGAGGCTAGCCCTCACATGGTATCTTTGTAAGGGTGTAGGACTGGAGCATGCTGGCTGAGGTACAGAAGTGGGCAACAGTCTTGGGATGTCAGTTAATGAACATCTGGAGACAGTCAGGGTACTGCCATCCTGGTCTATAGCCCTATAGGAACTTGGGTTCAAGGGTTTGGTGGTTTGAATAGGTATGGTTCCCATTGACTCATGTGTGAATGCCTGGCCATAAGGAGTTACACTATTAGGAAGTGTGTCCTTGTTTGAGTAGGTATGGCCTTGTTGGAGGAAGTGTGTTACCGTCAGGATAGGTTTTGAGGTCTCTTTTGCTTAAGCTATGCCTAGTGTGGCACACAGTCCCCTTCTGCTGCTTGTGGATCAAGATGTAGAACTCTCAGCTCCTCCAGCGCCATGCCTGCCTGCACACTGCCATGCTTCCTGCCATGATGATAAAGGACTGAACCTCTGAACCTATAAGCCAGACCTGATGAAATGTTTGCCTTTATAAGAGTTGCCTTGGTCATGGTGTCTCTGTTCACAGCAATGGAAACCCTAAGACAGAAGGTAATAAATTGGAACTTCTGAGAGAGGTCACACTTCCATAGTTGACTTCATGGGGTTGATAGCTAGGAGGAACAAAAATGGCTATATCTCTGAGGCAGTGTACCTATTAACCAATGTCACCAAATCCAGGGACATTACTATGCTTGATAGCTTTATAGGCATTCAGGGAAGTTGCATAGGATCTGACACTCGTCTCTGAGGCCCTGGAGAACTCTTCTGAAGGTATGAATGTCTCCTTCCTGGTTCACCAGGGGAGGAAGGGAAGGAGGCTAATTCAGAGGTTGTTTAAGCACGGCTGGACATATAAGATGGGTTTGGGGATGGGGTAGTGTTGAGCTTTAACTCACAGGCTAGACTTTCAGGCTCTGTAAGTGATGTCATACCCCCAGGTCATGCACTGGCTGAGTCAGAATACACAAGGGATTTGCTAAGTATGATTTAGTGGGGATTCTAGCTTAGCAGGTCTAAAGTCATCTTCAATTAGCTCCCAGGGTATCTTAAAGTCTAGTATGGGGTGGGGGTCGCTGTGTGGGAGAAGAGTTAAGGGAGGGCAGAAGATGGGTAGCTCACTTGGACTTAGTATCATATTGTCCTTTAGACCTCAGTGAAGGCACGCGAGGCCCAGTACAAAATGTTATTGACTTTTTTCAGGTTCACAATTGTTCCTGGTGGTCAAAGCTTCCCTTTCCTCTGTCACCACTGTGGCATGCTATGTAGCTCCAGGTCACAGTCACACTTCTGCTAATAGCTCTCAGACTTCTGAATGCGAAATAGGCACAGAAAGGCTGTCACTGCTCACTAAGCACATGATGGTGTGTCCTAGGGTCAGGTCTGGGCTGGCGTAAGCCCAGGTCATCTGTACTGCACAGCTTCTCAGACGATGACGTCTCCAGTGTATGGATGTCACTGTGAGCATAGAACTTATGTGTTTCCAGAGACCAGGAAGAAAAGGAGAGAGGGCCAGAAGGAATATCTGCATCCAGCATGGGTCAGAACTTTCTAAAATTAGTGACAGATGCCAAACCCCAGATCTAAGAAGCTCAGAGGATCCCAAGAGGGGTATCCCCAAAAGTGTACATGTAAGCGCACCAGATTCAAAATGCTAAGGGCAGAAGACAAGAAAATGTTCTTTAAAGATGCCAGAAAAGGAAGTATCTTATTTAGCAAAGAGTTGAGGTAGAAATTATATCAGGGTCATTGTGGACACCATGAAAGCAGAGTGCAGAGGGGTCAAGTATTTAGAGTGCTGAGAAGACAACCACCAGCTAAAAATCTGACCTAGGGAATGTTCCTACAGAAGAGGAGAGAGACTATCTAAGGTAGACACAGGATAAGGGAGCCCACTTCCCCTAACAGACTGTTAGGAGTTCTTTAGAGAGAAGAAAATGGCAGGTCTGGGACTCAGATCTGCAAACAGAAAGGACGAGTGCCAGGCAGGAATCACTGAAGGCAACACAAGGTGCTTTGTTTTCTTATTTGTGAATGATCTGATAGACAAGTCTTCAAAGGACAAGTCATCAGGATGGAGGTGTAGCTCCATGCTGAGTCCTTACACTTCCGGTATGTGTGACACCCTGGGTTCGGTAGGGAGATGGAGGTAGGTGGGTAGAGTTCTTACCTAACATCTACAAAGCCCTTGATCCCCAGCCAGAATAAACTGGGCATGGTGGCATATACTCTTGTAATCCTAGTGATCAGGAGGTGGAGGCAGGAGGATCAGCTTTGATTGGCTACATAGGAAGGTTGAGGCCAGCCTAGGATACATGAGACCCTGTCTCCAAGTTAACTAAGTATAGAACTGCATAAATGAATAGCAATGGCAACGATATATTTTTACGATAAATCACATGACCACACTGTATGAATAAGTGAAACGGATGACTAAGAGTCTCAGAATAGATTAAACATTCCCTCTTGATGGCTCATGAGTGGCACAGGAAAGTCATGTGACTTACCACATCCCTCCCGTTCCTCTTTTGTGAAACAACTACCTCCAAACTATACAGGGAACTCCGGGGACTCAGCTTCCACGATTCCATCAGCTTTTTGCCTATGCATCTGTCTGAGTCACACGTGTTCCCACCAGTCACTCTTATAAAGTCACGAGTTCACCAGTCTGTACCACAGTGGAATTGTTTCCCCTGTGGTTGGAGCCTTATTTCAGGTATGCTGACCTTTGATCATGTCTCCCTAGCACAACAGTTGTTTACAAAATGCCACTATGTATATATATATATATACACACATATGAAGACAGATGAGCTATGAGTATTAGATAGTTAAGAAAGAACATTTTGATTTAATTATTCTCAGGAAAAAGTATCAGCCATTGATACCTTCGAGAATTCATTAGTGTTTCTCTTGACAGGAGCTTTTCGTGTGATGAAGGGACTTGGCCAATGTTAGCAGGAGTTTTCAGAGGGAATGGACTCCTTTGGTGGCTGTGCTTTGGTGGGGTCTCATGTTTGTTTGGCTGCAGACTCACTACAGGAGATGATAAAGGATGCTGGGCTTCTGCATCCAACCACGCCTCTTCTACCAGCTAATGCTTGGACATTTTGGCTTTTGTTTTGTCCTTAGGAGACTTCTAAGGAGAGCTAGAGGAGACATAACTCACCACAGGGCATGGTCTGGATCAACACAAAGGAAACAGACACCAAGGAGTGGTGGGCAGCTGGAGGGCACACACTCAGCGGGCATGTGGATGCTCCTGTGAATGGCTGCTGTGCATTTCTCTCTCCTGAGTGCCAGCAACTAAACGGAAAGTACGATTGTTGTGTCACCCATGATATTAAACGCATGATTGATGGTTTGGATTGAACGGCTCAGGTGTTGGCATTCCTGAGTTTCAATAAATGGAGGCTTATGAGTTTATGTCAGATGTGCTCAGAAACACCTCAAAGAATATAGTTTTGTGGGCTGTGAAAAGATGCTTTCTGCTGCGTCTGTGCTTGAATATGCATCTGCTGTGGCCCATGGGGGGTGGGGGTGGGGGGATGTGGGTCCTGAAGTGCCAGGTTAGAGACGGGTGGGAGCATCTTTTCTGCTAGAGGCTGTTACTATGGACACTGATGACAGACAAGGTGGAAAACTGCATAGTGTTTACAATGTTCTGCAAATTTATTTGGATAAGAAGATTTGGGACAACACTCATGTAATCTCTCTCTCTCTCTCTCTCTCTCACACACACACACACACACACACACATACACACACACACACACACGAGAAATGGCACTGGGACACATGCGCACATACACACACACACACACATACACACACACAAGAAATGGCACTGGGACACACGCACACACACACACACACACACATGAGAAATGGCACTGGGACACATGCGCACATACACACACATACACACACACGGGACACACACACACACACACACACACACACACACACACACACAAGAAATGGCACTGGGCCTCTTCAGAATGCTCAGGGTTCTCTCAATTTTTCCATTGCTCCTGTGGCTCTATGGTCAGACCGGGGACAGTTTATCATCCAGAACTGGCATATGTGCTCATGTGTTCCCCCAGAGGCCAGGCTTGGAACTGCATCTTGTTCGTTTAACCTTGGAGATCCATCTGCCACCCTTGGCACATAGATGATTCCATCTGGGAGCGAGCTGGAGTGTGGACTTGGGGGCACACTGCTTCTTCTCACGGTTTCCTGAGTGAAGGTGACTCTTCTTCCAGTCTTCTTCTGTCCACATCTTCTTCAGCCCAGGACTCAGGTTTATGTGGCTTCTGTTGTAGAATGCTGTCCTCCAGGCATGACCTTTTTTCCCTCTTGGGCCCTCAGCATCTGTGATTACACATAGGAGACCCACTAGCCTTCCATCATAGAGGATAGCCGGGGATCCAGAGATCCCTCCCTTCCCACGGAAATGATAGGCAGTTAACAGCCGCTGGGAGAGAGTGTTCTCTTCATGGTGCAGCACATAAATTAATGATGCTCCTATAAGTAACCCTAAATCAACTCATTGGTCTACCAGGCTAGACTGGAATGGAATCCTTTTTTTGGACTTTTGTTGGTTCTGTATCTGGACCAAGCAGACATTTATCTACATCTCCTGAGGAAAAGTCAAACAACATCTTTCAAGGATCTTTGTAACGAGAGTCAGTGTCCTGACTTAAGAGAAGGAAAGTCTGAGTTTAAACAGAAATCACAAGTGGGCACAGGCAGGGTGGCCTTTCAGGAGGAAATGTGGTCAGCTTGGAGGGTTGCAGGTGGGTGGCGGTGGTGGCGTTTATGTGTGGGCTGCCTGAATCTCAAGCAGGCTGAACCAGAGGTCAGCTCTGATCCTGAGGGTCTCAGTCTCCTCTGCAGGAGTACAGGGGGCCGGCATCTCCCCTGAGGTCCAGCAGAGGCCTGGTCATGGGGCTCAAGCTGCAGTGAGAGCCCAAGGCTGGGCTTTAATGAATGTTAGCTTTCTTTCTCCTCTCAACTGGGATCTCCCAGCCAGCAGCCCCAGAGGGAACAATTAGGTTGTTTATCCAAACCTCAGCCACTTTGCTATGTAATTGATTTCTCATTGAGTGTATTTAGGAGAAGTTATTTACATGAATGCGGGCCCACCAGGGACAGCAGCATCCTTGTAAGGGAAGGGAGAAACCTGGATCAAAGGGCAGGAGAGGAGAGAGCAGGATAGGAGAGCTCCCAGGACTTTAGAACCTGGGCTGAGAGTCTGGGCAAATTCTTAACCCTTCACATCCTGGCCTCACTTTAATGGCAAACAGAGTTCCCTTTAAACTATGCTGGGGAGGTGCTGGCCACTGAGCCAGCTGCCCCCATGGGGTGGCCAGGCCCCTGAAGTCATGACTGTTATTCCCACCACTACTCCTCTCCGTGCCTGAGGAACTTTTCCATCCTCAGCCTCCCTGCTCCTTTCCAAGGCTCAGCCCTTACTTTAAGCCCCTCCCTCTTTCTCAAAGCCTTCTCTGGAAGCCCCCAGTCTTTCTCCAGTCACTCCCACCATCCACAAACAGCTCTGAGGATTATCTGCTGCAGCACATATCAAAATAAACATTCTTTTAAGTAAAATATAATTACGTTTTCCTCCCTCCTACCCCTCCTAGTTCTCCTTTCCTCCCAGCCTCTCAAATTAATGGCCTCCTTTTCTTTAATTATTATTGTTACATATATGCATAAATATAAAAATAAAACCCTGTGATTCTGTTTAGTGTGGCTCGTATGTAGATGATTTCAAGGCGAACACTTACTATTGGATAATCCATTAGGGGACTCAGCCCCGGGGTAGACTAATCCTACCCCCTCAGCCATCATTAGTAGCCTGTAGTTCTTCGTCTATGGGATGGACCCTGTAAGGTTTGCCTTTTCGGCTTGAGTCTATTGGTGTTGTAGGCAGCCATTTTGTTGAGGTATCCTGTGTTGGTATTCCGTCTAGGCTCCGCCCACAGTTACCTGGCAACCTCCTCACTCTCCTGCTCTCGCTCTTTCTACTCCCTTCCTCTCTTCCCTCTCTGTCTTGTCTGTCCCCATTCCCCTCCCCCTCTCTTTCCGTGTTCATGGCCGACCTCTACTCCTCTACTCTCTCTCTCTCTCTCCTCCCCTACGCCTTCAACTCTCCTCCCCATACCCTAAATAAACTTTATTCTATACTATACGTGTGACTGGTACCTTAGGGGGAAGGGACCCCACAGCAGGAGCCCGCAGAGGCACCCCCTCCCCCACACCATACCCGGCCTCCATCAAACATATCCCTGACTTCTTTTTCTTTTTTTTTATAAAACACAACATCCTGGGGGTAGCTTCCCTGTCTGTCTTATCACAGAGACACAATCTCACAGGGAATTTCCTGGCCACCTACAGTCTGTCCAGCTACTCTTCTGTGAGGTTCCCTGGATCTTACACACAGGAGTTGCGTTACAGACGATCAGCTGTTCTCTGCCTTTCGACCAGTTGTAGCTCTATGTAATGATCGCCATCTACTGCGAAGAGAAGCTCTTTCTGATGAATGGCGGGAGCAGCGTCGTATTTTAAACCTTCAAGCCACAGAGTTTTACGCTTCTTTATCCCTCTTGCAGATCAGGAGTCAGTCAACCACCTGTGCCCCATGGCTTAAACCTGACCCATTGCTATGTAGTCTGTAAGTTAAGAGTCATTTTCATATTTTTAAATGATTGAGAAAAATCAAAAGAATATTTTGTAATACATTGTGACTGTTACGTCGCAGCACAGGCCCCACAAATGGCAGTTCTGCTAACAATGTCTGGAAAATGATGGCCTGGGTCTAACCTGGGCTGGAATCTTACCATCAGGTAAACAGAATCCTAAACTCAGCATGCCTTAAAAACCTCATAAGACAGCTTCTGTCTGCCAGGGAATCCACTATATCTCATCTCCACCCCCTAAGGTCAAGTACCCCCTGCAAAGGGCACCTAGCTCCCAATTACCCCAAACAGCCTGTAACAGATCAAAGTCCCTAATCTTACCAGGATCTTCTAGTTGGCAGGCCCCCTCCCACCGTGCCTGCCCCTAAAGCTGACCTTGCCTCCCCACCCCCACAAGTCACTGTTCTCTGCCATCTGGGGCAGCCTGGCAGTTAGTCCCCCAAGAAACTATTTATTTACCCACGGAGTGGTCAATGTTGGTAGTTTCACTGTGCTCATAGTTATTGTGTAAAGTTCAAACTCCAGGGCCCACACAATTCTGGCGGACTGCAGGTGCAGCTCTCCATTCACTCGTCTGTTTTCTGAAGCTCCATGCACGTTGCTCCCGTGTGGAGTAGCAAGACACCCCATGTTTCTTGGGTGTTTGGGAATTTGGAACCTTAAACTGGGAGACCAGAAGCTACTCTAGGTTACTCGAGCAAAACCTGAGGGTGTAGGGTCTGTGAGCCCTGTTTGGAGAATAATCTAACAACAGTAGAAACAGCAAGTGCAAAGGCCCAGTGACAGAGGCTGGAGGGGGAGGGGGAGGGGGAGGGAAGGCGGAGGGGGAGGGAAGGAGTGGTGGAGAGGGGGAGGGGGAGGGAAGGAGTGGTGGTGGTGGCAGGGGCTTTCGATGTCTAAAGAACAGGAAGAACAGCCTGGCTGGAGAGAGGGGAGGGAGAAGGAAGGACAAGCAGATAGACAATCTGGAAGAATCTTTGTTCATTGTGAGGGTTTCTTCTTTTCCTGTGAAATGAGGAATCATTTAAGGGTTCTTCACACAGAAGTGAGGCAGTCTGGTTTGTATCTGTAGTAATAATGGAGGAGGCCTTCTGCAAATAAGAAGACTGACTTCAAAAACCAGCACGGTGACACACATTTGTAATCCCAGCACTGTGGAGGCAGAGGCTGAGAACTTTTGAGTTTGAAGGCTGCCCGAACTTCACAGCTAGATCTCACCTCAAAGATCTGAAGATGGGCTGGTGGTGTAGCCAGCTGGCAGAATGCTTACTTTGTGTGTGGGGAAACTCTGAGGCTCATTCTCAGCTTGGCACTAACCTGGCCTGGTAGTATATACTCTAATCCAGGAGGCAGAAGCAAGAGAATCAGTAGTTCAAGGTTATCCTTGTGTTTTGAGGCTAGCCTGGGCTACCTGGCAAGTTGTTTAGATTGCTCTATTTTTGAAAGAAAAACCAAAACAGGCTAAGTCAAGGCAAGCAAAACAGAGAACTATCAGAAAGGCAGGGTGGCACCGGGTTATACCAGCAGTGTGAGGCAGAGGTGGGATGCATCCGAGTCCTGACCAGCTCCTCCGATATTACCCGTCTTCTTGGCCTTCCTGGCCAGCATCACTCAGAGAGTGTCTCAGCATTTTTCCACTAAGTGAATTCAGGGGCTTGGCTGGGGTTTGGCGGGAGGAAAGAACCACCCAGCTCACCAGCCCATCTGCTCTGCTCCGCCTGGGTGCTGGGAACAGTAAGTGAGACTGTCCAGACCTGGCCAGCAGGCCCTTCTGTTTCCCTTGCCCTTGGACCCTCCATGCAGCAGCCTGAGCGACAGACATTAATTAAAGTGTGAGGGAATGACTTCATTAGCTTCTAATGGTCACATGCTGCCAATTAAACACCTTGATGACTAGCTTCCTCTGGAGCTTAATTAGCTATTTCTCAATAAATCCAGCCCTGTGCCACCACCTGTCAGGTTAGGAGCCAAGACTTTTCTTGGATTTGCCCCTCCCCAACCCCCTTCCTTGGGAGCCAGTTGCTTCGGGAGGAGTCGAGTTGGAATTGGCACATCCTGAGATCATTCTGTGGTCCTGTTGCGTATCTGAAGCTTGGTGGGAATTCCCTGGTGGGTAATCTTTTACTGGCTGGATGTGCGTCTTCTATACTTTGGCAATAGGATTCATTAGTTAAGGAAGCCTATGAGAGAGGAAAACGTGAATAAGCATTGAAGCTTCTCCTTTCTGCAGGTCACATGACCCCATTCTTTAGTCTCCTTGAATAGCTGCAGAGCTAATTTGGTTAGGAATGAGGGGCCATGTCTGACAGCACTTCAGGGAACCTGCTTTGACTCCTGCAAACTTGGCACCGAGTCCAGAGAACTGAGGGTGCCGCAGACACTGGGCCCTGAGGGTTGATGGAGTAGACATTTGATGGATGTGATTCCAGGACAGTTGGTTGCAGAGACAGAGCCCTGAGTACAGGGCAGTCCTTTCCAGGACACAGAAGACAGACATTGCCCAGGGATACTGGCCAGCTTGAGAAGGATTCATAGAAATGAGTGTAGTTAAAGGGAGGAACTGAGAAGTTACTAGTGTTTTCCCTGGGAAGCTTGGAGTGGTGACTAGGAACCATTGTCAATGTTCGGCTTGCTCCAAGCTCCCACATGAAGGTGTGGGCTACATGGTGCTGTGCAGGGCCTTGCAGGGTCTGATGCTCTGACCTACACTGCCAAGTAAGGTTCTTCCCAGAGGGAGGGCTGTGCAGTGAGATTCATATATAGTGCTAAGCATTCCTTTCCCTCTCTCTGCTCTCATTCTGTCTCAGCTTCCAGGTTATGATTCTCTTTTTGATTTTGTTTATTTCTTTCTGTTTTGCTTCTTTCATTCTGTAGCCCACAATCCTCCTGCCTCAGCCTCCAGGATGCTGAGATTACCGGTGTGTACCACCATGCCCTGCTCTATGGAATCTTATATCCCATCTTCTGGAGTAGGTACTCTACGGCTACTTCACCACTAGATGGTAGTGGAAGCAACAGTGTTCTGACATCCACTCTGGGCCTGAGGAAGCCAGCAGCTGCCACTTCTCTCTGGGGGCTTCCTCTTGAAACCCAGCCACCACACCGTGGGAAGCAAGCAGGCATGGGGGCACTGACAGTTCCAACTGAGTCCCAGCCAGCTGCCGACAGCAACTGCTAGACACACGTGCAACCCTTCAAACGATCATCTGCTCAGAGTGGAGACGGGCTATCCCCACTGACCCTGGCCACGATGCCCAAAGATAAACAAAGAATGCAGGCTGTTGACTCCAGACTCGCTTTGTGTGGTTTGTCAGTTGACTGAAGCTCAGGATAAGGTAGGCTCTCAGACTTCAGAATCCATCCTAACTCCAGGGTCTCCGATAACTCTTCAGCAGCCAGGAAGCCTGGCCTTGACTCGTTTCCCACAGCACAGGGGCAGCTCAGGGTATTTGTGGAATGAATGAGGAATGCGTGCAGATTCCAATCAAGAAAACAAAAGTTCTGCCCTTGTTCTGAGACCCTGTCTTCTGCTGTTTCTTTATTCCAGACTCGTTTTCTGTGGAGCTTAGCAGAGGGTCCAGGAGTCCTGACATCTGCTGAAGAGAGAGATACAGGAACTGGGAGGAAGGCTGTGTTGCCTTGATTGGGTGGAGAGAGTCCAGTTGCAAACACAAGCTGCCAGGGTGGCTGATGTATGAAGTCTGAGGCAGCAGGGCCCAGATCACTTTCTTGGAGCCCACAGGTAGTGGCTAAGAATGCCTTGGAGCTGACCTGGGCTTGGGATGGAGATGTTGCCCTGTGAAGCACTGGTCAGAGGCCAATGGTAGGGTAAATGAGGTAGGCTAGATCTGAGGATAGGCAGAGACCTGTGGGGAAGGCAGAGTGATAGGAATGACAAGAATGACAATGTCTGAGAGGGTGTTAGTGACCTAGACTTCCAGAAGGCTCTAGGAACTTCTCGGAATCCTCTTAAAACTGTCAGGAAGGTCTGTGGCCCAGGTCTCAAGATTGCAGCTTCTCTAGAGCATTGGAGGACACAGGGACAGCTTGGCTCAGAAGCAGGTCTGACCTCCTGCTTGACTGGCAACCATTCCAGCCTTTGGAGACTTCCCACTCATGCCCTTGTCTGTTACATGGAAGCATTGACTGTTATCAAGTCCTGGGTGCTAGAGATGGCATGATTCAGAACACAGGGCAGGCTGAGAAGCCAGGCCTCAGGGAGGTAAATCTTTGCTTTTCCTTGGCCCATTCTGACCTGTTGGAGTACGAATAGGCGTGGAACCAGGGCTGTCTCCTCCGGGGACATGGGCCACACTGGCTCAGCAGCAGGAGTGGTGTTCAAATCCATCTTGTGGCTTTGAGTATTTGTTTCTCTGAGTATTGATTTTCATTATAAAAAAATTAGAAAATCAAAAAAGAAGTGATTTATAAGGTCGGCAGGTGTGATTTGGCATCTGTTTTCTAGCTACATAGCACCGTGTTCCACTAGACTGTTCTGTACCACTCTCCCTCAGCTATACACTTGAACTTTCTCCTTTTTGATAAATACAGATCGACTTCATCATCTTTAATGGCTTCATGATAAGCTCATCGAGTGAACATAACATAAATTATTTAACGATTCTCTACTCGTTTGAACTTTAAATATCTCTCTCTTTTTGTTTTTCTGTTACAGGCAGGGCTGTGATGGTTTCTTACCCAGATCTTCCTCCACATACTT
Source organism: Tokudaia tokunoshimensis (assembly GCA_036184795.1). Lineage (NCBI taxonomy): Eukaryota > Metazoa > Chordata > Mammalia > Rodentia > Muridae > Tokudaia > Tokudaia tokunoshimensis. The sequence continues at coordinate 2,025,951 of BTHU01000013.1, read as the reverse complement.
AATTATTTCCTCGAATATGAGGATTTTTATGGCTTCTAATGTGTGTTACTCCATTACTCTCTAGAAGACTTGTTCTTCCTTATTCCTATGCCTTCCACCCCTGCCAGTGCCAGGCATTAGACTCCTTTTAAATCTTTGCCGTAAGAAAAAGTAACTTTAGTCACATTTATTTTATTACTGCTAAAATTGAATACTGCCATCTGCATTTCTCTCATGGTTCAGTTTTTGGTCTCACTTTGTCATTTTACCCCCATGGTGTAGATATTAGTTTTTTACTGTCTTTATAACAGATTGACTAAAAAAAAATGTGTGATTTAAAACAGCAGAGATGTATCCTCTCTTGGTTCTGAAGGCCAGTGTGAAATTAAGGTGTGGGTAGAGCCACGTTCATTTTCAAGCTGCTGAAGGTAACTCTTCTCTCTTCTTCCTAGCTTCAGAGGGCCCACCTTCTTTGTGTGACCCCACCCTCTGTTCCCATGAGGCTAGCCTTCCCCATTGTCTGAGTATCTGTGTAAAGACAGCAGTCCCTTTGCTGAGCATGCGTTCTAATCTACTGAAGCATTTTAGCAAAGTCATTCCAAGTAAGGCCTCAGTTGTAGGTCCTAGTATTCTAGGACTTTAGTGTCTTTCCTAGGGATAGGATCCAGCGCTCATCGGTGTGCTGATGCTTTTTACCAGTTACTGGTCATCTCCCTCATCTCTTTTCCTATCCTTTGGTTCACATTTGCTGCTCTGCAGAGCTAGAAAAGTTCATGGAGAGCGTGGTAGTGATGTGAGCCTTGAGCATGTAGGCCTCATGGTCCCTGTACTGTCCTTTGTTCTGGGAGAAAATGAAGAATGAGGGGACGAGGAGAGAAAGGGAGGCTGTCGGCTGAGGACTATTGACCTCTTTCCCAGTAGATCTGAGGGTCAGTTTGGAAGGGGGATGACTATCAGGGTAGGAGAGGCTAAGCCCACAAGAACCATGGACAGGCAGGTAAACAGAGACCATCGGGGAGAAGCTTGGAGGTAAAACAGTTGTCTAGCATGCATGAGGTCCTGGGTTTAGTCTCTAGGACGGAAAAACGAAAAGGTTAAATGGATGATCTCTTGCTTATGAAGGTGGGTTCTAAGCCCATTGGAATGTTCTGAGTTTATATGAGACTATTACAAGTAATCATTTCCTTCCTTCCATTCTCCCTTCTTTTCTTTTCTTTTTGACCATGTCTAATGGAGCCCAGGCTGGCCTTAAACTTAGTAGGTAGCTGAGGATGACCTTGAACTCCTGATTCTCCTGCCTCTGTGATTATTGGTGCGACCAGCATGCCTGGTTTTATGTCATGTTGGGAGACTGAACCATGCATGCCAGATGAGCGCTCTATTGACCAAGCCCTCTTAATCATCTCTTAAAATCATCTCAGGCACCAGGCACTGCAATGAACATTTAGTCCAGAGCTTAAAGGTCCTTTGCCCAATGATGATATGAGCTCACAGTAAAGATCAGAACTTACACATACTAGGAAGACCACTCAGACACCTTGACCCATCTTTGCAAGTTTTCTTTTTAGATATAAATGTCCAGGTTGTCTGAGCAGTGGTCTGGTGGAAGTTTCCTTAGGGGTTCAAACCCAGAGTCTCTCCTTCTGCACCCACGCCTTGAGGAGCAGAACCAAGCTCTGCAGAATCAAGACTGCCAGGGCAAGGCTCCAGGGGCCTGGAAAAGAGGAAGGATTTACCCAAGGTGGCCCATGGAGGGGTAGTCTAGGACAGGGGTAGTCGGACCCCAATGATCCCCCAGAGGCAAGAAGCACTTAGGGAGGCTCAACCTATACCTTTTACCAAGTTGGCAAGTGACTGCAGGGACAGCAGAGAATTAGGGTGAAGTATCCCATACCCACAGTCAGCGGTTCAGGATGGGAACGCTGGCTTTAGTGCAAGCACCCCTGAAGCTGAATGGTCGCCATCATGAAAATGCTGAAGGGAAATGCTCGCCACCAGGAAAATGCTGAAGGAAAATGCTTGCCACCAGGAAAATGCTGAAGGAAAATGCTCGCCACCAGGAAAATGCTGAAGGAAAATGCTCGCCACCAGGAAAATGCTGAAGGAAAATGCTCGCCACCAGGAAAATGCTGAAGGGAAATGCTCGCCACCAGGAAAATGCTGAAGGAAAATGCTCGCCACCAGGAAAATGCTGACAGAGAGTGCTTGCCACCGAGAAAATGCTGAAGGAGAAAACAGAGTTGTGGAGAAGAGACAGAAGCCTTGGTTCCGAGCCCAGATCTGCAGTTTCCTAGATGGGCGGTACTTTTAATCTGCTTAGGTTTTAATTTTTATTTTGTAAAAGTTAGATGATATTCTTACTCTGTGAGCTGTGAGGTGAAGATAGTACATCATGTGAGGAACTAGGGTCTGACAGGGGGCAGGTGCTAATTATGAGTCTTTCTTACATAGTTTTTATTCAGCTTAATGTGATTCGAACAATAAATACACAGAGTGACTTTTTCTGGTAGGTTCTTCCATCCTGATAGTCAAAACTTTGTAATTCCAGTCTTTACAGATACTTCCCTTAGATAAGCTTTTGAAAAGTCACTTCTGCTTACACCTGAGCAGAAATTAACATCTCTCTCACTCAACAGGTCTGAGGGACATGGGGAGGTCAGATATAACAGGGGAACGTGAAAGACAGCCCAGCTCAGCTCCACTCTGGCAGAGAGTGGGACCAACTTCCTGCAAGCGCCTGTGGAAGACATTGAGCAGGTGCAGCAGTCGGGTCCTCACTGGGAAAGGTTGGTCTTATAGGCCTCCTAATTGCTTGTCTAGATAAATGGTGATCTGAGCATCCTGGAAGCCTGCCCCCCCCCCGTTTGTGTGCGCGTGTGTGCGCGTGTGCGTGTGTGCGCGTGTGCATGTGCGTGCATGTGCGTGCGCGTGCGTGTGCGTGAGTGTGCATGTGCGTGCGTGTGCGTGTGTGCGCGTGTGTGTGCGTGTGTGTGCGTGCGTGCGCGTGTGTGCGCGCGTGTGCGTGTGCGTGTGCGTGTGTGTGCGTGTGCGTGTGTGAGCGTGTGCATGTGCATGCGTGTGTGTGTGTGTGTGCGTGCGTGTGCATGTGTGTGCGTGTGCATGCGTGTGCGTGTGTGCGTGCGTGTGTGTGCGTGTGTGTGTGCGCGTGTGTGCGTGCGTGCATGCGTGTGTGTGTGTGTGTGTGTGTGTGTGACAGAGACGTATGATCTGCTATACATGGGGAATAAGAGGGCCATCTTGTTGGGGAGTAGTTCAGCTTCCCAATGTAGACAGACACTAAAAGAATCAGTTTGAAGGAGGCTTGTCATAAAGAGGCTCTAGGGGCAGAAAGAACAGGATCAGGGAAGTCAGAAGTCAAGATTCACAACCCCAGGTAGTAGCCTTGACATGACCCCTGGAGGTGTTTCGCAGAGCAGGTGTACCCCAGGGTACAGCTAGGTGGTGGGTCGTAGGACTCTAGGTAGTTAATTCCTCATGATACTTGGTACTTCAATGCCAGAAACCAAGCTCAGCTCCCAGGAGCACTGAACCTTCAAAACCCCAACCTTTGAAGGACTAGACATCTTCATCACAGGGGGAATGAGCTATCACAATGACTCCCTAGACCTTCTTCCTTGGGGATTTATATATTTGGAGACAATGACTCTGAACCATACATGTGGGGTAGAGACTGTGTGGTTCCATGCAGAGATCATGCTGTTCCTTGGCATTCGATGTATGATTCATTTGACCTAGAGAATAAAACCTAGGTGAATAATAACAAAATATAAGCCCCCAAGGATTTAGCATAAAGCCTTGCAATCATTGGCTGGCCATAAATTAGCACCCATAATGAGAGAGAAAATTTACCCTGAATTTGAGACAGTGGGTTTTTTTCCCCCCAATTGAGTTTAAATGCTTTCCATAAATCCCAACTATTTTAGGGCTGTAAAGATGATTAACCACCTGAAATGTAGCCCCCTGGGATATAAGAAAAAAAATACCAAACCATTTCTTAAACAAAGTCCATGAGTGGGAGCTAAGTTATGCTATCTCTGAAGGGTGAGGCTGTGCCTTTCCAACTGAGGTCAGAAGGAAATGGACAGAAAGGAAATCAATTGGAAAATGACTCTCATGCTTGAATCATTATTTTCTTCTTCCACTAGGAATTTGCTATTGGTTTTTATAAGTGATAGTGAAGTGATTAAAAATGGACTAAAATCTTGAAACAGAGTCTGGGGGAAGTAGCCAGTACGAGCAGGCCATTGGTCCTTCATCATCCTGCCTCCTGGGTGTCCCTTTCCCCAAGTCTTTCATCCATCTTTTGAATGACTCAAGAGTTAGTGATCTATGATGCTAAAATATTTATATGGTGATCTGTCTTTTGAAGAGAGTTTGTGCCTAGCTCTGCAAACAGTCTGCCAGCCCTTCCCGAAAATACTGAGCCAAGCCATGGTGCCCAGAGTCCTGAGTGTTCTTCCCACCAGCCATAAATAGATATTTTACAGCTTGATATCCTTAGTCATAAACTAGTGATGAGGTAAAGTCAATAGTAATGACTGCCAGATCCTACTGTTTGATGTGTGAGGTTGGTGAGTAATGGTGAGCTAGTTAGAAAGTGGGCACAGACATCTTAAGAACTGGCTTTATCAATCCCCCTTCCCTGAGAGATTAACTTACTTAAAGCTCTAGATTAATAAGCTCAGACTTGAATCCTGGTTTCTTTCATCTTTTGAGTGCCCAAAGGTGATAGGAAGGATAACTGGGAAGTTTAAATGAACTCTGAAGGTGGCCTGCTGTCGCTAGCAGGGATTCTATCATCTTTACGGGTACGCTTGTTGAGTGAGCTGGGTTTACTTGATGAGTTGGGGTGCCTGTTACAGACGTGGCAGGACTGCAGGTGCTATGGGGGTGGGGGTGGGGTAGGAAGTGTTAGCCGGGACCTCACTTTTGCAGCCTCTGACACTGCAGAGTTGAGTCAAGGAGAACCACAGCTGGAGTCTACACAACTTTGAAAGTAAGAAATTGTTCAATTTTCCCAGTGCCTATGGTTAGATGCATATCTGGGACCAGCTCTAAGGAAGACTAGTTCTAGAACTCAGGACTGGAGAAGAGCAGGCCCCCAAACTCAGGACAGGACATGTCCCAGAGCTCTGAAGCCTGGAAAAGCCCCTGTGGTGTCAGGGTCCTCTCTGAAGCTTAAGAGAATTACCCCATGACATCAGGGTCCTCTCTGAAGCTTAGAGAATTACCCCATGACAGCAGGGTCCTTTCTGAAGCCTGTAGAAGTCCCTGTATGGTATGGGATGAAGGAGCAGCTAAGAATTCAGGTATCACTCTCTAAGAACAGGTTTTTCTTCAGATCTCATCTTCCTCTCTCTGATTTTGAGTTCAGCTCTTCTTCCCCCAGAGATATTCCCTGTATCTCCTTAATCTGGTGGTCCATGGCTTGGGGGCTCCTGCAAGGGGACAGTCTTGGATCATGGCTGATTCCTGCTGCCAGATCCTAAATACCTGTAGTTCCGTGTGATCTTTGTCCTGAGCTAAGTCCTTTCTCTCTTTCTCCTTCCCCACCACCAGCTTTTCCTGAAGCTACTGTGGCATGATTCATCCCAATCTCACCTTACAGGAAATATACCCCATACTTCCTCCACAGCCAGGCCAGTGTTCTGAACCCCTGTTTACTCCAGTGTAAGGCCCTCAGCCCACCCTTGCCCATCCCCTTTCTGCCTGTCTGATTCATCAAGGAAAGCTCTATTCTTAAAGAATCTGAACTCTTGCTAGGTAAGAAAGGATATGAACAAAATGTGTATGTGCACCCAGGCAAAAGAGGATGCTGGGGCCAGAAAGGGCTCCACTGGGTACCAGGCAGAGATTAGACTTGGAAGATGAGCTGTAGGCCTCTGGTTCTCTACCCTGGCTACATATCTCCTATACTTATTCAGGAGAAATGGGTCCAAAGATACCTAGATCCTATGGTTCCTCTGTTAGAGTCAGCGTGCTCCCCCCCCCAAACTAGGAGGATGGGAAGGTCACAGTCCCCTCTAAATGGCCATTAGAGTGATTAGATAGGAAAGCAGTTATTGACCAACAGATATTAAATCTTGGCTGCCTGTCCACATTGGTAATGATCATAATGAAATCCACTTTCCTGCCTAATGGATGTGGATAAAGTCTTGGAAAATGAAGAGAGAAAGCAGGCTATTTGACAGGGAGTTAGAAATGGAATCCATCAGGAGAAGGTGTCAGTTGTTAAGAAAGGTTGCAGGTAGTTAAGGGAGAGCTGTGTGGTGGGAAGTGACAGGCGTCAAGTCCCCTTTACTGGAAGCAGCAATGCAGGGGTTTTGAACCTGGAGCCCAAGTAAGAGATGTGGGTAGAACATTGGTGAACTGCATGCCAAGTTCATTCCCATCTGAAGATCTGTGTAAAAGGCTCCAGACTTAGGACTCTCCAGGTCTCAGAGTGCATTCAGAAGCCATTCCTTAATTACTCTCAGACTAGGGCCAGCATTGACTCCAACATCTTAGTGTTCCCTAGCTGGGTAGACATGCAGTTCTAGGTAGGAGGCTATACCGACCTCTACAATTACAGTGGGGCTTGCTGCCAGTCCACCATCTGTTTGCTGGGAAGGGATAATGATTACACCCATAGCCTCTAGCTCTTGCGCAGAGTTCTAAGATCTCTGCCAGAATGGACCCAGTGATACTGACGAGATCCTACTCTTTATATATTGACCCCAAGTCTGTAACCCAGCTCTGACTTCTCTTATGTCTACAGCAAATACAATTTTAAAATGTATTATTTTTTAGGTGTCCCGGCATCTGATCTCTTTTCTGATCTAAAATCTTACTTGACTCAGCTGTGAGAAGTCACATTCTCCACCACTTATCCTCTAAGACGAGAATAGGATACATAAATAGATCCAACCAGCCAGACAGAACCTGGGGTTGATTTGGGAGCTGGTTTCTGAGGCCACGGAGATAGTACCCAGGGTCCTGTGATGGTAGCCTGGCGCTGTGGTCCTTAGTGGTCAGCAGTCAGCAGCAGTTTCCATGGCATCCTCACAGAAGTTTCTGGGGTGAGGTTAGGGGTAAATTTATCTCCACATCCTGCTGCACAGCCTCTTACACCCTTGGAGATCCTACAGATAACCCAGCATCCTTTCAATTTGAATACTTTTTTATTCAAACCACTGAGAATGTACCTTTCAGTTAGGGAGACAGAACACACACCAGGCTTTTAGTCAATCTAATAGAACTTGGATGTGGAAGGGATAAAATGATGATGGGAAAGTAGAGAGCTAACTAGGGAGGGGTGAGTCTACTCAAAGTCTGGTGGTTGCAGGTTGCTGCTACTAACCCTAGACAGAGTCAGTGTAGATGGTATTCTCAGAAGAGGGAGCTAACCCACACAAATGGTGGGAGATGGGGCTAAGAGGATTGGCTGGTCAGAGGCATGGCCTGAGGCAAAGCAAGAAAGGACTATTACTGTGATCTCTCTCTCTCTCTCTCTCTCTCTCTCTCTCTCTCTCTCTCTCTCTCTCTCTCTCTCTCCAAAGGTTCCCTAGCATATCAGGGGCAGAAGAGAGAACTTGGTAGCTCCCTAAACCCTGAGGTCTTGCTATTTTCCAGTTAAAACCATTGCCAATCAGGAGCTGAAAGACAAAGTCTCCACGTGAATGTCCTGCCAGGATACCAGGATGCCTGCTTAAGTTTGTTAACTACAGGAACACAGACAGTATCACAGTAGACTGCTTCTCAGTACTGCTTACACCTGTGGTGGCTTTGGCCTCCCTACTTAGTTCATGGATTCACACATATTCAGCCTTCTCTTTCAGCCTGGGATCTAGGGAGTCAGCCTCCTTTATGTCAGGGTATCAGCAACAACCACCTGTAGGCTTCCAAACTGACCACTCTTTCTAGACTTGTCTTAGGACCTTGACCTCGAGGCTTTTGTACTACCTGCCTCATTGTGAACTACAAAGGGTTTCAAGTCAATAGGTCAGTGAGGGGTGCCAGACACTAGCAGAGGAAGAGGGCCTCGAAATTGGAAGAGGCACAAACCCTCATTTGTGAGTTTAGAGCCACCTGCACCCTGTAAGAGGTGAAAACAGCCTGTTCGTAGTAAGAGAACCCAACTCCATAGTTTGTTACCCTGAGCCCTCCACTTTCCCTTTTCCTTCTTGCTTTTTGTTGACATTACAACCTGGGTTTTGTTTTTCTTTTTGATGCCTCTAGTACTTAACATAGTCTACTATCAATATGCTGATATCAAATGAATGAGTAAATATGGCAACAGAGGGAAGAATAAAGGTTACTATGGCAACCAACGGAGCTTGGACCCTCTACTGTGTGACCTTGTGGAGCAACTGTCTGCTAACTCACTGTTCTTTATATGTTGTCCCTGAGAGGGCATGGCTGTGCATCTCACAGTCCTTCCTGATGTTGAGGAAGCTCGGGCATTCTAGCTGTAGATGCTTCGATGGCAGAGGCTCTTCTTCCCTTCTGTGTGGCGTGGGCTGGGGCTGGGGCTGGGACTGGGGCTGGGGGCTCGGGCTGGGGCTGGGGCTGGGGCTGGGGCTGGGGCTGGGGCTGGGACTGGGACTAGGGCTGGGGCTGGGGCTGGGACTGGGGCTGGGGCCTGGAGCTGGGGCCTGGGGGCTGGGGGCTGGGGCTGGGGACTGGGGGTGGGTGCTGGGGGCTGGGGCTGGGGACTGGGGCTGGGGACTGGGTGCTGGGGGTGGGGGCTGGGGCTGGGTCTGGGGGCTCGGGGCTGGGTCTGGGGTCTGGGGGCTGGGAGGCTGGGTGCTGGGGCTGGGAGCTGGGACTGGGGGCTGGGGGCTAGGGGTAGGGTCTGGGGTCTGGGGCTGGGGACTGGGGGTGGGGTCTGGTCTCTGGGGGTGGGGTCTGGGTCTGGGTCTGGGACTGGGGGCGGGGTCTGGGGGTGGGGTCTGGGGTCTGGGGTCTGGGGTTAGGGTTCGGGGCTGGGAGTGGGTGGGGTCTGGGGCGGGGTCTGGGTCTGGAATCTGGGATCTGGGCCTGGGGTCTGGGGCGGGGTCTGGGGCTGGGGGCGGGGTCTGGGTCTGGGGGTGGGGTCTGGGGTTGGCATTGTGTCAGGCTGCACCTGCCCTTCTGTCCTTTCTCCCTCATCTTCCCTTCTCAGTGCTGGTCGAGGCTGGCGTGACCAATTCTCCCGGAGAGACTTGTACAGAGAGGCTTTTCCGTTCCAAAAGATGGTTCTCAAGAACAAAAAGGGAGTGGGGGAAACGATTACCCTAAAGCCAAACTCATTCATTTCTAATATGGCAAAAGAAAATAAAAGCAAGGGTGACCTCATTCATAAATTATGCCTGTTCCATGACTTTCTGCCAAGCAAGTGAATGACTGTTCCAGTGATAAAGAGTATTCCAGAGGCCAGAGACTTGGGAATGAATGAGTATATATTGAGGGCCTTTCTTTTGCCTCTACCTGCTTTTGAAAACACATAGACACATGCACACACACACACACACATGCACGCACACGCGCGTACACACACACATGTACACATGCACGCATGCATGCACACACACATGCACGCACATGCACGCACACACACATGCACACATGCACGCACGCATGCACACACACAGGTATGCATGCATGCATGCACACACACACTATGAGCACACAAGCATGCAATGCACACCTACAAACACATGGGCACAGATGTATGTGCTCTCTCCTTGTGTCTCCCCTGGAGAACTCTTTTGCCAGCCCCAAGGCCTCCTTCTTCCTGTTAATTTAGATTTGTTACATCCAGGGTCTATTTTGGCTGATGCTACTCTGACAGTCTCCCTTTAGAGGGCTTTGAAAAATTCCAGGAAGCTGGAGCAGCCCAGAGCATGGGAGCTGCCGAGTAACAGATGACATCTTGGATGAATTATAGCGGCAGCCCTGCAGCCCTGAGAATGTGCTCCTTAGGGGGAGCTGTCATCACAGCTCCTGGGTGGCCTGCTTTCTTCTCCAGAGGAGGTAAGGGAAGTACATGACCATGCTGCCACTGCCATGAATGATGTTTTATTTTCCCCAACGGTCATGCTCTCAGCTATAAAGCTGGAAGCCCCTGGGGTCAGAGTTTGTGCAGGTGCCAGAGGTCCCAGGGACCCCAGCTCACAGTCTTTGACTACTTGAAAACACACATAGACTGCTTATTATAATGTAGTTGGCTCTAGTAAATAGTGTTTGGCTGGTGCCGGGCCCAGTCAGTGAGAAATGAGCATTTTAGGGGAAATTCACTAAACACTGAGCTGTTCCTTTGTCTCTACACTTAGTGGTCAGGATCAGTGTGCAAGTGTGTTTGCTTGCCTAGCAGTGGCTGCACTCCTCAGCTCTTCTCCTCCCCACCCTTTCCACTCCATCCTGCCCTCTTCCTTTCTCTCCCTTTCTTTCCCCCTTCTTCCTCATCCTCCCCATCCTTTCCCATGCCTCTCTATCCCTCCCTTCATCTCTCCCAGGCTTCTTTTCCGTTTCTCAATCTGCGCCTCAGTCTCTCTCTTCCTCTAGCTGTCTCTGCTTAGGTTTCTCAGTCTTCCTTCTCAGCCTGGCTCTCGTTTCCTTACTGGGCTGTGTTGAAATGTGTCCCCCCCAAAAAATACTCATGTCCCATGAAGAACCACACAATGAAATCCTACTTAGAAAAGGAATCAGGAAGCTTTATTTAGTTGAAGTCACAATGGAGTATGGTGTGGGGTTAATTGACGGTGACACTGTCCTAGGAGAGTGACGAGGGACAACATGTGACCCTAGACACAGAGGCTAGAGGCATGTGAGCACCAACAAATGTTGCTTAATATGTGGTCCTAGGGAGAGACCAGGGAGGACTCATCTGTAGAGCCTTGGAAGGAACTCAGCCAACGTTCTGGCCTGTATGTTCAATCTTTTGCTTTGTGGAACGTTGTCACATCTGCCCTGTTTACATTAGGTTCTCCTGTCCTTCCCTTTCCAGTCCAGAGCCAGTCTGCAGATTTGGATCCTGGTCCTCACACTGGGGATGCTGTGACTTTAGGTCATTGGCTGCTTCACTCTTTCTGGAAGTTCATATCCATTGGGCTCCCTGGATGGTTCTCTTAGACTTGCCAGAGTCAAGGATCATGAGCAACAACAACAACAACAACCAACAACAACAACAATGGCTGTAGGTGTCACGTTATGCCAGCAGCCAATAGATTAGATGTCAGCATTCAGAAGGATGAATCAAGGTCAGGAACTTCAGTGAACTTCAAGGTATGCAAAGAGAAACCTGAGCTGGGCAGGAGCAGTTGTGTGTGTAGCCCTGTGTTCCTATGTTCATATGTGTGTGGATCAAAGAAAGGATTTGTCTACGGCTTTAACATATTCTAAAGAAGCATATGCTGGAGGAGTCGCTGCCTTCTCCCCATCCCAATTCTCTGCTTCCTGTGAATTTCCCACTTACTGTGTCTTTCCTTTTATCTCGGAGCTATGGAAACACGCTCAGTCTTCAGCTTCCCCACTGTGGGGGGGAGGGAGGGGGGAGGAAGTAGGCCCTTTGCTTCTCCACTTTAAGACCCATTCATGTCTCCGTCTTCCCACCCTGAGTGTGATTAGGGTGAAGGAAAGCTCATAAAAAAAGAAAATCAAACTTCGGGTAATTACCACCCATAATTTGTTTATCTTTTAGAAGCTGGTATCGGAGGGACATTACTCATGGCGAGATCCTGGCAAAGGCAGACGCATCATTTATACTGAAGTGTATTATCTGCTGTGATATTTATGATAAAATGAGTTTGCCAGCCATCGTCTATCAGGCCATAAACATCTTACTCAGGCTTGAAAAATTGCTTTTAACATGATCTTGTTGCAAGATTAGGGCAGATGTGTCTTGAGTGATTTTCTTACCTCTGGTGCTCTGGGGGTGGAGTTATTCTGGATGTGTCCCCTGGTGGAAACAACACCATCCCTTGCCCTCCTAATACCCCTGCCCTCAGTCCAAGGAAACTTCAAGGTCAGAGTCTGTTTACTCCTCAAGTTCATGTTCCCTGTGTGGCCTGGCATCTCTTGAAACAGGGGAGCTGGTCACATTTGAGCATACCTAGCTTCAGGTATCAGGAACTCCACACATTCCTAGGAAAAGTATCAAATGCCATCCCCTGAGATAATTTATTCATTTCAACCTACGTCCCATCATGCATTTGCTCATCCACTCCACAAATACTGTTTATTGAGAACTGTATGTGCAAGCCCCAGGGTGTATGAGCTAAAATGAGAGGTAAGATGTGGCTTCTCCCTTTACAGACCTCATGGTGGTTCTTTGAAGGCAAGAGAAAAATCACTGGCCAGAGAGAAAAAAACGAAGCCGTGAATACAGACAGGGCTGTGTGATTTGAGAACCAGATGCTTCTAGCTGGAGGCATGGGCCGGAAGCAGGTATCTGAATAGGGTTGAATTAGAACTCTGCCCATCAACTATGTAATTAATATTCATTAGCATTAATATGAATAGTGCTAATTAGCATTATTATTTTGCAAGTAAATTAAATCAGAGCTAATCTAGATTTAAGCAGCCTGTACTATCCCACAGAATTTCTCAGGGCCCATCACAGAACCTGGGCCCTTCCTTCAGAGCTCCCTGACCATGTGGCTCCCTGTCCATGACTCTTTGCTTTTCTGAATAAACCTTCACCTTATAGAAAATATGATGTCATACACCATGCCGTATGTAGGAAGCTCAGCCTCTGATCTGAGGAGCTGTAACCAAGGAACTCTCCCCAGCAACACAGCTGCTGAAACCTCTCTGGCCAGGGGCAGCAGTTACCCAGGACACAGGGAGGGCAGCTCCTCTGGCCAGGAAACTCTGGGAAGATGAAACATGGGATGTCTGTGGTTGTGATCAGGAAGAACATTTCAGAATAGGGAGCACAGGGCTGAAGGGTTTCCACTAGAATGCTCAGCCTTGGACCTCACCCATTCTGTACGTGTTTGGTATGGTCTCTGGCTCCCCTCTAGATGGTTTTAGGTATGTGGAAGTGTTTGCATCTGTGCACTTGTGTGTGCACGGATGTGTGTACAGTGTGAGTCTGATGGTTAGTATTGATCACCTGTGTTACAGAATCTAGAATAACCTGGGATTTGGGCCTCTGGACATGTCTGTGTCTGTGAGGGGTTATCCTGACTGAACTAATTGAGGTGGAATAGCCTACCTACTTTGGATGACATCATTCCCTAGGCCAAGACCTGGGACTGTACACATGGAGAAAGGGATCTGGGTAGGATCCTGGCTGTACACATGGAGAAAGGGATCTGGGTAGGATCTTGGCTGTACACATGGAGAAAGAGATCTGGGTAGGATCTTGGCTGTACACATGGAGAAAGGGATCTGGGTACCACTGTTTGCCTTTAACTGCATCTTGACTCAGGATGCAATACACACATTTCCCTCAAGTACTACTTCTTCTTCTTCTTCTTCTTCTTCTTCTTCTTCTTCTTCTTCTTCTTCTTCTTCTTCTTCTTCTTCCTCTTCTCCTCCTCCTCCTCCCCCTCCTCCTCCTCTTCCTCCTCCTCCTCTTCCTCTTCTTCTTCCTCTTCTGCTGCTGTGGCTTTCCTACCAAAATGGGCAGGGATGGAAAACCAAGGGCAAAAATAAGCTCTTTGTCCCTTAAACTGCTTTGGTCAGAGTGTTTTATCACAGCAACAGGAAGAGATGTGGAGACAATGATCATATAGGTGATTTGTGAGCTTGCCTCTGCTTCTCTGGCCACTGGGCTGTGCTGGCCTCAGTGCTGAGCTGGCCTCTGTGCTGTACTGGCCTCTGGGCTGGGCTGTAGGGTGAGGCCGGCATAGGACGAGGCAGGCATCACCATCCTGCTGCCTCATGGGGGATCTCTTAGCAGAGATTCATGAGAGGAGGCTCTTGTCCTGTACAAGAGAAAAATCCCTGAAATGATTAAATGTCCTCTCTTCTGAGCACGTCTTCATGTGTGTCAGTCCGTACAACGGATCAGTGCCTGGCAAGAGATGATCCCTCAGGCTCCCACTCTGTCAGCCATTTCCGCCTGGTCCTCCCCTGTCCTCGTGGATCTCACTGTGGTGATCCCTCATGCAAACAGTCCTCCCCCGCTTTCCCATTTCCTCCTCTCTTCTTCAGTCCATTCACTGTGGTCTCTTCCAGACTCCCAAATGTGCAGGCTGTCCCTGCATCTTTAGAGGCCTTCTGAAAGTCCATGCATTCCCAAATGGCTTATGAGATGAACTTTGTTTTTCTCCCGTGGAGGAGCCAATAGAAGCACCTGCCTTTCCAGGAGCGCTCGTATCTCCAGAGAGGAGCTGTGTGGGAGGTAGAGGAGGTAAAGTGGCAGGTGTGTGCAGTTGAATAAAGAAAATGGTTGTGCTTCCTGGCTTGAAGTGTGGACTGTACCGAGGCGGCATAGACTTGTGGAGAGGGGCTGCCTCTACCATACGTTTTTGGTGTGGTTTGACCAAATCCCCTATCTCACAGTTCCCACTGTTACATGAGGGAGCAAGCATCTTAACCACGTTTCTGAGGCTTTTATAAAGGGGTCTCCTTGTGCTTTGTTCCCACCATAGGAGGCTGACTGCATGCTTATCACGTCCCCCAGTATCCTGGCAGCAGAAGCCCAGACTTCTTATCAGCTGTAGTTCATTTGTAAATTATTAACCTTTCAAGAGCCAATATTTGCCTGAGGCCTTCCTTCCATTCCATCTGGAGCATTAGTGATGGGCCGGGAGACTGGGAGGAGAAGGTGGCACTGGAGTTGGGTCAGGGGAGATGCGCCCTTGCTGTTGCTTGGTGGGAGGTGGGCACTGAATGTTTCTGGATCTACAGACGGAATCTGACCAGAAGCAGCGGCAATGTAGCCGGCTCTTCTCAGTCCAGACTGGGAGGCTAGCCACGGCAGAATGGGTATCTCTTGATGCCTGTGATCTGATTGTCAGACTGCCAGAAGAGGATTTTCAGGCACTTTGGAGGACAGAACAAAGCAGGATTTCCGGACAAGGGACAGGGAACAACTCCTAGGTGTGGGGGCTCTGAATAAATGGAGACTTGACTGTTCCTTGTGTACAGTTAATCCGTTCATGAGTTTCTCTCATGAGAACCTTAAAAACAGGACCTGTGGGGCTGGGGGGATGGCTCAGAGTTAAGAGCACTGGCTGCTCTTGCGAAGGACCCAGGTTTGATTCCCAGAGTCCATGGGGACTCACAGCCATCTGTAACTTCGAGATCTGAGAGATCTGACACCCTCTGTGGCCTTCCTAGGTACCAGCATGCACCTGATTCCTATACATACATTCAGATAAAATGCCAGTAGCCATGAAATAACACAACAAAATGAAACCCCACAAAAACCAACCAAACAAAAAGATCAGGACCTGTGACTTGGTATTTGTTACTTTTCTGTTGCTGCGATAAACACCGACAAGGTGTTATAGAAGGAGTTTATGTTGGTTTAAAATTCCAGAGGAATAAAATTCACCATGGCAGGACAGCAGGACAGCAGGACAGCAGGACAGCAGGACAGCAGGACAGCAGGACAGGCAGGCGTGGCAGCCTAAGCAGGAAGCTGAGCACTTGCATCCTCAACCACAAGCAGAAAGCAGAACGAGCGAACTCTCAAAGCCCATCTTCTGCAAAGCAGCGCCTCTAACCTTCCCAAACATCACAGCCAACTGGAGTCAGAATGGTCAAATCCCTCAGCATTTGGGGGACATTTCTTATCCAAACCACCACAGGCTTTCTCTCAGAATGTCAGACTTTCAAGCCCAGGCTTCCCGGGCTTTATTCTCCATCTCTCCATCTTTATGTACAATTTCTAAAACAACTATTGCTTTTAAATAAAAAGCAGTTAACGTCCCCTAAAACAATGGGTAGCCATGCCGGAAGACTGTGAGGTAAGGGAACCAGAGTCCTTGACGCTGACAGACTTGAGTCTTGGTCGCAGCGCTGCTTCATAACGTGCACCTCCAGCAAATTTCTTAGTCCTCATAATGTGCACCTCTAGGACATTTCCTAGTCCTGAGACCTGACTTCTTCCTCTGTAGTCTCCCTCAACCACAGTGAGGACTCAGGAGCTGATGCTGAAAGGGAAGTTGTTCTGGTTACTGAGGCTGGAGAATCAGCCGTGATGAACAAGATACCAGAACTACTAAAGTGAAACCTTTGCTTTGCTGGGACGCTTGAGGCTGGTCAGCTGAAACTGAGAAATTAGCAAGAGTGCTGATTAGCAAGAGACCAGCATCACTGAGGTAAAATCTTCTCGGAAGTGTTTCCTGGGAGCACATAGAAGATGTGTTCCTGAGTCGGCTAAGGTTGTGCATCATGTTTGGTAGTTAAGGTGGTCCTCGTTTTGAAAGCATGAAGGGGTCATGGAGGACAGCTGAGGCTTGGCACTATGAGAGGCCAAGAGAGTCCACTGGGGAAACTGCAGCCTCAGGAGCAGTTGAAGGCGTGGGATTTAAGGAGTCAGTATAGAGACGTTGAGGCTTGGCACCACAGAGAGAGCCTATGAGAGACTATCAGTGAATGTGCAGCCTGGTTACAGCAGAGGACTCCAGCATTTTGGAGATGCCAGTGTTATGGGATGACCACCAAGAACAGCAGCAACAGTGGATGGAGTGAGGCAGCCAGAGTCTAGAAAACCAGCTGTGTGTGCTGTGAGGGAGGAGCTGGAGAAGTGACCCAAACCCTTTGGAGGGGCCCAGAAGTTCAGGAGTGGATCCCAGACATTGGTTGGACCTTGAATTATTTATGTAGTTGGAATTTGGTTTTGCTTCATTCAGATTATGAACATGCCCTGGTTCTTCCCTTTTGAAGTAAGGAACTATTTAACTTAATTTTGATTTTTTTTACAGGAATTCATAGCTAATTGACTTCAAACTTTTAAAAAGAGAAATTTTGGATTTTTTATTTTTGAGACTGGATATGTTAAAGGAACTGAATCTTTAATGTGTTTGACCCTCATAATCACCACCTTCATGAAGACTAAGCAGGAAGGGGACCTTGGGGACCTTGTACATGCTTGGCATGTAATACACACTTAAAGAAGAAAGCTGGGGGTGGTGATATTTGTACTTGCCCAGCATGCACAAAACCCTGGCTTTGATCTGCACTACATAAGCCAAATGAGACAGCACATGCCTATGATTCCAAAATGGGGGCAGGGAGATCAGGAATTCAGGGTCATTCTTGGTGCCATTTTGAGTTCAGGACCAGCCTGGGCAATAGGAGACCTTGTCTCAGGGGGAACAAAAAGAGAAACTTGGGTGTTTTAAAGCAATAATTACAGTTAGAAATGATATATGAAAAAAGCTAAATTCTATATAAAAAGAGATCTGTGAGTTGTGTGTGCCAGTTGTAGAAGCAACGGTGCTAGGCTTTGTAGGTATTGATGTCACATTAGTTACTACGCCAGGGCTTTACAGAATTATTCTCCTCCTTAAGAAAAGAACTCTTACAGACAAGTCACCAAAGTCCAGAGAGATCATGTATCTCTCCAATGGTTATTTGAAGAAGCCAGGAAGAGATAAGATTTAGCCTAGGTGATCCAGGATCCTGCAGCCTGCTTCCCTCTGCCTTTTTGAACACATTTTTAAACACATAAAAACAAAGGGGGGGGGCTGGAGAGATGGCTCAGAGGTTAAGAACACTGACTGCTCTTCCAGAGGTCCTGAGTTCAATTCCCAGCAACCACATGGTGGCTCACAACCATCTGTAATGGGATCTGATGCCCTCTTCTGGTGTGTCTGAAGACAGCTCCAGTGTGCTCATCATATATATCAAATAAATAAATAAAAAAATTAAAAGAAAAAAACAAAGGGACCTGGGTGCACTCTCTAGAAAGCCTGGCTGTTCTGGCCCTCCCTGGTGCATCTGGAGATAGCATATCTTGGCTCAGGTTGGGCTTTTCCACTGTCAAAAGGAGTATGTCCTGGAGCAGCTCAGCAGGCCAATGCGAATGAACAGCAAGCACCAAGCATCATGATTGTCACTTACAACACGGACGGGGTGGTGACTGTTAGCATAAGGAGAGGTGGAGGCAGACGCGTGCATGGGCTGGGGTATGGAGGCACAGGAGGACGCTGGGGGAACTGGACTTGAAAAGAAGATGCTTGAACTAAATACTGAGGGTTTTACCACAGCACAGGAGAATGGTGGGAACAGGGTTCAGAAAGACAGGCAGTGGGAGGAGGAGAAGAGCCAATGCAGAAAGGGATTGCATGGGATGCTGAGGGAACTGTAGGTTGTTTAAAGTCACTAAGATGGACACGAAAGTACAGAAGTGGGTGGATGTTAAATGAAGGGCAGGGCTGGGGCTCAAAAGTCCTTGAATACATGTCTGGGAGACTGGACTATCTCCTGCCCAGTGTTGGTAGAAGAATGGTGGAAGAGAGGCTGGAGGGGGTGAGGAGGCTCCTGGGTGGTGGCTATTGTCCCAGGGGAAAGGTGATAGTGGTGGCACTGATGCTGGAGATGATGCTCGAGATGATGCTCGAGATGATGAGGATGCAGATAGCAACCCAGGAGATGTTTTGGTGCTGAACTTTTAGGAACTTTCTGGCTGGAGGTGTGGTTAAGGTAGGAGAG
Source organism: Tokudaia tokunoshimensis (assembly GCA_036184795.1). Classification (NCBI taxonomy): domain Eukaryota; kingdom Metazoa; phylum Chordata; class Mammalia; order Rodentia; family Muridae; genus Tokudaia; species Tokudaia tokunoshimensis. Next base: position 2,007,375 of record BTHU01000013.1, on the reverse strand, counting down.
AGGTTGGAAGATAACTCTTGAAAGTTTTCTCTTAGACAACTAGGATCAAGATGGTGCCATGAACAAAGCATTCAAAGGAAAGGAAGGCTGGTGGTAAGAAGGTTCGTGGAATGCTGTGCACATGGGGTGAAGATTAGAGTGATGCTGTGCACATGGGGTGAAGGGTAGAGGGATGCTGTGCACATGGGGTGAAGGGTAGAGGGATGCTGTGCATGTGAGGTGAAGGTTAGAGGGATGCTGTGCATGTGAGGTGAAGGGTAGTGAGATGCTGTTCATATGGGGTGAAGATTAGTCAGAGGGATGCTGTGTCTCCCTACCCTAACCCTTTACATGCATGTACCATGTACTAGATCTTGCGTGTCTCTCAATGGAGCAACTATCAAAGGCTTCCCTTTAAGAGGTCAGGCCTGGTTAAGGTCATTGGAGGCACACCTTTGAAGGGGATTGTAGATTTCTCTCTTTATAAGTTGGTTTTTCTTGGGTATCTCATTATAGTAATAGGAAGCTAGCACAACATATTACAGGGAGTGCATTACTGAGGGCAACATTTCTTAACCCTTTCTACCCTGAACCATTTTCACCTGAGAAATTTCAATATGATCCAAGTATATTGGTATATAAGTATATAAACCAAGCATCTGTGATTTCATAGATTTTTTTCTAAAAAAATGAAAATGAAATCCTAGCTAATACAATAAAACAAAGCAAAAATAAATAAATAAATGAAAGCCTATTGGGGAAAAACACTTTTTTGTAGAGAAAAAGATTCTTCTTAAAAGAATTTTGGAATATTTATAATTTTTTCATTTATTAACAATGAAAGCAAATTTCATACTAATGGGGCTGAAGTGCTTGTTTAATTTTACATAAAGAATTAAGTCCTGGCAGAATATTCAATACTGTGGGATGGAGAGCATAATTCAACATTTTTCAGAGTTGATCTATACTTTTTGATTTTATGACCATCAATACTGAGAATACTGCTTTGCATAAATGCCTGATGCAAAATGGCAGAACTATGTTAAAGGCCACTTCAGAAATTGTTGGAAAGTATGTTCTAATCCCAAATCAGAATTCAATTTTTTTCTTTTTTTTGGTAAAGGAAACAGCAAGTTTTGAAACCAAACATTCTACCACAATAAATTCGAGTGTATCCTAGATACATGCGGGGAAAGACGGAAGGAAACAATCTGGGTTTTGTTTTCTATCCTAAACTACAACCTTCCATAAAAGCAGACAGCTTTCTAAATACAATAGAAGCACTGCTGTTCTTGACACACATGCATCTTGTGGTGTCTTGGGAAGTGCTTCTTAACACTGATGTATGTAGAACAAAGTGAATGTTGGAAGTAAGGAAGAAGTGCAGTCCTGTGGTGTGACATGGGTGGGCACAGTCACACGCATTATGCACTTGATTTGAATTGATTTTCAATTGTTTAGAAATATTTTATTGTTGCCATTTTTTTTTACTGCATCCACATTGAGTTATCTGATCCCATGCAGGGTCATGCACGACCCTTAGCTGAAGAAGCTGGAGTGTAGAAAACTTAACAGCTCTGCATTCCAGCCCCATCATGGCTCCCATCTCTGAGTCTTTACACTTTCCTCACCCAGTGAATCCCTACTTAGCAACTGAAGTACAGCTCAGTATTGGGAGATGAACATCCCACAAAGACCCACAAATTCCATCGTCCTCAGGGAAAGATATGCCTGCTGGCTTGACATCTCTGAGGTCACACCAGCAGGCCCTCTGTGAGTGGTAGAGTTTTCTTTTTCTTCCTTCTGCCCTTTTCTTGGATTTAAGAAAAGTCTGGGGCTTTCAAACTTAAGGATTGACCCTTCAGATTCAAACACTTCCCTCCAATGGGGTTCTGCGGGGGCAACAAGACAGCGTTCCTGTATGTGGGGGGCTTCTCAGCCATTGCATTGCTATTAGACCTGTTTTATTGGAAATCAATCTCACGCTCAACACGACAAACTTAAAAGGAGGACACTGTTTAGGCTCATCATCTCTGAGGTCAATGCCTGTAATGGTGAAACCTATATAAGAAATAGATTGAAAACGGGAGGGAGAAGGAGAAATGGAAAGAGGGAGGGAAGAGGGGGCAGCATAGGAGGAGAACGGAGAAGCAAAACCAACAACAACAACAACAACAACAAATCAAAGAAGGGAACTTGGGAGATGACTCAGTGGCTAGGACTGGAACCCAGATCCCGAGTCCACGTAAATGCCTGTTAGGTACGGCCTCACACCTGTAATTCCAGCCTTAGAAAGGCAAAAGGCAGAGACAGGGGATCCCTAGAACAAGGTAGCTAGTGAGCTAGCCATATTGGTGAGCTCTGTGTTTGATTGAGAGACTTTGCCTTCATGAACATGGTGGAGGACAGATGAAGGGTGATTCCTGACACAACCTTTGGCTTCTACATGCACACACACACATGTGCCTGTACCCATCAAAAAATGCACTCACGCACACGCACACATGTACACTCGCATGCACATGTGTGCACACACATGTACGAAAATGGAAAAAGAAAAATAAAAGGAAGGATTTGTTGAATATGAACTGCACATATTCTGGGGGTCACTCCACCATACTCACCCCTAGCACTGTGGCCTGGATTCTATGACTGCAGAGGTAAGTGCCACAGGGAAGGCAGACAACTACCAAGGAACCACTGTGGAGTTGTAAGGCCTACTTGGAAGCCTAAGGCAGGGAAAGGTGCTCTCTGGCTGGGAGGAGCTTTCCAGCGGAGATGTAGAAGACTATCTCAGAAGGCGCAGAAGCACACGCCTGTGTATTTGGGGATTATTGTGTCTGTTGACACAGAGTGACTCCTATTTTCCAAACCCAATAGACTGGCTCCCCGAGTATTTACTTTCTTTATTTGCTTTTAATAATTAAGCACTAAGAAAGTGGATGTGACTGTCAACTTCACTCCCGGGGTTAATTAGATATTCCCAAATAACTTGCCAAATGCTTGCTTTTGTCCCGAGCTTGGCGCCCTCCTTTCTTTCCGTTTCCCCAAACACTGATTTCTCGGGAGAGCTCTTATGGGGGAATTGACTGGAGCTAATTATTCCAGATAATTAAGATCGCTAAGCAAAGCAATTTAATTCTTTCTATTTCTTTAATTTTTTTTTGAGAAATGCTAATGTCCCCATAACATGCCATCAATAAAACCCCTTTTAAAAGGTTAAACTGGCCAGGCACAATATTGAATTGAGACTGAGTAGAATCAAATGAAATCCAGTCAAGATATTTAGCAGAGTAATGAAGTTTATTCGGGAACAAATGGCTTTTCCTTATCGGAGTTTGCTTTTGACTTGACTCTTGCTGAGATGGGAAGAGGGAAGGGAGCCCAAGCAAAGGCATGGAAAGGAATGTGCTTTCTGTGGTGCCACGTCACCCCCAGCTGGCCTGTCCTCTCCTTATCCTTTCCCTCAGAAGCATACTGTTCTTATGGTATATGATGGCATCCTGTCCTTTGTCTTCCAAGCATTCAGTCTTCTTCAGCGTCTGTGAGAAATTATGAGTATTTCAGGGCAAGTCAACATGCCTTGACTTTATTGACGACACTGAAACCTTTGAGAGCTTTTCCTTGGTCCAGATGTCTTTCTTCTAGCCGCCTGGCATCCTTGTGGAGTGGCAATCCCCAGGAGCAGCCAGCTGTTCTCTGTGGCCTCAGGTGCCAACACCCACCCCTCCCTCTTCTCTCATGAGCTCCTGCTTTGTCTTATAGGTTTGTAGGTTTGAAGACTCCTGTGATAGTCAGTTTTAACTGTCAACTCAAACACAACCTACAATCGCCTGCGGGCATGGTTTGAGGGACTGTCTTGATTATTAACCGAGGATAGAAGACACAGCCCACCATGGGGGGGGCACCACTCCCTAGTTTTGGGCAGTCAAGAATCTATACATTTACTCTTGCTTTGCTCTTGACTATAATGTGATGATTCAAGTTTCTGCCTTGACGTCTCTGAAACAGTGGTCTCTAACCTGGAACTGTGAGCCAGATAGCTTCGTCTTTAAGTTGCTTTGTGTTGGGATATTTTATCTCGGCAACAGAAATGCAACTCAAGACCCTAGGTGGAAACTATTCTTTCTTCTTCCCCCTTTCCCATTAACCAAAGTGGCATCTCTTTCCTGTACATATTTTAATATCTTGTGATAAAAAAATAATCTGATTAAACAAATCCATTTACTAAGACCAAAGGATTGACAGTTTGCTTAATGTCCATATGGATATTGTATTTTGGGTTGAATCCACTTAAGTCTCTAGCTGCTGATGTATTGGGTCATGAATAAAGTTTGTCAGTCAGAATAGGGGGGATGGTTGGATGGCCAGGCTCCCCTAGGATGTCCCCAAACACTTTCCTTTTGACAGTGTTCTTTCAGGGCCACAGTGTGACTTTTGTACTTAGGCAGATAAAATTCACATCTGTCCACCACTCTTGTCTCTGGTGACCTTCACATAGTGTCTAAGCTTCAGTTTCCATGTCTGGAAAACACACTTTGCTCCTTGGATTGTGGAAGTGTGTTGTCTGGCTGGCATATTTGAAACCTTGGAAACAGCATCTATCAGAGAAGTGGCTTAGTCCTTCTTGTAACTCCTTGCTGCCTTTCGCCTTTCCGGGCGTGGCTCCTAGGGCAGTAAGTACACAGAACACAGCACTCTCCCACTGAATTGCGTTCTTCACCCTGACCCTTCCTGATGTCTGGGAAGGGCTATTCTAATGTGTCTGGCAATAGGATTTGCTGCCTCACTTTTATTTATAAGATGCTTATTTCAAAATAAATATCTGAAGGCAGCGTATGATTAAATTAGTTGATTTGTCTGTGCATTCAGAGCCTTGATCTGAGCTGGAAACCGGAACAAGCCTGTTGTATACATTCATTCATTCCTGGATCAGGTGTCAATTTCTGTTTAACCAGATCTCACCAAGTTATATTGTGGGAAGGAATAATCCAAAATGCCCAGTCCTTGTAATCAAATGCTTATTTTTGTTGATTGTGTGCCAGTTTCTGGGCCAGTGGTGTCTGACCCTGTTCTAAGCTATGTTCTGGCTTCTGGGGGTGCAGGAACACCCCATATCTGTGACATGTTCTGCTCATGATAGAGGGGGAAGGGAGCTGGTGAAGTTCTGTTATGTGTCCAAGACCTTCTTTCTGGAGCTGGTAACCTGTACCTTCTCAACTGTCACTGGCCAAAACACCCGATGGCGATGCCCTCTCACAGTGAACATGGTAGCTGGCACTGCAAGTCTTAACCACAAGAAGAGTGGGTAACCCTCTTACCCAGGTGTTTGAGAACACAGGGCTAAGAGATGGGCATACAGGGGTCGGGAGATGGGCTGCTCCTCCAAGAACTCCAAGAAAGATGGGCACCAACTCTGCCAACACTGTGAGGTGTGATAGGTAGCCACCCTAGCTCTCCTTGAGCCTTGCTCTTGGCAGCTGACACATATTAGGCAGTTCAGTCCTCACACAGATCTATGTAGCAGGAGATTTCAATCCTCACTCATTCCATTAGGAGAGAAGGAGATGTGTAAACAGCCCAGGTGGATCACAGCTGAGACCACACCAGTCATAAGTTGAGTTCTGAATTGAACCTGTTACTTGGCCCAGAAATCTGACTCCCCTTCTGTCTACTGTCAGCCCAGTGCACTGTCCTTCTGGGTGGACACAGGGTCCCTGAGGGCTTGGGAGCAAACACAGGGTCCCTGAGGGCTTGGGGGCAGACACAGGGTCTCTGAGGGCTTGGGGGCAGACACAGGGTCCCTGAGGGCTTGGGGGCGGACACAGGGTCCCTGAGGGTTTAGGGATGGACACAGGGTCCCTGAGGGCTTGGGGGTGAACACAAGGTCCCTGAGGGCTTTGGGGTGGGGAAATGGTTATAAGAGTTCATCCTCGAGGAGGATTTAGACAGGTAAAGTCTTCTTTGGGGAGGAAATAAGAAGCCAAGAGTAAGTTGGAAGTGTTGGGAGGAGCCTGGTTCCAGGAGCATCTTGGTGCATGAGGGAACTGGAGAGCAAGGCTGCGGAGTACAGCTCAACTAGAAGCCAGAGGCTCCAACTTTATCTCAGTCCACAGCGGCTGCTTAGGGTAGATTTGGAGCTAAGTGTATGGAAGCAAGGAGAGAAGTGAGGAGCCCCTCTACTGCAGCCCACGAGACCTTCCTGTTAAGAAGTGGTTTTCTGAGCTGTATACAGAGTGAGGGGTAGAGATCTACAGGCCCTGAGTTGATCCAAGAGCCAGCCGGTCTGAACAGGTTGGTATTTTCTACTGACTCGTGCTACATACATCCTCAGGCCTGCAGAACTGTGAACATCTTTGTTTTCCCGAGACGCGAACGTGGGCAGCTTTATTTTCCTCAGGGGCACAGCTCTGAGTGTTATTTATTGTTCCGGCTCTGAATTCAGCAGCCTCTTTCTCTCCGCTTCCCGCTGACAGATGATTTGCTCTTGAACAATTAACAGACTGAAGGCTGTGCTCCATCTCCTCCTGGGCTCCTGCCAGCCACCCTTGGGAGCTCAGGAAAGGCTTTCTTCTTGATCCTATTACTGCTGCCCAGCGTTGAGGAGGATTAATTAACCCACCAGGAAGGAAGAGAAGCAGTGTTGGTGGTACTCAAACTGACGCAGTGTAGGATGCAGGGCTTAGCCACGGGGTCTGGTAATAAAGCCACAGTGCAAGCGGTGACGTGGTGCAAACTGCACACTCTCCTGGTCTCTTCACCAGAGTCCTCATCACAGTTCTATAGGCTGACAGCCCACTCTGAATGAGGAACCATCTCCCTGCCCCTCAGGATCTCCCAATGGGGCTGAGCACCAAAGCCATACCGACTCCTCTGGCTGTTGAGAGAATTAAGTAACTGTGGTACCCTGTAGTGAGGCATTATGTAAATGCTAGTTATTATCATATTAATGTTTTCTATTCAGACATTCAAGCAATTATTTGGCACTTATTAGGGCAAAGGCCCTTACCTGCGGCTATCGGCTTCTAGAAAAAAAAATTAAAGATGTTGGTGTTGTTGATATTACTTCAAATGCTATAAATTCGCTTGCTCAGTAGGACTGGGCAGGTAAGGTGCACAATGGAACTGCTTGGGGATATAGTCAGGCTCTCAGAGACATGGCATCTTACACTCTAACCAGGGCTGCCTGCTGTGGCCATCTGGAGTGCTGTGTTGAGAAGCTTGAAGCTCCCTCGGGCTCTGAAAAGATCCTGTGGTGGATTAACAGTGATTGCCACGGTCACAAGCCTGACTGACAGCGACACATGTATGGTGTATTTACAGTGCCTACTTCTGAGTTACAAAGCGAATGACAAAGATGGCTATTACAGTAATGTAGTAAAAATTGGTCTCAGTGTGGGCATGTGTGGCTTGGTTAATACAGGTTAGCTAAATGTAGAACTTAGCTTTGAACCATGGGGTGGACTTCAGCGGGAAGGGAAGATTACTCCAGAATGCTTAGCAGTGGTGTGTGTAAGGAGCTTTGAAACCGACCCAGAGCCAGGGCCTCCCAGAGGGGTGTGGTCAGGACATTCTCTTATGGTCTTATGGTCATGTCGAAAATTATGAGCTAGCCTTGATATTTTACAACACTCTTTTCAGTTCTGCAAAACAGCACACCAGTGGGTTAGACAAGCCTTTAGGAGCTTGTATGATGGCTCTATAGATGTTCTCTGAAGAGTAAGTGTCATTATCAAATACTTTTGCAGGAATCTGAGTCCTGTGTAGTTGTTGGTTCCTATGGCTCTACACCTCTTCTTGAATACACTCAAGCTGGTCCTTAGCATTGGTTTCTATACTAATTCTTATTGTGATGGAAAAGGCAGGGTCCATAGACTTTCCAAAACAAGTCAATAGGACTCAGTGGCTAATTTCACAGAGGTAATAAATTGTCATAGGAAAGTAACAGATAGTTCAAATGGGTATCGTAAGGTATAGTTGTATTGATGGGAAAGGAGAAGTTGAGCCAGGCTGGGGTATAGTCCTGGGGAAAGTCTGTCTAAGGGAGCAGAAGCCTTGTGTGTAGTAGAAGAGATTTACCCTGAGTGACCCCGGCTGTAGAAGTGTAAGAAAAGGGAAAGATGAGAGGCAGCAGTGACCAGCGTTTGTATCTGGACACTGTCTTGACTTGCTCAAGACTGGAAGTTTCTGAGTATACAAGACTCTCTGTTTAAAACAGTTGAGTAAGCCCTGGGAAGACCCAGATGGTTTTCCTATTTAGAGTCTCAGTTTCCCTTCCCCAGGTAGACAGCTATATTCATAACCAAGGAACAATGACATGTTGCCACTGACTCTGAGAGAGCTCCCCCTAGACAGGATTCCAGTCAGCTACCTAGCAGGTGGCTGCTCTCTCCTCTGCCCAGCATACTCGGGTGTCTTCATCTTGTCTGGCATCCTTAACTCCTCTAGGTGACAGCTGGGTGTTATTTGAGTCCACCTCGTAATGGAGAATGCTGCAGGGGAAGACTGTTGGACCACGGTGTCTGCCACTTCCATACTCTGATGCAATGAGGCCTTGTGGATCACATAAGATGAGATTTGTGTGTGGCAACCAATCTTACATGTGGGGAAGTAGGTGATTGCAGGTGGAGATTGTCCCTAGGGGGTCCATTTAATAAGAACTTTGTGCTAAGGGTACCAGAGGGCCCCGAAAGTAGGTGAGTGACAGCCGGGAGGAGCCAAGAGATACAAGACTTGGTATTCCTTAGGTTGGTGCTGCCACAGGCCAGTTGCGGAGAGTGGACATTGAGTACCCTCATTGAAAACTGACCATGAGATGCCGCTGGACATTGAAGGAAATCTGTCAGTATGTTTTTTGTTTGTTTGTTTTGTCTTCTCTGAGCCTCCTTAGCATCCATCTTCCTGTTTATCTTGAACAGATCCAAGCCTGCAATGAGGCTTAAGTACCATTAGGTGGCAAAATACTGATACCTTTTCCTTAGTCCTAAGAGAAGTGTGCTAGGTTTGTCAGCTAATTCCTCTAGGTTCCTTACATCTACACAGTAGCATTAGTGCCTGTGTATGTGTGCACACGCATGAACTTGTGGGTCATGTGTACTTTCACACATGCATGCTGCTGTGTGTTTTTAATCCCAGCATCAGTACCTAGGAAAGTAGGCATCAGGGATTCACTGGCAAAATTGTCCTCTTGGGTCCACACTGAAATCTCAAGGGACTTTCTGTGCAGCCCCCAAAGATCTTACTTCCATAGTAGGAGCAGAGTTTCCCTGGGTGAAGGCCTTCCTGGCTCTTTACCTGGATAGATTGTACCCAAGTTTTGTACCTAAGAACAGTATTTTCTTGAGCCTCCTGTGTCTCAGGGAAACATCCAGTGGAGAAGAAACAGAACCAGCCTCGATCTGTTGTCCAGGGTACCTAGAGCTCATCTTTGGCTAGAGGAAAAAAAGATAATTTGTTTTTTAAGATACAGACTATGGATTATTCTGTTGTCAGCCTCACCTAATTAGAGACTCACTAGCCGTCTATCTCTACATGCACACCTGTTATGACAGTGACATTCATATGCCAAAACTTCTGTGACACAGGCCCAGGTCAGGTCCAGCTTCCAGTGTGGCAATGGAGCTGGGAATAGGACTCAGATCCTCTGCAAGAGCAGCAAGTGCTATTAACTGCTGAGCCATCTCTCCATCCCCTTTGCCCACTTTAAAATCAGGTCATCTCTACTACTGAGTGGTTGAGGGAACAGTGAAGGGGAAGTGGGTACCCAGGAAGCTTTGCAGCAGAGAAGTGAGGACTTAGAAACAACTGCACAGGAGATAGACGTCTGTAGTCAACGGAGGCTGTGGAGCATCTCACACGGCCCCTCATGCAGGGACTAGGGTGGGATACATTGAGAATGAAGAGCCAGGGTGAGCATGAATAGAGACTGATCAATGCCTCTGCCATCAATGGTCCTTAATGTGCTGGTCCTGTCCTGGGGTACTGGGTAAGCACTGACTATTAGTTCCCTATGGTCTAGACAGAGGAAATTGTGGTTAGAGAGTTTGAGTAGTGTGCCCAAGGCCACTCCTCTAGCAAATAGCAAAGGCAATCATTTGAGGTACCACGGGAGCTTAAGATAGAGCTAGAAAGGGGAATATGGGGGTTCCTACAAACCATACAGGACTTGAGTCGTATGGTTTATGCTTTGCCTGGAGGCACTGAAAAGTTTCTAATGTTCTGAAGTAGGGGGACACTCAGTTATAGTTTAGAGAGATAACTGAATTGATTTGGAACAGAGGAATCAGAAGGTGAGAGACAGGCTGGGAGGTCGTTAAATCGTTCATCCAATGGGTCGCAGGAACCAGGTAGGTGGACCGACACACAGAGGTACATGGAGGCCAACTGTGCAGCTCATCAGAGCCAGGAGTTACAGGTGTGGCTACTATTTACACATGACACTTATCATAAATCACAGTATATAAATCCAAAATTTAAGGATGGCCATAGCAAAAAGGGCAATACGTATTTAAAAGTTAGCGCTTCCTTACATCTGAGCACATTTGTCTATTGTCTAGGTTCTTGGACTGTTTTCACATTCCATCTGTAAGGTAGAAATGGTGATTGGTATACAGTCAAAAATCTTTCCCCCCGGGTTTGATGATATATATCATGCTGGCATCTTAACACTTGCCAGGTTATGGTTGTGCAGTATGGAAACCGGCAAATGGTGAAGAGTAGAATGTGTATATCTTGGGATGCCATTGGTTGGATGTTCACCAGCACGCTGGGAAGAGATGGTGTGTGGGAACTTACCACAGAGCCTGACAGTTGTACTCCTGCATTGCAGAGGGAGGTCCAAGGATGTGATAACCTGTGACATGAGCCTGGCAGTGCTGGGTAGTTCAGGTTAGTGCAGGTGAAGGGTTTGACTGGGAGCACTGGTCAGTCATGTGGTAGAGGCTGTTGGAATGCTCCTCATGAAGACAAGTATAATGAGTAGCTCAGTCTCTGAACACCCAGATTCTGTATCCTCCGATTGGACTCCGACAACTGTGGGTTGAAACTCTATGTATAAAAATCACATCTGAACTGAACGTGTACAGAATTCCTCATCATTGGTCCCTAAACAACACAGCAACAATTATTTACAGAGCATTCAATACTATAAGTCATCCGTAGCAGATTTAATATACCTGGGAGGAAAAGTATAGGTTACGTAGAATGCTATATAGAAGAGGAACTTGATTATCTGTGGGTGGATTTGGATGTCTTCATAATGTTCTGGGATGGATTCCATGTGGATACCATGGGATTACGGTGTATTTTAGGGTGAGAGAAAGTTGTACGTGCAGGGAAGGTGATGAACGCCAGACTTGTCTGTTTAGCTGTGGGGTTTCTTCTTTTTCTTTTTTTCAGCTTATTTCTTTAGCCACAGGATGAAGCTAGGCTTTGAAGGGCAAGGGCAGAGGCTGTTACTCACATCTAAATGTCCACCTTAGAGTCTGCTGACTGACTAGCAGAAGGATTCAAATTGAACTCTCCTTTCTTTCTTGGAGCTAAGCAGGGACCACCACTTCCATCTCCCCCAGGACAAACAACAAACAGAAAACAAAACATCATAACTTCTGGGGACTGCATACATGATAGGAATCAAGACTTTGATCTTGGTGGAGTTCCTCAGCCACTCTAATCTTCTGCTTCCTCATCTGCAAGGACCCTGAACTCAGGGTCCTAAATACTTGACGAGGTCCTTGCTATTGGCTTACCCTCTGGGCTGGCTGCACTGAGTCCTGGGGTTCTGCTCTTCATGGTGGGAGTTTATGAAGCAATTCCAAGCTCAGGGAAATAAAATGGGATAGATGGGCGGCAGGCTTTCCAGAATCAGGAAGCATCTGATCTATCATGTGACTATTTTAAGCTGTTGAGAATGGGTACCCTGCTGTTGGGCATTTCCCAGAGGATAAAGGATGGCCTTCTAGTGCAGAGTCACTGCATTGAGAAGTGTGATGCATGCCCAGTCCTGGGCTCATACATCGTGGAAATTTCAATGCTCTTTCATCACCACAGGTGAGCAGAGAAATGTACAATCACGGCCCTTAAAGTCAGAGGAAGGGAGACAGCGGCGCCCCTCCCCGGGGAGCCAGAGACATCCAGAACCAGGCTGTGTGTGAGGCTGCTAATTAGACTGCAGAATGTTCTGCTGGAGGAGTTTCAGGGTAACAACTTACACTGTGACTCAGCGCGTCGGCACACACCTGGCCATGCAGATCATAAGGATTGATGGAACTGTCCTTACCACCCTGTTCCGTCTTCACTCTCTCTTGCCCTGTGACTGGCTTGAACCTGGTGATGCCTTGATTTACTAAGGCAGAAACTACACTCAGGCTGATTAGGCGATAAGGTTATTTTATTGTCTGGTTTAAAAAGAGGAAGAAAACAAACAAAAACCAGAACTTAAGATTTCCAAGTTGTCCATTCCACCCAACATCAGCTTCAGCAATTTATGCAAGAAAGCTCAACTCAGAAAAGTTCCTGATCTGCTAGGAAAGGCTAGATGCTGTTGTCTGAGCTGAAGATAGAGGCAGTTGTCCCCAGCCTTCCTGCCCTGGTCATGGAGAATGCTGTACCTGTCCCTCCATCCCAACTCTGCTGCTTGCCTCTCCACATGCCCCATGTTCTTAGTACCTGGCTTCAGTTACCGCACGTTCAACAAGTGAGCAGAACATCTATCGCAGTCAGGTGCTGTGATGGATGTCGATAATGACGATGCCTACCTACTGGGTATTTGACAAAAATTACATACAACAAGGGCAAGTGGGATGCTGAGGGATATTCCTGGTGAGTGAGACACATTTAGCTGGTAGTTACAGTCACCCTCAAGTCTTCAGGTTGTGGACATCTTTATAAGAACATAATGGAACCCAAGGGTCAATAGCTCACTCACCAACATCATGGCTATGGAGGATCACTGACTTGTGCACCCATATCTGGAGCATGAAATCCATCTCTAATGTCAGCTGTGGATGCTTGAGCTGTTCTCTGTGTTTCTGAACTTCTTAAAATGAGGATGACGATGTCTGTCCTAAAGAGCTCTGCAAAGTTTCAAGGTTATATATGTAAAAGTCTATCCTATATGTAAAAGTCTACCCCAGTCTCCAGGCACAGCAGCCTGTTAGCAAAGAGGTTGTTCGTAGAAGTAGACTGTTTTTTAGAGATCTTTTCAGTGCAATGTGTGTTAGAAAGTAAGTAATTAAACGAACCCAGAGGAACACATTCATAGAGTTGATCCTTGACGGGTCTGTGGCTGCTGCTTTGCATAAAAGGAACAGAGAGGCCGCAGATATGGGTCAGCTGCACGGTGCCTGCCAAGCACGTGTGTGAGGATCTGGGCTTGATGGCCAGTGCCACAGACTTTAAAAATGACTGAGGAGTGGGAAGAGCCAAGGCTGTTGGTGAGTTTTAATGTCAACTTGACACAAAGTAGAATCCGCTGTGCAGGGAGCATCTCCCGAATATCTGTCCCAACGATGGCCTTAACTGATGCAGGAAGACCCAGCCCCTCATTTTGGGAAGCATTTTGTGACAGCAGTCCAGATAAGAAGGGCCTTTTGGGCATTTGGCCTTCCCTCTTGCCCCCAAGTTGACGTAACTGTAGCCGCTGCTTTTGCTTTGTCTGACATCAGAACTACTGTTTCCAGGCTTTAGTTACGGACTAAGGACCAGCAGCTCTCCAGGAAACATACAGGGTTTTGGCTCCAGATTGGGGGACTACTGAGGCCCCCGAACCTCACAGATGGAACAGCAACAGGGTTGTTGGCTTCCTCGGTAAGACAACTGTAAGACTTCTCTGACTGCCGAAGCTCTCAGCCTCAAGGACCAAGCGACCACGGGGTTCTCAGCTTTATCAGGTGTGTTTCAGATGTTACTATCTTGACATAAGCTGACTTAATAATCCACTCATCCTACTGGTTCTGTTCTTCTAGGGAACACTGACTAGTATGTAGATGAAACACACAGGGAGACGAGAAGGGTCCTGTGTGACTGCAAGAACAGCAACTCAAGGCTGGAGAATTTGGAAATGTGACCAAAGACTCTTAGACACATAGACATAACAACTCAAAGGCACTTAGAGATTTTCTTTGAAAAGGAATCAGTGTTGGTGAACCCCACGGTTCCCACTTCCTGGTTTAGGTTGCCTTCTCTGAGCCCTTTGCCTCACCACAGTTGCTCAGCTCAGTGGTAGCCTGTAGCTCTGAAACTATTTGATGAAACCCTTGGTGTTGGAGTGTTGAGTCTGGAAAGCGTCAGTGCAACACGCTCTGCCTGGCTGCCAGCTCTGCCTGAAGGAAGACAGCTATGACCTCCTTGCCAGAGGTAAGGTTTTGAAGTGTTTGGCTTCCAAGACTTCTAGGAGGGGCAACATCCCTATGGGTGAAAGGTTGATAAGGGTGATCCTACCTGGAAGTTTTCCTGGTAAGAAAGTAAAGGCCAGGGCAAGCAAGCTCCCCCTGCAGGCCAGAGCTGGGAACTGTCAGGTGGGCTCTGCTGCCTAGGCATTTCCTGGTTGCCTTGCTGGTCTGCCTTAAGCGACAGGCAGCCTGACATTCTTCCCTTTGCGATTTTAACAGTGCTATTAACTTGTCATTGGTTTTTCCCTCCACCTTAATTACTCCTGCTCAGCAGATATGAGGATCAAGGCACAGCTAACTTCAAAATTGTGTCTCTTATTCCTAAGTGGTTGTTTCATCTTACTCTGCAGTCAAGAGTCACATTGTTGGTATGGCATGTTCAAGGAGCCCAGCTTTCTTCCTTAGTGTAGTGAAGGAAGCGCCTTCTGGGAGGGTATGACGGATGTCCCAGTTGCATCCCCAGAGAGCAGAGGTGCTCACAGGAAGCAGTCTGGTCATTGGCAGAATCTCTCTCTCTTTGGAATTCATCATCTCCCTTGTGATGAAACAAGAAGAAGTCAGCTAGCATCAAGTCTTGGATGTTGGCTTCAAGCTTCCAGAACCCTCATGGAGTTTCTGACCTCACAGCTCAGTCCTGTCCTCCATGGGAGCCCAGTGGGTGAATGCCAGCATTCCACCCACGGGAGACTCAGGAAGTCTGCTTTGTAGGATAACCCTATGGTGTGTTGTTCTCTCATGCCAGCTGTTCTTTATCTCATTTAAAGTGAAGGGTGCAGGGCACAGGGCTTTCATGGAGAGTCTTGGTGGAGACCATTTCAGACTCACAGGAAGGTGGCTGCAGGGTCTGAAGTTTCTGGAAACTTGACATTTATCTGGCTTTCCTGAGCATGTTCCCTGAGTCGAAAGAGGATGAGGTACCCCAAGCTTTATGATGGACACCTATGTTCTCTCTCTTCCAAGGTCTGTGGCCCAGAGCTTCTATTATTACTGGCCCTTGCTGGCCCTTCTTCCCTGGCTGACTCTTCACAGCTCCTTGAGGACTCGGTCTGTACATAATCTTTGCTCATACGCTGTTTTGTACATATACATTGTACACACAGCCAACATCAGTACATGTTCACATACTATAGGGATCGACTTCTGCTACAAATGAACCTGTCGTGTAGGCTTTCAGTGGCAATACTATTAGTAGGCAACTACAGAGTCAGAGTCGGTATTTTGACCTTCATTATTTCATTTTGTGCTTTCCGAGGGTGGATATGACTGACGTCCGTAGATAAAGAAACGAGAAAGGTCAAAGTGCATTAGCTGAGGTCGCACAGGTTTAAAAAAAAAAGGCCAAATGTCAGTCTGAATTCAGTTTGGCAAAACCAACGATCCAACCACATAACCCTATGCATCTAGGCCCCAAACCGGGCTTTGCTCCAGGCTTCCAGGCCGCCTTCTGTCTGATCGAGGTCCGGCCATGTTCTCACTCTTGAGCATGATGACTTCTCCTGCTTCCTCACCCTGATCGTGGAGAGAGGGCCGAGGAGAGTGTCTAAGGAGCTTACTGTGAAAACTTCCACACTAGAACTGGAGTTGACAGTCTGATAATCTGTTTGGCTTGTGATATTAATTCTGATTTTTATTTCATTATAAAGGATTTGTGCACTTAGAAGCAGCCCTTTCAGAAGGGAATTCCTCATTTGAGCTCCAGAATGATTGAATTTCCTCATTTCTTCTGGGATGTGGCGGACCTGTTCTCCTTGCTGCACAGAATGGAAAAGACCTGTTTTATTCACTGGGTGTCCTAGGACAGTGGTGTCGAGTCTCTGGGTGTCTCTAGTACTTCGTCAGGATAAATGTGAGGTCAAAGCACGTACTAAAACTAAAGCATGTCTTTATAATGACATTCGCATGGTAGATGTTGCATAAATTGCGAAAAAGCAAAAATTGTTGGTAGTTTAGTGTAGACCGAGCAATACACAAATGAAGGACTCATGTTCTCGACCAGCTAAATGCTGCTGGTTTATTTTTGTCGTTGTTTTAAGATTGACTGAGCTGGGGGTATAGCTTAGTTGATAAACTGCTTACCCCACAGGCACTAAAGCCCTGGTTTCTACACCTACCATTGCATAAAAATGTAGCCCTGTGGTGGCACACGCCTATAATACCAGTACTTGGGAGACAGAGGCAGGAAAATAAAAATTCAAGGTCATCCTCCATCATGAGCTAGGTTCCATGGGATCCTAGCCCCCAAACAAATAAAAACAACAATAAAAACGCAAATAATAACAACAAAACAAACCCAAAACAACGTTAATTTCCCTTAAGACTTCCTTTATGATTAAAAACTATTTTGTCTAGCAATATAAGAATGATTTCAAGGATTCCTCTGCTGCTCGTCAAGGTACCGTGAGCTACAGGTACGGGTGTGTGATGGCTTCTAACGCAGGTCAGGCTACATGCCGTTCCCAGGAAGGATTGCTGGTAAACTGTCACCCTTTAGGGGTGGGTATTCAGCTAGTATGTTTAATAGTTGTACCACATAGTCTAGTCAGTTTGAAGTATAAAACTAACAATACTCTTGCCTGCCATGAAATTGTGTTTTCAATTGAAAATTGCATTCTGGGAAGCTTTTTTAGATTTATTATTATTTTATTTTGTGTGTATGAGTTTGCATGTGTGCATGTGAACTGTATAAATGCAGTGACCACAGAGGCCAGAAAAGGGCATTGAATCCCCTGTAACTGGAGTTACAGACGGCTGTGAGCCATCATGTGGGTGCTGAGAAGAGAACCCAGGTCCTCTGCAAGAGCGGCATTGCTCTAACCACTGAACCACCTCTCCAGTCCCAGAATTTTGCAAAACTTTTATCTCCTACTGTGAGCCTGACAGTTCCTAGTTCTTCAAAGAATCTTTTGAAGACAATATTGGTCCATTGTTGAATCTTAGATTCCACAATAACCTTAATGAACAAGTAAGTTCTTGTTAGTACAGAGTTAGTGCCTTTTAGTTCAGAAGCAAAGAACATTCACAGTTCTAAGGGGCTCTTGAAATTCTTCTCCTTTTGTTTGTTTGAGGTGGGATCTTGCTCTGTAGCCCAGGCTGACCTGGAATAAATAATCTTCCTGTCTAGGTGTCCTGAGTGCTAGAATGTTAGGCATGTACTGCTATGTCTGGCTTCTCAGTTGCTTTTGAAAAACAATTTTAAGTTATTTATTTATTTTTATTCATGTGTATGTACGTATGTCTCCATAAACTTATGTGCACCATATGGAGACAGACCTCCAGGTGTTGGATTGCCCAGAACTGTATAAGTAGTTGTGAGTCGCCAAATGTGAGTGCTAGGGCTTAAACTTGGATCCTCTGGGAAGCAAGCAATGAGTGCTCTTAGCCACTGAATCATTTCTCTATCCCTGAAAAAAATATTTTTTATAAAAGTATTGTGGTGGTTTGAATATATTTGGCCTATGGGAAGTGCTACTGTTAGGAGGTGTGGCCTTGTTGGCAGACATGTGTTACTCTGTAGGTGGGCTTTGAGGGCTCCTTGTGCTCAAGCCCTGTCTAGTACAGAAGCGTCAGTCTTCTCCTAGTGGCTTTAGGTTCAGAACTCTTGGCTCCTCCAGCACTAAGTCTGCCACACTTCCTGCCAACGTGCTTCCCACCATGATGATACTGGACTGAACCTCTGAAAGTGTAAGCCAGCCCCAATTAAATGTTGTCTTTTAAAAGATTTGCCTTGGTCATGGTGTCTGTTCGCAGCAATAAAACCCAAACCAAGACAAATATGCTGTCTTTTAAAAACAAAACTGCAAACACAAAGCAGAGAACAAACTGGAGAGTGTTTAGGCTGTAAACTCTCATAGCCTGTCACCAGCAATGGACTTCCTCCAGCATGATGCGTGTCCTAAATATACCCTAAACCTCTGCAGATGGCGTGACCAACTGGGGACAGGTGTTCAAACACATGAGCCTATGGGGACATTCTCAATCCAACCACCCACACCTTCATATGTATCTCTTCACACCCTCTGACCACACCACTCCAAAAAGATTCTAGAGCAACCTAATTATCTTTCTTGTTTTGACATATTATGTCAATGTGAAATATATGAAATATAATGCCACCGGCCTTTTGATGGCTATTCAACAGGCCATTTCAACCCAGGAAATGCCTGTGTTTTAACTATGGAAAGTCCCTTGAGTCGATTCACAAGTGCTTTTACGCTCTCTGTTGCCTCTCTCTCCAATGTCTTTTATTTGAATGTTGGAGCTTTGTGGCTCTGTTAATTATCTCTTCCTTTCTGGATATGGACTCGATGTTTGTGTCCTCTCCAAATTGGCATGTTGAAATTGAACCTCCGATGTGATGGTATTGGGGGTGAGGTTGAGACATGACCAAGTCAAGAAGGTGGAGCCCTCAGGAGTGGGATTAATGCCCTAATATAAGTGACCATGGTACTAGGGAGACAGATCAATAGGTGAAATGCTTGTTTTATCCCTGGAACTCACGTGAAGTCAGATGTGATAATGAAAATCTGTGATTGCAGTCCTCTAACTGGGAGATGTGAGGCAGAGGCAGGAGAGTCCCCAGAAGTTTGCAGTCCAGGTAGCCTGGAAGAGGATGCAGAGGTGAACAAGAAAGCCTGTCTCAAGCTGGAAGACAAAAGACAATGATCTACAAGATTGTAACCTTATAGTAACCTCCTCCCACTTACTGTGGTACTGTAGCATGCACACACACACACACACACACACACACATATAGACACACACACAGACAGACACACACATACATACAGACAGACAGACACACACACACACACATACACACACACACACACACACACACACACCACACGTATATTTCTAAGTGCCATTGGAGAGCCCTTTCCCACTTATTCCCTGGAGGGATGGTCTTCAGTAAACCAGGGGATAAATCCACCAGCATTTGGTCTTCTTAGCCTCCAGAATGGTTGTAAACTGCCTGGTCTATGTATTCTGTTGCAGAAGCACAAGGGAAAATGGCTCTCTTCTCATCTATGTTCTTTTCCTATTTTCTCAAAGCCTCTCAAACTGTTTTTCTTCTTTCTTTTCTTTTTCCCTTTTTCTCTTTCCATCCCCTCTATTTAGGAAATATCCTTAAATTTCTTTTGCTTTTCTAGATAAGGTCCCATTTGCCCAGCTCAGACTGTCCGTAAGCATGCAATGTAGCCATGAATGACTTTGAACTTCAGATCCTCCTGCCTCTACCTCCTGAGTGTTGAAGTCACAAGTGGCTTGGCACGAATTCTACCAATTGAGCCACATCCACAGTCCTCAAACTAACCTTGAATGCTTCTGTCAAATATTCTCTTTCTGTGCTCATCCTTGAATTTCCCAGGGCATTTTCGGTTGTCTTAATTTCCCCTTAATTACGCTGTTTCAGTCTCACATGTACACCTCTCCTGCGAGTTTGATAATGCAAACTTTAAACTTCTAGTCTTCCTTGCCTGTCTGTTCCTTTATTTATACTCTAATTTGGGTGTTCGTGTTTCTTGTTGGAGGAGGCCTTTAGTACTGGTGATTTGCTCATAGTTACAGATGAAGGACCCTGGAGCTTGAGCTAGCTGGTGGGGCTGTCCACTATCAGAGACTCTGGAATGTGGTAGGATGTGACAACGGGAAAATCTTTAACTGTCCTTTTGAGCTGTCTAGATTTTCCAAAGAAATCATATCTCAGGCATTTACATTTTCAGCTTGGTTGCTGGCATTCTGGAAACCAATTAGAGGACACAGCTGAAGGTCATAATGTGCTAGAAATAAATGTTCATTTCACATACTACTTAAAGTATGGTCATCTTTCTTCAACTCTGGCTGGTGTCTGTCACTGCAAAGATCTTGTTTTACCCCCTTCAGAGAGGAGCTCTCCAGACTTCTTCCTGGGTAGGAGAGATGCCACACCCTAGTACTTGGGAGGAGAGACTTGTGTGAGCCTCAGGGGCTGCTTCCAGCCATGGTGACAAATAACTGAGGTAATCAGCCTAAAAAGAGGGAAGGCTTGTTCTGGTTCCTTTTCAGAGATTTCATTCCTTGGTCAAGACAAGTTGTCACATTACAGGACAGAGTGTGCTGTTGGTCACAGCTGCTCACCTCATGAACAGGCTGTGGAGAAAGAGAAAAGAGGTTTCAGAGCTTCTCTGTCCCTTTCAAGGGGACACCTCAATGACTGGTAGGCCTCTCAATACGTGCTACCTTTTGGGTTTCATCACCTCCTGTGCTGGCTAATTCTGGTCAACTTGAAGCAAACTAGAGTCACCTGGGAGGAGGGAAACCTCGACTCCCCTTATTCCCATCAGACTGATCTGCGGGTAAGTGTGTAGGAGCTAATTGACTGAAGAAAGCCCAGTCCATTGTGGGCAGTGTAGGCCTAGGCGGTATAAAAAAGCAAGCTGAGCAAGCCATGGAGAGCAAGCTACAGTTCTCTGTGTTCTCAGCTTTATCACAGCAATAGAGAAACAAAGAAGGACGTCTCTGACCACTCCTAGCCGGGGACGGAGGCTTCGTTTGATACACATTTAGTCTATAGATGGTGGAGCTGTTTTAAGAGTTTCTTCTAAGAGGTGGGTTTTAGCAAGAGGAAGTGGGTTGCTGCATGGTGGGCATGAGTTCTCTCTCCCTCCCTCTTTCTCTTTCCCTCTTTTCCTCCTTTGTTTCTTCCCTCCAAGCTGCTAAGATATAAAGTGTTCCCATAGCATTCCTCTGCCACCCCTGTGAGTCACATACTATCCTTCCTTCCACTTCTATCAGACCTCTTGCCAGGGAGAGAAGAGTAACCAGTGAGACAGGACCTCCTGTCATCAGTTCCAACCTCCTTGCCACTCCAGAGTAGTCTGCTCTGTGAATCCCCAAGCCTTTGTAGTATAGCCCTGTCAGAATAGAATGCCTCACTTACAAGGTATCTCTTCTGCTGGCTTTGGGTTAACATTTTGTTTGCTAAGTCGTTAAGGTATGACTCTGTTTTGTAGCTTCTAACATTTTGTTGCTTGTATCATTTTGTTTCTATGCTTTTGAGAATCTGTGCTTTGAAAATCCCTTTGCAGTAATATTAACAAGGCTGTGAGAATGGGCAAAAGTAACTGCGTGTTTGATCGCTCCTTATTTAGAATTCTTTATTCTGTTCCTTTGGATTAAAACCACCCAGGATAGTCTAATCATAGCAGGCTTTAGTCATCTCTCTACCATCTGCACTTTCAGAGCCTTCTCTGAAGATAGATGTGTGTGTGTGTGTGTGTGTGTGTGTGTGTGCGCACATGCATACATTTGAGACTGTGCAGCCATATTCATGTAGAAGCATGCCTGCAGACCCTGAAGCTATGGTTTGCTGGATTCCCTGATAATTTATTGCAGCACAACAAATGGGTGTCGCATGTGACATATTGTAATATATTCATGGAGGTATAAAGCATACTCATGGCTTCTGCCTTAGAGTTCATTCCACAGAGCAAGAGGAAATTCAAACCTGTAGAATCACATAACGCAGAATTGACAACCTTTTCATTTGCATCAGGGTTGGGTGGCATAGGATTGGACTGGGGCAGTGGGAGACACTCAGGTTTAAAGCACATTAATTTGAAGCCTTTTGCTGTCTGTCATTTCATCTCTCTCAGCCTCCATTTTCTCACCTATAAGGTGGGGTGGGTAGCCTCCTGATACAACCCATGGTGACCTCTCACACCATAGAATAGAGAGGTTATAGTACAGAGACAATCAAAGGTGGCTCTGAGGTTAAGAGTAGTAGCTCTCTCCCAGAGGCTCCAAGTTTAGTTCCCAGCACCCACAATGAGTACCTTAAAGCTCCCTATAACTCCAGCTTCACCCATTTCCTCTGGCCTCCTCAGATACCTGTGATCACATGTATACACACACACACACACACACACACACACACACACACACACACACTCACACACACTCACACACACATGCACACACATGGATGACTGAGATCAACCTGGGTGTGGTTCTTCAAGAGCCCTACTTTGTTTTTTTGAGACAGGGTCTCTCACTAAACCTGGTACTCACCAAGAAGGCTAATCTAGCTGTCCAGTGAGCCCCAGGGATCCTCTTCCTGCCCCACCCCAGTGCTGGGACCATAGGTCCATCACAACTGTTGACCCATCTCAGTGCTGGGACCATAGGCCCACCATAATTGTTGGCCTACATCAGTGCTGGGACCATAGGCTCATCACAACTGTTGGCCCACCCCAGTGCTGGGACCATAGGCCCATCATAAGTTCCATGCTGTTTAGTTTTGTCAACTACACAAACCTAGTCATATCTGGGGAGAGGAACCACAACTGAGAAAACACCTCCATTGGGTTGACCTATGGGTACATCTGTAGGGCATTTTCCTGACTAACGATTGATGTGGTAAGGCCCAGCTCACTGTGGGTTGTGCCAGCCCTAGGTAGATGGTTCTGGGTTCTATAAGAAAGGTAAGGTAACTGTGGGCCTAGGAACAAACTGGTAAGCAACACTCCTCCATAATTCCTGCCTCTGCTTGAGTTCCTGCCCTGACTTCCTTCAATGACAGACTAAGGTAAGGATGTATAAGCCAAATAACCTCTTTTTCCCCAGGCTGCTTTGGGCCATGGTCATCACAGTAACAGAAAGCAGACTAGGACAGTGTTCAACTTTTACTTGGGTGTAAGACCAAACCTGTGTCTTCATGCTTGTGTGACTTTATTGATGTTTTTTTTACATGCTTTCCTGGCAGAGCTGTCTCCCCAGTCCTGACCAAACATTCCCTCTGCGTCTTAATTTCCTCACAGCTAAGAGGAAGGGTCTGAGCATGTTGGCATTTTCAGGTTGGTTCTGCAGAACGATAGCCCAGAGTCAGAATTGCTGCTTGGTACAATGCAGATCCCAGGTGCTCCCCGCTCCAGTCAGACTCTCTGGCAGGGAAGGGACTTCAGCTTGTGCTGTAATGGCTTCCTGGGACTATGCCAATGCCGTCCTTATCTAGCATTGTGCTGTCACGTGGCTCTCCAAGGCAGACTGAAGTGACGGTTAGCTTGTCAGTGGAGATGGCTGCCAGTGCCTGGAGTAGGAATTGGGGGTCCTGGGATGATGATGGAAGAGCTTGTGGGATTCCATCAGGCCAGTGAGGCTGAAGGCTCTTCTTCCTTAGCCATGACAGGAGATGCAAATCTGCCGGAGGAATCCATTTCCTCTTATGTCCACAAGGGGTCAGTAAAACATCAGATCTGTCTTTGTTTAAATTTCAGAACAAAAGAATTTTGGCAACGCAGGACAGGTCAGATAAGCCTTATTTATGGCTAGCTTCCCGGCTTCTGAGCGCCTCTAAGAATCACTCTTCGCAGAGAGAAGTGCATTAGCCCACAGGCCTGAAAACTTACTTTCAACCTTTTCTAAAATAACTATCTGGGGGCCCTCCGGAAGTCACTTTAAGATAGAGAAAATTCTCAGCCTTGTATTTCCTGAGGGTGTCTCTTTAGAGGCGTTCAGGATGGCTGGGCAGCTGCCCGAGGGCCTGTAGCAGGGTTGTTAGACAGGATAGCTAGGCAGTCACCTAGAGCAGGATTACTAGCCCAGCTTTGGAGGCTCTAAGGGGCTACAACACCTCACTGAAGATGCAAAGTATTGGAACTGAGTCAGACACCATCTGCTGCTTCTTTGTCCAGGGTCAGCTTCATAAAACCCTGGTTGTCTTTTATTACAGCTTGTTTGAGTTCAGAGGCTGTTTTTTTTTTCTCCCTCTAGCTCTGTTTTCCCTCATTTAGAACCACAGCCACAGGTGAACATGGAAGAACCTGATGTACCATTCCCTTCCTGGGCTTTTGTGCCTCAGTGACTTAAGATCTGAAAGCTATCCACAGTGACTGCTGCACTCCAGGTGATTGCCCAGGGCCATAGAGCTTTGAAGGTCCTTGTTCCTACCCCATTCCTCCCTCCTGTATGCTGGTGGCTAAGGACAGATGAGCTACAGATCTGGAAAGTGCCAGGTCACAGAATTCTGTAAGCGCCAGACACTTGACTCCAAGAGCTCGTAACGATCAACACTGGTAAACTCATCAATTAATTAATCAGCCTGTTTGCCAGACCTCACAAGAGGAACTCCGACACACTGGGCATTTTCCTGGGCATGAGTGTTTCATAGCCGAATATGATGGGGGCTTCGCTACGAAGGAAATCCATTTTAAGCAGAGTTTCAAGCAGAGAGTGTCAAAGATAAAGTCAACAGGCCCTGGTGCACCATGGGGAGGGCTATGGTGGGAAGATAAAGGAACATGATGTGAAGCCTCTCCCACCTGGTGGGGATGAGCTGGCAAATGACATTTCCTAAGCATCCATGAGAGAATCCACGTGGGGTTAGCGAGGGGTGGTTGAAAGACAAGGTGAGGAAACCTCTCTGTAGGTAGGTACACCTGGGCCACATTCCCTCTCAGAGCTCCTGTAGCTAAGCAACGTGGTAGCCCACCCCTCTTAGACAGGATGATGATGATGATGATGATGATGATGTGTGTGTGTGTGTGTGTGTGTGTGCAGGCTCCTTGAGAAGGGCTGAATGAAGCAAGCCTTCCTGCTGGCATGATCTCTGATTGCTTGTTTCAGTTCCAAGAGTCCTGGAGGTTCTGAGTGAATCCTGAACATCAGTTCCCCAGCACCCACTCAGAGCCCACCTTGCTAGGATTCAGGAAGACCAGGTTGGAAAGGTCTAGATTGGTCCAAGTCACTTTAGCAGAACATGTGCTGGGAGATGACTGACAGTTTCTCACACCAGGAAAACCTCCTTCTTTTTTCTCTTTACTTTCTTATATCCAGATTTCCCCAAGTCCATTCTAGTATTCAAATGGAAACTCTCTCGTCCTAGGGATACCCTCCCTCTGGGCCAGCCGCAGCAAGGTATTCTTTAGTTCTTCCCCTCTTTAACATGTTTCTGGTACACGCTGTTTGCCTGTCATTTCTCTTTGCTTCCAGCAGAGGTGTTTTTGACCAGGGTGAAACTTTGCTCCACAGGCCTGTTTTGCAGTGCCTACCTCTACCTCACTCCTCCTTGGGGGATTTCTGCTCACACCCCTGGTGGCTTTGAGCTCTCTGTAGTAGATGCTTCCTCCTTGTATAAGCTCCATTGTAATCTCTCTCCCCCCTTCCCCTCTCCCTCTCCCTCTTCTCCACCCTCATGATTTCTGTAGACACACTGACTACCCTCTCTCTGCCTGATAAGAGCTGCCTTAACACAGCCCCACTGCCCGGTGGCTTAAATAAGAAGAATGTATTCTCTCACGGCTAGTGTCTAAATCAAGGCCTCCATGAGGCACCTCCCAGAGCCTCTGGTGAGATACAAGCTCTGCTGCCGCCATCAAGGACTTCTCCCTCGTTGTCTCTTCTTTCTATATGGGCAGCTGTCAGAAGAGGATGGTTTTTCTAACTTAACTCTAACATGAACTTGCATCAGCTGATCTCATCTGCAACAGCCCAGTTTTGACACAAGACCATGTTCTTTCTGAGGTGTCTGACTTTGATGTATCTATTGGGGAACAACTCATAACAAACAGCAACTTTTTTTTAAGATTGAATTTTTATTTTTTTATTTTTATTTTTTAAAATTTATTTATTTATTTATTGCACTCCATATTTTATTTCCTCTCCCCCTCCCCCTCCAACTGTTCCACATACCATACCTTCTTCCCACGACCCTGTCTCCATGTGGATGTCCCCACCCCTACCCTACCTGACCTCTAAACTCTCTGGGGCCTCCAGTCTCTTGAGGGTTAAGTGCATCATCTCTGATTGAACACAGACCCGGGAGTCCTCTACTGTATGTGTGTTGGGGGCCTCATATCAGCTGGTGTATGCTGCCTGTTTGGTGGTCCAGTGTTTGAGAGATCTCGGGGGTCCAGATTAATTGAGACTGCTGGTCCTCCTACAGGGTCGCCCTTTTCCTCAGTTTCTTTCAGCCTTCCCTAATTCAACAACAGGGGTCAGCAGCTTCTGTCCATTGGTTGGGTGCAAATATCTGCATTTGACTCTTTCAACTGCTTGTTGGGTCTTATTGGGTCATGCTAGGCTTTGTGAGCTCTCCATAGCCTCAGTAGTAGTGTCAGGCCTTGGGACCTCCCCTTGAGCTGGATCCCACTTTGGGCCTGTTGATGGACCTTCTTTTCTTCGGGCTCCTTTCCATTTCCATCCCTGCAGTTCTTTCAGACAGGAACACTTATAGGTCAGAGTTGTGATGGCCCCCCCTCCCTCATTTGATGCCCTGTCTTCCTGCTGGAGGTGGGCTCCATAAGTTCCCTCTCCCTACTGTCAGGCATTTCATCTAAGATCCCTCCCTTTGAGTCCTGAGAGTCTCTCACCTCTATGTCTCTGGTACATTCTGGAAGGATCCCCCAACCTCTTCTCTCCTGAGAGGTTGCCTGTTTCCATTCTTTCTGCTGGCCCTCAGGGCTTCAGTCCTTTTCCCTCACCCAATACCAGATGAGGCTCCCCCTCTCCCCCAACTGCCCCCTCCCTGATCCACTTTCCCTCCCAGTTCCTTCCCTCCCTCATCTTTTTTTTTTTTATGGTTCTGGGGTTTAGAACCCAGAGCTTTGCACCTGCTTTTAGAGGATGGTTGCAGACGCTGTTCCCAAGTCCTCTGATCACTTATTGTTCTTTTAGGGGAACTCTTTTTTTTTTTAATCTTTTAACAAGTTACTTAAATGTCTCTGTTCTTGTTAGCTTTCTTGGATTTAACCATTTTAATTTTTTTTTCCATGCCTCACCCCTTTCAAAACACGGGTAACCTCACCCATCCTGCTCTTGTCAGGAAGTTTTTCCTCCTGAAGTTGCAGGGCTTGCCCGGCCTTCATTTCATTTCAGCCTGACGCCTTGCCTGGGAGTCACTCACTACCTTTTCAGGCTCTGCCCTGGAGATCTGTGAAAATGCTGGGAAGGGAGGGGTGTGGCGAAGAGGCTGGGTCTCCACCTAACATTGCCAAATAGCGAAGTCTATCTCCACAGAAATCTGTTTGATTTCTTCATCTTGGGCTTCTCCTACATGATTTCACACGGGAAAGAACTACTAAAGCGTAAAAAGTCTGAGTTAGAATTTGGACACCTCACCCCCCCGCCCCAGCTGGACATTTATGCTGGCAGAGAGGTCACCCTGGAGAATTTCAATTAAGGATCAGATTGAACAGTCATTTCAACCTGGCCTGAGAGCTTTGTGGTCACGCACTCAATCCTTCAACACTTGGGAGCTATAGATGGAGAGAAACTTCCAGGTTACACAGGTAGTCCATGAAGCAAAAAGACAGCAAGCAGGTTAACAAAAAAGTTGACATCCATTCCTTGCCTGGAACAAGCCATGCCTGAAAGCATCGCAGGAGAAAAAGAATATGCAGAGAAACTTGATGCTGTATGAAGCCTAGCATTGCTATATAGACGTCTGTATCACCCTTGAAGTCAGTACGACTCCTGCTTCAGTCTCCTGAATGCTGAGATTATAGGTATGTGCTACCATTTCTGGTTTATATACCACCTTAGCCAGATAGGGGATGGGAATATGGGTCCTTATAGGAGATACAATGACTTTTATGAAAGATGAGTAGGCCCTGAGAATGGATGGGACGTGCAATATAGCAGGTTTGCCTAGTTACTTCTAGCCCTCCCATCTTGTAGGTTTTTGAAACAGGGGCTCATGTAGCTCATGCTTTGTGGTAAATGAAGATGAGCTTGAACGTCTGACTTTTCTGCCTTTGCCTCTTAAATATTGGAATGCTGGCATGCATCATCTCGTGATCCATTTATGGTGCTGGGGAGTGAACCCAGTGCCTTGGGCATTCAAGGCAGGTACCACGTAAGACACATCCCCAGCCCTTAGTATTCTGTCTTGTAATGAGTGGACACCTCCCTGTTGGTGGAACTCTAGGGACAGGACTGATGGTGGTTGATTCCCTTCTGGAAGATCTGCCACCTGACCGATGAATGAGTTCAGAGATAGTCTCTCCCTGTCCTGGCTGTTTTTCATGTCTTAGGCTCAAAATAACTACTCTGCTAAAGTGATGCCTTTGGGGTGGACTGCCATGAGTGCCGACACAGCAATCATGTTTAGGGTAGAATGTTCTGGTTTTGAACACAAGCTTGTGGAATTTGTTCCAAACGCCCTTCTTCTTTAAAGCTATGTGGATACCTGACGTGGAAAGTCAATGCACATGGTGGATCTGGACTCCACCCTGGTTCCCCTTCCCTGTGGCCATCGATGAAGACTGAGAGAACATTTTGGTCCTGATCCAAGCCGGGCCTCGAGATGAAGTTGAGCAGGCCTCTTGCCCGAACTTCACAAGGATTGTTGGCAGTGTTCCTAGAGGCTTAGAGCTTTCCCATGGGGAAGGCAGAGTATGGGCCGGCAGCCAGGAGAAGACAGGCTTCCTCTTGCTTTTCTGTCTGTCATTCCTAACCCTCAGCTAGAAATTTTATCCTCTGGCCGCTCCACCCACCCATCCTGTTCTTTCTTATCGTCCAACATTTAGCGCAAGTGTTCTCTCCTTTGTGGCTTGTCATTCAAGAGCTCATGCCAGCTTCACTCTTCCCTGCTCCCACAGGGAATCCATATTTGAGTGAGTCTCATGTTCTTTTGTATATAGCCTGCCTCATTCCAGGGAGATCTCTGGCAGCTATGGCTCCTGGATCCCAAGGGTTCTACAGGACAGTTCCCATACCAATTATGATATCAATGCAGAGTAGATATCATTTTTTTAGAACAAGGGAATGTTCGCAGCTCAATAGAAATGTTTATATTCTAAGCCAGTATGCTTCAACACTGGATATCACATCACTCAGGAATGGTGTTCAAATGCTAAGATGATGATTCTGTGGGTTCTGATTGGGGCCTCATACTTCTGCACCACGCTAGCCTCAGATCTACACCATAGCTACATAGCACCTTCCTGTCTGCTGTAGCTGTAGCTAGTATTAATGATACCTGTATGACTTGTTTGCAATCAAACCTTTAGCACCTAGCACTTTGCCTTGTATTGGAAAGGCACATCCTGAATGTCGTTTGTATAAATGCATGGAAGTTCATCACCAGGCTTGTGTTCAGTGGGTTTCAACACAAGTAGCACTGAGGAGATCAAAGATGTGTGATTGGTTGTTGTGAATAGCTTGGAACTGCAGGTTCTCCCTATGGACCACTCAGACTTCTGAGCATGCTTAGTAGTAGCCTTTGTGAAAATGGAGCCCATTGATGGTTGAAAGGGTTGGGTAAGAATTGGCTGTGTGTTAGGACTGCCTTGGAGGAGAGTATCTTCACCTGAGACAATGTTGTAGATACGTTGCTGCGTCACCTGCTGTCACAGATGTTCTGGCTCTGTGTTATTCCTAGATACCTCATGAAGATGAGCCTCTCATCTCTCCAGAGGGCCTGTTCCCTCATCAATCTCAACTAGATTCTCTGTACCTGGCTAGGTCTTAACCCTTCCTTCATTTGATGTCTTGTGACACACCTGTGAACTTCGGGAAGCATTCAAAGCTACTTCACAGAGAAGTCAGTCAGACCGTATGAGAGACTAGGAAGCACAGGAAGAAAACAGCGAGGATGGTTTTATAGTCTAAATCTAGTGTGTCCTAGAAACTGTGTTGGAGGGTTCTCCTGAGGTGGGACTTCGGAAGAGGACTAAATCCTAAGGGCTCTGACCTCATGAGTAGATTGATCCGTATGAATTCATAACTTATGGGCTGTTGCGGGGCAGAGGGAGTCTGAGGGGGCGTTGGAGGAAGTGGGCACTGGGGGCGTGTCCTTGAAGGGGATATTTTGTTCTCTGGCCCTTTCTTTGCTTCCTGGCTTCTGTAGAGTGAGCAGCTTTCCTCTCCCACATTCTTCCTGCCTTCCATGTTGTTCTGCCTGACCTCAGGCCCAGACCCAACGGAGCCAAGCAACCACTAACTGAAATTGTGACCCAAAAGGACTCTCTCTTACTTCAAGTTAATCTTAGCAGATACCTTGTAGTAACAAAAATCTGACTAGCACAGATGGGTATCTAGCCTGTCTCTGTTAAGGCTACCAAGCAGATTTTTCCTTATATCCCAGCTTTTCCTGGATCACAGCTAACATCTACTGAGTGTTCAGTACGTACTAGGCACCATGTTGATCACTGACTGCACATTATTCTGTCAAACTTTTACAATAATTTATAGTAATTTCATAAAATAGATACATCCTTTGTCTGCATTTTACATCCC
Source organism: Tokudaia tokunoshimensis (assembly GCA_036184795.1). Lineage (NCBI taxonomy): Eukaryota > Metazoa > Chordata > Mammalia > Rodentia > Muridae > Tokudaia > Tokudaia tokunoshimensis. Next base: position 1,976,791 of record BTHU01000013.1, on the reverse strand, counting down.
AAGGAGAGTAAAAAATATGGAACAGGGCAAAGAGAGACAGAGTAAGTTTCTCCAGTTGCGGAGCTAGAATTTGGCCCTTCTGTTCCTGTGCGACTGAACATTGCTATGCTAATTAACCTTGGCTCCTACCAGCTAGGACCGCCATCTTTGCAATCCTTTGCTTAGAGGCCCCTCATTTCTCTTGTTTATCTCCCTATCACTCTATCTGCAGCTCTTCTCCAGTTCCAGCCTAGAGACCAGGCTGACCTCTAAATACTCCCTCCACTTTCAACCTTATTTCTTCACCAGCCTTGATTCCACAGCTTGTCACCATCTGCTGACCCGCTGGCTGTGGCTATCCCTGCTTCCCAAGGGCGCTGTGTCTACCATTGTCAAGACAGCAGCAGTGTCCATGTTCCCGGTAGGTTCCACTTCATGACCCGGAGTGTCTGCATTCCTCATGGCCTCTCTCAGTGGAAACATTGGGTCCCACTGTCAACAGAAACCACTCTCTTTCTCCATTGAGGGCTTTACCAGAAAGTCATTGCAGACCTCGTAGAGCATGACCCCCACCTGCCTGGGCCTTTGTTTCCCCTTCACCTCATTTCTCTTCCTTTGAAGCCCATAATCCTCAAGAAACTATCTCATGAGAACACCATCAGTTAGACTCTGTTGCTAGGCTCCAGAGTCTCTGGAAGTGGAGATAAGAGGCGGAGGGAGGAAGCCTCTTTGGCACTATACTGCTGAGGAGTATTCTTGGTTCAGAATAAGAGGCATGAGTTCTGTATATAGTAGAGTCCTAGTATTCTTCTGTCCATTCGAAAACTGCAGGAAGGGGTTCTCAAAGCCCAGGTCCTGGGTAGGTCCAGGAGTTGCTTGTAAGATCATGTATATTTGTGGACCATCTTATTTGCATAATGGGGAGGGCCTTGATAAAAATTCTCATGCCCTACTTCTTTCTTAGGAGATGGACCTAGGAACCTGAATTTAAAATAAAATTCCTAATAATTTTATCTGCATTGGGACTCAAGGGGCCACTTCTTTTGGCAGGTCAGCTGGGTCTGCCTTACAAGAAATTAAATGTCTCTATCACTCCCCACACCCATCCCATGACTCCCGCCAACTTGGATGGAGCACTTGTTAAACAGTTATGAGTTTTCTTTGAAGCCCCTTAGAAACCCTTTCTTCCCCCAAAGGGCCCAGAGTGGGACAAGCATGCTTGGCTCACGAACAAACAAACTTTGCACCAAATTCCCCCCTTCCTTCTGGTTGTCTCCTCCTTGACTGAGAAATGGCACCAGTTCCTCCCTCCCTCTCTCCCTTTCTACCCCCCTCCCCAGGGCTTTTGGAGAAGCCAGAACCATCAGAAAACTAATGTACAGAGCAGACATCATGAGACAAAAATGTAGTCTTTTTAACTTCTAAAGCTTGCCTCAGGGATGGCAGGCACTGGGAATGGGGAACTTGGTAGTTGCTCTCATGTTGAGATAAGTCAGATCAGTTATAATCCCCTAGGAACACACTGTTCTGCATGGTGTTTCTAACCACCTTCTCTGTCCCAGGGTCTCTGTAGCCTCCTCCCAGGGCTGCAGAAAGAAATGTTTGCTGTTAGTTTGGGGAAAACTGGTTGCTATTGTTTGAAATAGCATAGGAAAACCTACCTCAAATCTAAGTTTATCCCTTCCTGATATATTTCCCTCAAGCCATCAATTCATTCACTCACTCACTCACTCATTCACTCACTCATTCATTCATTCATTGGTTCATTCACGTGTGTTTGCAGGTGTATGTACATACACCTATGTGGAGGTTGGAAGACAACCTCAGGTGCCATTCTTTGAGTACTGTCCACCACTGTTTTTTCTGAGGCAGGTTCTTCATTGGCTAAGACATTGCCAAATAGGCTACACTAGCTGGCTAGTCAGTCCCAGGGATATGCTGGTCTCTGACTCCCAAGTTCTGGGGAGTGCATGCTGTCATATCCAGCTTTTTAAAACATGGGTTTTAGGGCTCAAATCTAGGTTTTCATGCAGGTGAGGCAAGTGCTTTACCTATTGCTCTGTCTCTCAGGACCTCTGTTCATTGATTTGTGTCTAAAATGAGAGGGCCAGACTCTTCCTCATCTTCCCTAGGGGCTTTTGAGGACCACAGATTCTCATTTTGTGAAGGCCATAGCTATGATCTACCAACAATAAGGGTTGGTCCAAACAATACATCTTAATGTAGTCTTCAACAGGGGCTGCACTGCCGCTGACAGTCCTGGTGGGCTTTCTGCCAACTGCAGAGATGGTTGAGAGCAGAGTGCGGCCACACTTGCATTCCCTGACTCCAGCAGAGACTCAGGAATACCCTCATAATCCTACTGTGGGCAGCAGGGATCCAGGCATCATTTCCAGGGAGGCGTGAGGGAGTAAAGATGACTGGATATTTTATGAGAGCCATGGAGAAAAATGGACTTGGAATTTACCAGCTCAATTTGTGTCAAGAGAGACATTGCTTCTCTACTTCTTTTAAGGCAGGAGTTGGGTTTGGAGCTAAGCAGTCTGTGGCCTGGGACTCAGCCCATTCTCCTCCAGGTCTTCTTCATGAGCCTCTGACTGTCTTGAGTCCCAGGTCCACAAACTGGGAATGAACAAGCTCTTTAGTTAGGTGCTTTGTCGTAGCAGGGTTGACCCTGGCATAGAGGGCCTTACCCTTTGTGCTTGCATTTTTAAGGGGTTGATTTTGTTGTTGTTATTGAGGAAATGTTTGCTGGCAAGAATTACAGGAGTCCAGAGAGGCCTTCCTGAGCTATTAACCTAAGGTTTCACTTCGCCTTCCCCCTCCCAAGTCCTAGGGGCTAGTGGTCTCTGTTCAATTCAAAGCTCATGCTTTCTGTCAGTTTCTTCATGAGGCCTGGAGCAGAAGCTGAGCTCCTTTCCTGGTGCATGCACCTCCTCCCCTGTGCCCACTTCACATCCCTCCAGCCCCTTCTCCTTCACAGTGGTCGGCTCCCTGTTTGTCAGACAAGACCAGCAAGATCTGGTCCCTGGGCCTGTGCAACTGTTCCCAGGGTTCTATGTTTCCCTCACTCTCTGTCTGCAGGGCTGGCTCCTTCCTGCCCTCAGACCTCTCCTCCTCCTCCTCCTCCTCCTCTTCCTCCTCCTCCTCAGAAAAGTCTTCCTTGTGGCCTCCCTGCAGGCCACTCTCCGTCTGCAGGACTGGCTCCTTCCTGCCCTCAGACCTCTCCTCCTCCTCCTCCTCCTCTTCTTCCGCCTCCTCAGAAAAGTCTTCCTTGTGGCCTCCCTGCAGGCCACTCTCCGTCTGCAGGACTGGCTCCTTCCTGCCCTCAGACCTTTCCTCCTCCTCCTCCTCTTCCTCCTCCTCCTCCTCCTCCTCCTCCTCCTCCTCCTCCTCAGAAAAGTCTTCCTTGTGGCCTCCCTGCAGGCCCCTGCAGCACCCCCTCTTTCTATCACTGTGTCCTTCATCTATTTTCTGCACACTGCCTATTTCTCTGACAATTTTACTTTCTTTCTTCCCCTGTCTCTTCTCCTTCAGAACAGAAAAAAACAGGTCTCTTAACTGCTTCTGCAGTTCCTGCTTGGCGCAGTGCCTTCCTAGCCCCTAGTAGGGACTCTGCAAATACTTGCTGGGTCTTTGGTTTATTTGTTGTTTTCTTTTTGTTTTGATTGAGATAAGACCTCATATGTTAGCCCAGGCTAGCCTCAGACTCTAGATGATCCTTTTAACTTAAGCTGGGATTATAGACACCAAGCACTATGCACAGCTCCCTTGATGACACTTAATAAGTGGCTTTTAGAAATGGAGAGATAGCTCATCTGGTGAAGTACGTCTGCACAAGCGCAGGGACCTGACTTTGGTCCCTAGAACCAACATACTTAAAAGTAAGGCGTGGTGTTCCATGCTTATAGTCCTTCAGCTGGGGAGGAAGAGGGAGGAAGATCTCTTGAGACTTATTAGCTGGGCAGCCTAGCTGAGTGGGTGCGCTCCAGGACAGTGGGGAATCCTGTCTCAAAATGCAAGGTGAATAGCTTTTGAGGAATAAAACCCAGGGTTGACCTCTGGATTTCATGTTTATATGTTATACCCACTTCCATGTCCATAGACACAATTTCTGACTGACAGACAAACAGACACACACACATGCACACACACACCTGCTTCTTCCTTGCCTTCTGCCTTCCCACTATGGCTTTGCACACTGCTTCTCATTCTCTGGCCTCATGAGAGTGAGGGATGTCACCACGTAACTTGCACAGATGATCTGTCCCAGCTTGTTCCTTTCTGGAAGGAAGCCAGCCCTCTCCCAGCCACATGGCTGGAAGGCTTTTCTGAGCCAGGGTATGGATGCTGACTCTGTCTACACGGGCATGGGGGATATGTCTAAAAGGAAGCCAGAGCAAGGGACTAGCCTTTGAATACTAAGCAGGAACTGAGCTTCCCCTTGAATTGCCAGGCCTCCTATTAACGGGCTGCAGTGTGCAGATAGAGGGAATCTTGATTACAGTTGAGGAATTTACAGTAGAATAAAGGCTGCCACATTATTGGGGCTTCTTTCTCTGAACCATAAATTGGAATCTCTGCTGCCTGGTGGACGTCTACATCTCTAGCCCAGGACTCCAGCTGGAGAGCTGTGGGAGCTGATGGGCAGAGGTTTACACCCCATCAGGGCCTTTACTCTGCTGGGGTGCCAGGCTGAAAGGCACCCAGCCTCTAAGCTAGCCTCTGCTAGGACACAGAATGCATCCCACTCTCTCTGGAGGCCCAAGCAGGGGCAGTGATGACAGACCAGCATTTGAGCATGTTCTAGTAAGCACCTCCTCTCTGTTCTCCTCTCTCCCCTTCACAGAAGAATGCCACCGAGAGACAGAACAGCCTGGGCTTGTGAACACTCAAGCCCACCCCGTGAGCCCTCCGGCATTTTTAAGGAACGAGACATAAGGGCAGTATGAAGTTCTGAGCCCTCTCCTGCTTGAAGGTGGGATATGGACAGAGGTTCTTCCCATTCCTCCTCAGGGCTCTTGCTAGCTCAGGAGCTCTAACACAGAGACTGAGAGACAGACACACTCTACGCCATTCATTGCCAGTCATCTTCAAGGCAGTAAGATGCAATTAACTTCATCTTTACAAATAAAACCAAAGCCTGGGGGAGGGAGGGTAGCTCGGTGCCTGTCTAACACACACGAGGCCCTGCATCCTTCCCAAGCCCTGCATACCCTGGGCAAGGTGGCTCATGCTTGTACTCTCAGCACTTGGGTGGAAGTGAAAATGTCATAAATCCAAAGTCATCCTTAGCTACAGAGAAAATTGGAGGGTGGATTGTGCTATGTGGAGCCCTGTCTCAAAAACAAAAACAAAACAACAATAGCAAAAGAAACCAATTTCCAACAGTGCAGGTGACTTCCCACAGTAATACACCTGGGCATCAAGTTGCCGGGTAACTCTGCCTTCCTTGCTGCCTACAGGCTCAAGCAGCTGCTATGTGTAGGACCCCTTAGGCTGACCACAGTGAGGTGCTATGTGTAGGGTCCCTTAGGCTGACCACAGTGAGGTGCTATGTCTAGGGTCCCTTAGGCTGACCACAGTGAGGTGCTATGTGTAGGACCCCTTAGGCTGACCACAGTGAGGTGCAGGCAATGTTGGGTCCTACTCTGCTGCTTCCAGCTCTCTGAGGGGCAGGAGGAGCAGCACAGGAGGTCAGAGTGACAGGGACTGGTGAGGTCTTGAGTGTGGTCAGAGGTTGCCAGTTCATCCAGCACTTTCATGAGACATGGAAATACAGCAGCCTTGAAATTCAAGCTTCAGTTTATTCAAAGCTAGGTGTCATTTCTGCAGAGAGTAATACACATATCTACATATAGCTTCCTCGCTGATGGCATCCAAATCGCAGCTGCATAAAGGTTCTCTATAAACCTCTCTGTTTTCCCTCCATGGCCCTTACGCAGCTTCTAGCAGAATCTCAGAAGGATGCCCAGTCCGGGAAACTGGGAGACAGCAGTAGAGGCTGGGCTCCTGTGGTCAGCCTGCAGCCCCAGGTGGGCTGGTGCCTTTTATTGTCTCCCCAGTATTCCTGCTGTCTTCCTGTCCAGGCTTGGAGAGCACCCTCGCCCTCTCTGAACCAGCCTTCATTAAGCCGCTTTGGCTAGAGCCTCTGAAAACACACAGAAGAATATTTATGTTCAACCTGTTAGTTTTTTTTTTTTTTAAATGTCAACAATCCAACTTATTTTTGGCTTTTTCTTTGCTGCATTAGAAGAAATCAATTTCTCTTACAGACAGCAAGGTGACCTTCTCTGGGATGAAATAGGAACATTTTTTCCCCCCTGCTAGCCATTGTGCTTCTGATGACTAAACTCTTCTTACCCTAAAGCTAGAAAGATGCTCCTGTGTTTATGCACATGTGCATGCATGTCCCCCTGTGTATGTATGCACGTGTGCATGCATGTGCTCCTGTGTGTCTGTGCATGTGTATATGCACGTGCCCCTGTGCCTCCTATAAATGTGTGCGTGCATGTGCCCCTGTGTGTCTCTGCACGTGTGCGTGCATGTGCTCCTGTGTGTCTGTGCATGTGTACATGCATGTGCCCCTGTGTCTCCTATAAATGTGTGCATGCATGTGCCTCTGTGTATATGCATGTTTAGGGAAGCATTAAAATTACATTCAGATACCTTATGAAATAAAAGAATAAATGTTTGGAATAAAAGGCAGTGCAGAATGTGCTATAGTTATGGAAAAGACAAGACAGACAGGTAATATTTAGTGTGTGTATGTGTGTGTGTGCGTGTGGGTATATACATACATGCCATCATATGATCCAATTCAATTTGTCACACTGAATCTTTACCTGTTGAGCCATCAAAGGAACTTCAGCCTTGGACTTGCTAGACCCAAGATAGGTAATCTTGGTATCCGGAATTCTATTAATCCTGGAACATGGCTGAAATGAACAGTACCCGGGGTCTGGGCAAGGAGGAAGGGGGAACAAATATGAGATATGACTTAAGATTCTAGCAAACGGAGAGGAACCTGCCATTCCCCCTGGACTAAGTGCTCAATGGTCAGATAGGGAGCATGTGCCAGTCTGTGAAGGGACTGAGCAGATCCAACTGAGGTCTGAGCAGATAAGCATATGTGCTCTGACTTCTCAGTTCTGTCTGCCTCACAGTGATGGAATTAGTTTTGAATCCTACTATTGAGGCATAAAGGAAGCTTGCAAGTTAGAAGACCTAATTATAAGTTATTTTATAAGATAATCCTCTGGTCATGAGCTGCAGTTTGTTTGTGATTTAACTTAAGAAAAAAGCTGCAAAGGTTCTTGGGTATGGCTGAATAATAAAATACTTGCTTTGTATGTGTGAAGTCTGCAGTTTGATTCCCAGTACAAACAAATCCTTAAAACAACCAGTCAGCCAACTAATCAACCAACCAATCAACCAACCAACCAACCAGCCAGTCAGCCAGCCAGCCAGCCAATTATACAAACCTGTTTTGCCCTGTATCTTAAATGTCTGCCAATGACCATTGCTAAAGTATTGGTCACCTACCTATGGTGCTACTGGAGTGTGATGTGAGTTGGAGTCTAGTGGAGGGTAGTTAATCACAGGAGTATGTCCTTGGAGAGGACATGGGCATCCTGGTCCTTCCTGTTTTTTCTTTGCTTCTGATCTATCATGAGATGAACAGCTGTCTCCCATACATACTGCACGCCATGATAGACTGCCTCACAATGGTCCCCAGAGCAACAGTGACCAGGCATGTCTGTCTGTCTGTTGGTCTGTCTGTCTATGTGTGCATGGTCATGTATATATAGGGACAAGTGTGTGTGTGTGTGTGTGTGTGTGTGTGTGTGTGTGTGTCTGTCTGTCTGTCTGTCTGGGTATGCATGTTCATGTGTATATAGGGACAGGTGTGTGTGTGATAAAGCATTCTTCTATGTGTGTGTAGACTAGAAAACAACTTCAGATGTTTCTGAAATACTATTCACCTTTTTCTACTTTTTGTTTGTTTGTTTGTTTGTTTTGTTTTTGTTTTGGTTTGTCTTTTGCCATATCTTTCTCCTGGATCTCTCCAAGTTAGTTAGGTTATCTGGCCAGTGAGTCCCAGACTTTTGCCTGTCTTAACCTTTCCAGGAGGAAATGTATCATAGACATTTGTTTGTTTGTTTTTGTTTTTACCTGAGCGATTGAACTCAGGTCTTCTATTTTCAAGGCAAGCACCTCATGACTAAGCCTTTCTCATGACTAAGTTTTTACCATTAACTGTTTCTTTAATTGAGAAGAAGTAGGTGACTGGAGGTTGTTAGAACTCAGGGCCAAGATTCTGACCTTAGAAACTCTGGTAACAAGGTGTTCAACAGGGGAAGAGGGAGAGAAGGCGAATCGTGAAGCTCTGTAGATGCAGCCGAGGCTGAAGCTCCTTTTAGGAGGCAGGAATGGAGCAGGAGCTGAGGAAGAAGAACCTGAATCCAAGCTACTCCAACAGACATGTGCTAAGAAAGAGGTTTTATATGAACTTTCAAAGCCCCAGGAGAAAGACAGACATAAACATACATTCACTAAGCACATTGCTTGGGAATTGCATGGACAGGCTGCAGAGAGGTGGGAGATGCTTCTCTAGAAGTAGCAGATGTTATCTTCTGTCATTCCTAGGTCTAAGGTTGATAGAAACTAAAGGTCCATGTGGGTTAGTGATATTTTATCCCAATTCCCCAAAGTCACAAGAATATTAGGTCATGTTCAGTCCAAATAAGTGTGGCTCTGAATTTGTCCAGACTTTACACTTCTATAGGCTTGTGATGTTTTGCCGGACAAGGTCAAAGAGTGTGTAGGGTCCTTCACACTCTGTGTGAGTGTGGCCCAGCCTCATCCTCAGGGTTAGATCTTCTAAGGCAGGTACTAAGAAACCACCTTTGCCAAAAAGCACTGGCTTCCTACTTGGGTCCACGAGACAACTGAATCCAGAACAAAAGCCTGGTATCCCTACCTTCATTTCTATCTCCTTTAGGCATTTGATAGTTGGCTTTTACAGTGTTCTATTCAGATACCCAATGACACCTACACCTGAGTCACCTTGGACTCTGGGAATAACAGGACTGATTGAAAATCTTTTGACAAGGACTGAAACTATTCTCAAGCACTGGTAAGCTGACAGGTGATCCCTAATTGAAGGCTGCTATCTGTGCTAGTGAGGCTGTACCCTAAAACAGCAACAGACATATTGCTCCCTTCAAGCAATAAAGATGTAGCTTTCCTGTTGTAATTCTACCTGTGTTCAAACCCAAAGCTTGTGTTAGTACTCTATGGAGGTCACAGGAGCACATAAACATATTTTCTTAGTTTGGTGAGCCTGGGAGTTCTCAGGAGGAGTTTTTGACTTGATGTTAATGTTCTCATGTGCCTCTTTTAGCCCTGAGTGTCTTGTAGCATGGTCCCCTTTCTGACTTGTGAGTGGAATCAGTCCAGATAGTGTGGTTTGCATGTCCACCCAGGTGCAGAGTCAGCTTCCATCCTCAAAATGGACTAAAATCTGGTAAAGTAGAGTTTCTGATAAAGCCACAGTTTGAGAAAGCACACTTTTACACAGTATGGAGTAACTTAGATCAGGGAACAACCTGATCTCAACAGTTATTACAATACATGAAAGTAATTGTTGGGGTTTCTGAACACGTATTCTAGACCCAGTCTTCCTGAATATCTTGACTCAGTTTCCTCATTGGAACACAGACTAATAATTATCTTATTGAATCATTGGCAAGACAAAATGAGCTGACAAAAAGATAGCTATTTGAGCCAAGCTGGTCTCTAAGGAATACTATGGCTTTGCTATTATTGTTTGCGGCTGTCTCTTCCTCTCATCCCATGCTATCTGTGGGGGGAGGAGGCCTAATGGAATTTGAAACTGGAAGCAGCATGCCACCATTACTAATTGATTGTGTGACTTGGCAACTTGACCTCTTTGAGCTTTAGTTTTCCTCCTGAAAATGCAGATGATAATAGCTCCCTCTATACAGGTTGATGGGGATCAAATGAAATAATGCATGCAGAAGCACTTTCAAAGTTTCAAATTGTTGAAGGCCAGTCACTGGATTAATATTCCCTCCCAGACTTCACATAAAGAGGGCAGAGATAGCTCTCTCTGCTTAACAGAGAAACTCAGGGCAAAGGGACTCAGTGGTTCACCCCAATTTTCCTGGGTGTCTGGGGTTGAGTCCTGCCTAGACTTCTGTCTCTGCTCTCAGCAACTTCTTCAAACTGCCAGGTCAAATGCCCTCTCCTGTTGTGCAGCCTTTGAAGCCACATAAATCAAAGAAAAATCCTCCTCCTGCCAGTTTGCTAGGTTCTAATTGCATCTTACTTCAGAAATGGGAATAATTAAACCAGGAGCTTGATTTAAATAGACCTCAGGTCAGGCTCAGCATCCTGCATCCTTGGTCAATTTCCTCACCACTTCTTAGCTAATCTGGGAAAGAGGAAAACAGTCCTGGAGTGACTCATTTGCATCAAGACCACTGTAATTTGTAAGTAAATGGCATTGCTTTTAAGTGCCAAGGAACATCCGGAGTTGACAGACTAGACTGCCTTCCATTCTACAAATAACTATGGAGCCTTAAAACCCCTCACTTTCTCTTCCCAGGAGGAGTCTTACTCCACCCCTCTTCAAAATATAATCATAAAAGGTTTTCTCTAGTCAAGGGCAGTTCTCCTTGCCTGCAGGAGGAATTATTTGAAGAAGAATTCTTAACTGGTGGGCAGGGCAGTAGAGTTGCAGTGCATGAGAAGCTGGTGAGTGAGAGCCCTTAAGAAGTTCACTAGCTCAGAAGATAGACCATATTGCCACATGTGTAACAGAAGACAGACAATGTTGCCACATGTGTAACAGAAGGCAGACAAGGGTGTTTTAAGAAAGCTGCAAAGTTCTTCATGACCTGTGGTCTGCACCATTTGCCATGAGCATGCTATGCCAAAAGCATAGGGGAACACGTTTGTGTCTTCTCACAGTGTCAGAATTTACTGAATAATGATTATTTCATGAGGCTTAACTGTTTCAATGATGGCAATTTGTCAAAAAATCTACGTGTTTTGGTAGCCTGACCAAGGCAAATGCAAGTTATTTATTCCAATCTTAATTATTAGTATTCTCATATTCACACAACCTTTAGTGAATCCAATATGTATATATAAATATACACATACACATACACATATACATATAATGTATTACAGGATAAATGTAAGTTAAAAGTGGCTGGTGTGGACATCAGGAAGTTTCAGAGTGGGCAAACTGTTGCCAGTTGAAAGGTGAAAGGTCAGAGCAGGAGCCTAGAACAGGAGATGGGTCAGGAGTGAGGACTGGAGGATCAGATCTAGATAGGTGGATGGTGGACAGGCAGACAGTTGAGTAGTTTGAATAACAGTGGGTGTCTAAGGCAAGTTGGTCCCTCACACATACCAGGTGTCAAATGACAGGTTGGCATGGGGTCATGCCATCAGAATGCTGGGTGTTCATCATGTAAGGGGTGCAGGTCAGGGGTTAAACCCTTTCCTCAGTCTGGTGAGTCTGATACGTTCTTGAACCTCATTCTCCTGGTGTGATTTTAATACACCCTCTACGTCTGCCTCTACAGTTTCATGTCCATGATAAACTTACAGGGTGACTCCCTTTCTAATCCCATAAACTAGTCATTTATTAATCTTTGCTGGATCTTTGTCTGGAGGATGGTGTCGTTTGTGGATCTAATCACCGGCCATATCGATCCTTCTCCCTCAACATGGAATCAAATGCTACTTATAAAGTGGTGTCTCTTAGGGCTTGACACAGACAGAGAAACTACTGTTTTATACACTATGGGGTAACTTAGAGTAGAGCATAACCTGATTTCAATGTAACTGAAAGACGAGGAAAGATGTGGAGAGAAGATGCAGGCTCAGCTGGACCTCAGAGGATGACACACCTTCTTCACCAGGACATGTCCCCTGTTCCTCAGTCCTTCTACATCCCAGTCTGGCTCCTGCTCCTCTGCTCACAGCCTCATCTTGCCCTGGAGGGAGACATGACATACTTCTCCCAACCATCATGAGATTACTCTCTAGCCAGGGGCATTCTAGTAAAGGACAAAGATATAATACCATCAGAGTTAATCCAAATGGGATTGTCAATCACCCGAGCAGAAAGCTGTCTGTTCCAGGAACTTTAAGACATAGTATAAAGTCTACCTAGGCATAAGGATGGCCCAGTGGCCCCTTTGGCCATTCTCCACTCTCAGTTTTGAAGATGTTCCACTTTGCTTTGTAATAAAGTATTTTGTACACTACAGTCTGGTCTATCATTTGATTTTTTTTCTTTTTTTCTTTTTTTTGGCAGAGATTATGAGGATCAGGGAGACCAGGGAAAGGCAGAGATCCCTGTAACAGTATCATTCAAAATAGCTCCTTGCTTTCTCTAGTGCCCTCTGGAGCTCTGCAGTCTAAGGAAAGCTGACTCACTGCATTTCCAACGCCCTCTCTTCTAGCTCATATTTGCCTTGTTCTCTCTGCTTCAGCCCTTCTCTGACTGCTAGGGATAGATTGCTCAATAGAAGGTTACAACTTGGGATAGGTTGGGACCTAGGCTTGGTTACTGTTCCACTGTGTGACTGTGGGAAAGCCAGTACGCCCTCACATTTGGCATCTGTAAAATGTCAGTGCTTCCCTCCAAATTTACATGGTGAAACCCCAGCTCCCAAGGTGATGATAGGAATCAGAATACTTAAGGAAGTCATGGGGGCTCTGCCCTCTTAGAGTAAGTGCCCTCTATAAGAAGGGCCTGTGAGACCCCTTGCTCCTTCCCACAGATATAGGATGCATGGGGAATTCTCACATAGAATTAGTTCTCTCCTCTTTGGGTTCCAGGGATCAAGCACAGGTCTCCAGGCTTGAGAGACAGGTATTCTTATTCACAGAGTCATCTCACCATCCCGTGCACACTTTCATATTCTGTCTTGAAAGGGCATGTCTGTACCCCGCATTGCAGAAAGGAGCCTATGTATATGTATTAACAATGGCTTAACACATTTCTGCCAGTGGTTTGCTTGCTCCCTCCTTCGTCCGGACATTCCTTTACACATTTCTCAATTTTTCTCTGATAGTTTAAAAAAAAAACTATCTGGGTTTTTTTGTGTGTGTGTTGGAGCCAGGAGTAAAACTTTTCCTTTTTTCATAAAGTCCTGTACTATCTTAGTTTTAGTTTCTCTTTCTGCGATGAAACACTGTGGATAAAAATCAAGTTGGGGGAGAAAAGGGCTTATTTGGCTTATACTGCTATATCACTGTCAAAAACGCAACAGGACCTCAAACGGGGAAGGAAGCTGGAGGTAGGAGCTGATGCACAGGCTAATAAAGCAAAGCTGCTTACTGGCTTGCTCCCCATGGCTTACTCAGCCTACTTATAGAGGCCAGGGGCGGCACCATTCACAATGGGCTGAGCCCTCCCTCGTTGGTCACTAATTAAGAAAATGCCCTACGAGCTTGCCTGACCTTATGGAGGCATTTTCTCAATAGAGGTCCCCTCCTCTCTGATGAACCTAGCTTGTGCCAAGCTGGCATAGAACCAGCCAGCACGACTGATCCCTTGTCACCTTGACATACGAACACATCACCTTTCAGCCACCTTTCACTTCTCATCCATCCCCAGAATCTCATATTAAAACCATAAATAACTTTACAAGTTCCACAGACTTTACAAATTCAAACGCAGTAAAAATTCAGTTCCTTTAACACATCCAGTCTCAAAAACAAACAAACCAAAACCAAAACAGAAACCCCAAATCTTTTTTAAAAGTTTGAAATTTCTCAATTATGAATTTCTGTAAACAACAAAAAAAAATAAATAAAATGTAAGCTAAATACTTCCCCACTTCAAAAACAAAGAATCAGGGAACATTCACAATTTGAACAAGGCAAAACCAAATCCCAGCTGCATAAATAGCACACTGTCCAATGTCTGGGATCCACTCCTGAACTTCTGGGCTCCTCCAAAGGGTTTGGGTCACTTCTCCAGCTCCTCCCTCACAGCACACACAGCTGGTTTTCTAGACTCTGGCTGCCTCACTCCATCCACTGCTGCTGCTGTCCTTGGTGGTCATCCCATAACACTGGCATCTCCAAAATGCTGGAGTCCTCTGCTGCAACCAGGCTGCACATTCACTAATAGTCTCTCATAGGCTCTCTGTGTGGTGCCAAGCCTCAAGGTCTCTATACTGACTCCTTAAATCCCATGCCTTCAACTGCTCCTGAGGCTGCAGTTTCCCCAGTGGACTCTCTTGGCCTCTCATAGTGCCAAGCCTCAACTGTCCTCCATGACCCCTTCATGCTTTCAAAACGAGGACCACCTTAACTACCAAACATGATGCACAACCTTAGTCGACTCAGGAACACATCTTCTGTGTGCTCCCAGGAAACATTTCCAAGAAGATTTTACCTCAATGATGCTGGTCTCTTGCTAATCAGCACTCTTGCTAATTTCTCAGTTTCAGCTGACCAGCCTCAAGCGTCCCAGCAAAGCAAAGGTTTCACTTTAGTAGTTCTGGTATCTTGTTCATCACAGCTGATTCTCCAGCGTCAGTAACCAGAACAACTTCCCTCTGAAACTTCACAAGCCAGACCGCTCATTATCTATCTGCATTGCCCTCAACATTCATATCTTCCAAGCATCTAACACTCAATGGCTTTTTTCTTTTTTCATAAAGTTCCAAAGTCTTTCCACAATCCTCCCAAAACAACACACTCTTTTTTTTTTTTTTTTTTTTTTGGTTTTTGGAGACAGGGTTTCTCTGTGTAGCCCTGGCTGTCCTGGAACTCACTTTGTAGACCAGGCTGGCCTCGAACTCAGAAATCCACCTGCCTCTGCCTCCCAAGTGCTGGGATTAAAGGCGTGTGCCACCACCGCCCAAAACAACACACTCTTATCTGTCTCAACAATACCCCACTTCTGGTACCAGCTTGTCCCAGTTACAATTTCTACTGCTGCAATGAAACACCATGGTAAAAAAGCAAGGGGAGGGAGGGTTTGTCTTACACTTCCATATTATGGTTGAAGGAAATCAGGACAAGAACATGAGCTCAGAGGTGGCACCAGCAGTGGGCTGGGCCCTCCCCCATTGATCACTAAGTAAAATGCCCTACAGGCTTGCCTATAGCCAGATCTTAGGAGGCATTTTCTCAGTTGAGGATCCCTCGTCTCTGATGACTCTATAGCCCATGTCAATTTGACATAAAACCACCCAGAACATGTAGCCTGTAAAAAAGAACATTTTTAATTTCACACAAACTGTACGTGCTTCTCTCCTATTAAGCTTCCTTTGTTAGTTCTTCTTGCAGGATCAGAGACAGAACAGAGGATCTCAGGGGACAATATTTGTGATCCCCACCCTGAGTTATTTCATCGGCTTATCTGATTCTCTTCTAATATTTGCAACTGAGTCTATGACAAGGGAAGAGACTTTTTCTTCTTCGCTTCTATTGCATTTGTCACCACTAAACATTGACATCCTGTTTCTCTCTTCCTCCCAAATAACCTAGTGAACTGTTATTTAAAAAGCATTCCCAAGTGCTGCTCCAGGTTATAGGGTCCCCTTGACAGAACAGGGAAAGCGGGGCTAAGGAGGAGGAAGAGACTTGCTTTTCTGGAATATTATGAATAATCACTGCCTTCTTTTCCCAGAAATGTTGTCCCTCCCTACTACATAGACTGGATAACATGCCTTACTCAGTGGCTTGGGAGCAGCAGATATGAGCCCTGTGGCTCTTAGGTAGTCTGGACTACTACAGCAAGAACAACTCACTGAGTAGTATCTAAACAATAGCTCCCAAGGTTGGGAAATCTTGGATCTGAGAGCTGTCAACTTGGTAGTCAGCAGTTCCCACCTGTAGACACAACTCGTTGCTGTGTTCTCATCCTCTGGGCCCTTATTCACAATCATGGAACAGTCCACAGGATCCTCATGGGAAAGGCGTGCTGGCAGGTATGCCCGGCAGCTTGTGTCTGCAGTCAAGAACAGAGAGATGTATGCTGGTACTTGTCTCTCTTCCTACTTTTTATTCAGCTTGGAGCTAGCCCATAGAATGGCCTTTCCACCTCAATTAATCCAATATAGAAAATCCCTCAAAGATGTGGCCAGAGGTTTGTCTTCTAGGTGAGTCTAGGTCCTGTTGACGATATTCACCAACTATGGCAAAACTGACACTATGATTAGGTCTCCCTGGCCCCAGTCCAGTATCATTTCCCCTCTCTTCCCATCCGGCTCTATCTGAAAAGGCCTTGCACGCACCAGGGAGCACCCTGAGCTTGCAGGGCAGGTGTGTCCACACCTTATACAAGAAATCAAGTGTTCATCGGGCAGTGATGGCGCATGCCTTTAATCTCATCACTTGGGAGGCAGAGGCAGGCGGATTTCTGAGTTCAAGGCCAGCCAGAGCTACACAGAGAAACCTTGTCTCGAAAAACCAAAAAAAAAAAAAAAAAAAAATCAAGTGTTTGCTGCCTGCAGGCCTCTTAGCGAGAGTGACAACACATAGTTCACTCCTAGGATGGAGGCAGCCGTTTGTACCCCTCAAACATATTTGTAGTCATGTGTTGAGGTAGTCCTAGGATCTTGATACCCTGAACATCCTCTAGAGATAAGGGCACAGGCATGGTGCCTGTCTTGATGTGGATGCACATACTTCTGTGCTTTGGGTTAGGGATATCATTCAGATGAGATCCTAAGCATGCCCTGAAAGGAAGGACACAGGCCCAGTGCCTGTCTACTTGTGGTTCCATATACTTTCCTCCCCTGGGTAAACGCCTAACTGGTCAAGATTAGGTCTTTCTAAAGTGGGGGCTTGGGGCAAAATGAACCATGGAGAACTCTTACTGATGATGCCTGCTATACCTGGCACTGGTCTAAAGACGTTACTAATTCAGAAATTCAGGTACATTTCTCAAATTAAACAGATCCCCAGGCTCACGGGGGACACAGCCAGGGAGCTGGATCACAGAACTGCATACACTGACTCCCAAGTCACCACCTGTGTGTGACTGGCCTACCTGCATGGACCTCTACGTGCAGTATAGCAGGGAAGGGGGTAGAATGGAAGGAAAACTGAAAAGGTCTGGAGTTCAGTGCAGCTTTCCCTTCAGCTGGCTCTGCCTTTTAATCAGGGAACTTTGTCTTTCTAAAAGGTTAGAGAGGCAACATGAACCCCACTGGGGACTGAGCCGTAAATGTAAAAAGCTACAAAGGCCTGTTATTATAAAGACTGTTTTCATTAAGATGATATTCTAGTTACTATGGATACCTAATAAATTAGTCTAAAACTTATGGACATAAAGGAATCATTTACTATGCTCTCACAACCCACAGGCCAAGAATGATAGCCGAACATTTCCTTCATTGTACAAGGTTTGGGGCCTCAGCTGGAAGACTTGGTGAATATGTGCAGAAGTTATCTGATTGGCCATTAACAGTAAGGGGTGGAGTCATCTGGTCACCCACTCACAGTAAGGGGCGGAGTCATCTGAAGACCCACCCACTCATAGGAGGAGTTGAGTCAAAGACTTGTCCATTCTCAGTGAGGGGCAAGGTTATGGGAAGGATGGCCGACCCTCCCGCTCATAGCACGGGGCTGCTGCTGTCTGAGGGCTAAGACCCTAACTAGAGCTGAGGACTGAGATGGGCGTGTGTAGCCACTGCATGTGGCTTGGGTTGCTCCTGTCTTTACCGTAGGAAGAAAGAGACAGACAGAGAGAAGACAGTAAAATCCCTTCTTTCTCTGAGAGACGTTTACTCTGTAAAATATTCCTTGTTCATGAGCTTGCCTCTTCTCTCCAGAAAGAGAGGTAAGTCTAAATCATTACACACTTTTCTCTGCGGTGCTGGGGATGGGAGCTACTAGGCTTTTACACATGCTGGGTGCACACTGTATGGAAAAGCTGCAGCCAAACCTTCAATCTCTAGCTTTCCTGATAGGAAGGAGAGCGGCAGACTTGAATCTTCACAGCCCAGACCCCACTTGCCAGGAAGCAGCCCCTGACCTTTCAAGTTTTGCTTCAGCTGTTTAAGGATAAATCCAGAGCAACCTGTGGGATTTACTTATTTCTCTAGGTATCTCCCGTACATGTTTTAAAACTTGGTTTTCTCTTACCGATCTGTCATTTATTACCAGAGTCTGACTCAAGTTAGATTCAAGCAGGGACCGAGAACCCCGGGTTTATTAGTTTGACTTGACTTACATGCTTTTGATGTTGCCATCATATGAAGTGTAGCTTGTGGCTTGCTTTCTTTCTTTCTTTCTTTCTTTCTTTCTTTCTTTCTTTCTTTCTCTCTCTCTCTCTCTCTCTCTCTCTCTCTCTCTCTCTCTTCCTTCCTTCCTTCCTTCCTTCTTTCTCTTTCTTTCTTTCTTTCTTTCTTTCTTTCTTTCTTTCTTTCTTTCTTTCTTTTTCTTGTCAAATTTTAGAACAGGATTCAGTAAAATTACATGCCCCGTGAAACACTTTATTTTAAAATAGACTTTGTGAGAGATGTTTTGGCCCAACTGAGTACTGTGCTGATGCTCTGATCACATTCAGGCAGGCCAGGCTAAGCTCTGACATCTGGTAAATTAGATGTATTAAATTGCATTTTCCACTTAATGGTATTTCCAGGTTATGATGGATTTATCAGGACACAACCTCCCTGTAAACTAAGAGTTACCTGGAGTTTTGATGCATTACATTGTTTTATTGTTAATTTGTCTTTTGCTAGTCTAGTTCCCAGGGCCTTTGCTGAGACAGGCAGAGGAAACGCTTCCCTTTCTCATGAAGTTTTCTGTTTGTTTCACCTCCTACCCTGGCCTTTGTTCTAGCCTCTCTCCTTCCCAGTTCCAACTAGGTTGTGTTTATTGTCTAGTTGCTAGGACCAAACACCCTATGAAGGCAATTTAGGGAAGGGAAGGTTGGTTTAGTTATCCTCTTAGGGGAAGGGGAGAGGGAGGGGCCCTAGCTGTGGTGCTAGGTGTGTGAGGTCACTTTGTCTCCACAGTCAGAAAGCTCAGAGACATGGATACTGGTGCTCAGTTCATGCAGTCTTAGGTGGTCCAGGATCCCAGCCCAGGCATCTCCTCTCCTCAGTTAAAGTTCTCTATAAATGTTCTCACAGACATGCACAGAGTTGCCGCTTCTAGGTGATTTCTGAATCCTGTCACATTGATAGTGAAGACCATCATACTGTGTCAGGAGTCCCTGCCTTCTTCAGTTCCTCACATTAAAGCTATGGTCACAAAGATTTCTTTCAGATGTTTATGAATTCCAGCCCTTGTGTTAGATGGCTTTCCTGCGCACAGCCATTGAACTGAACAGTACGGCATTTCTTAAAAACCTCTCTTCTGCACATAGCTTGATGTTTGTTTGAATCAACTCTCCCCCTTCCAGGGTTTGCTACAGCATGTGATTATGACCTTATCACAAATTTCCATCATATCTAGACTGGATCTAGACTTACTGGCAGTTTTAAGCTGTTTAGCCATCTCTGCAGCTCCTAGAATGATGTAATTTGGGTATCTGTAGCAATCCTTGGCTTCTTTGCAATGTGTTTGTATTCTTTTGTACTTGTTTTCCATATACTTTAAGAAATATGAGAACTTAGATCTACAGTAAGTTCGAGAAATTTTCAAGTGAGAATTTGATTACTGCCCTTCAGAAAATTGAATTCCATTAGGTCTTATTCATCTCTGCACTTCCTTAATTTTTAATCCTCTTTCCTTTTTATATTTTACACAATTTCCTTTATTAACTCACATCCGCATGGCAAAGACAAGAGAGTTTTTCAGACAAAAGTTGAAGGTGTTGAGTTGCCAAAGCATTAGGTGATTTATTACATGAGTGTTTCCCTGGGTGTTATGACAATGAGAATCAGGATGAGTTGTGTGACTAGGTGTACCCAACTGTGAATAGGAAATTATCCCAACGAAAAAAGTCACACAGCATGAAGGAAGCAAGAACTTTCAGGGGCTTGGGAGGAGAGAGCAGGCAGACAATCGATGTTGAACAAATCTGTGGCCTTCCTGGTTTGTGTCTGTCTGGAGTGACATTATCTCTCAGCTACTTTGCTGTTACATATACATCATAGGTCAGGAGAGATCCCTGTCTACCTGTCTGAAATGGTCCCTCATATCACACTCAATCATATAGAAACTATCTGCGGCTTTGCTTTTGGATAGAGGAGTCTATGGAGTGCTGGGGAGAAACATTTTCTCCCCACCTTCCTATGCTTGTTCTCCACCATACAAGATGATGGAGCCCAGCTCAGTGGTGTGGGGCCACAGAGCATCAAAGTCACACCAGCTGGGGGTGGGAGGTATTTACACAAGAATGTTTTCCAAATGGATTGTCCTAGACACCTGAGAGTCTGGAATCATTTCTGTTTCTTTGTGCTTCCTATATGCCCCCTGCCTCCCTCCGTCTGTCTTTATTTTTCCTTTCCTACCTTCCCTCCCTCCCTCCCTCCCTTCCTCCCTCCCTCCCTCCCTCCCTCTCTCCCTCTCTCCTTACCTCCCTCCCTCTCTCCCCTATATCTCTCCTGGAGACTATGTAGTCTTATCTGACTTGAATCTCATTCTAGAGACCAGTTTGGCCTCAAATTCAAACTCCCAGGCAATCCTCCCGCCTCTACCTCCCCAGTGCTGAAATTACAGGGATGAGCCACCACCCAGCTCAGCTGCTTCTAACAGCACAGGCATGTGAGCTGGTCACCCAGAAATTTCTAAGGAGCCTGAAGTCCTTTGGCTCCATGAAAGCAAACTTAGATCCTTCATTCTTTGTAGTATTTGACACCACTGAAATTTTTGTAGGCATGGTCACATCTATTCAACTTCAATTTATATTGGTTAATGACTGACACAATCTCGCAGCACCCAAAGAGACTTTGGACTGTGGCATACACAATCATCTGTACCGCAAGGAGATGGTTCTTTGCTTGTCCGCATCATCCAGAGGAAGTGCCTGGAGGTAAAATGAAATCAGTATTTAAAAACAAGCTGCTCTCAACTGATTATTTTTTTTTTTTAAAGTAAATCTATGTGGAATAGATGTTCACAAGATCAGAGTAGAGACTGCTTTGCATTTAAGGAGTCTTCATAGAGCAGTAGAATTCAAAACAAGCCTTCTCAGACAGCCCTGCTGAGACACTCTTCTAGGTTGGATCTCTGGTGCTGAGGGTGGGTGGACAAGCTGCACAGAGAGGAAGGATATTGTTGTCTCTACCTGCTAAGGCAAAAGGAATTATCTCCAAGCGATACAAAACCCTCATGGAGTCGATCCAGGGGATCCCAGATTTGTTTAAAATTGAATGTGGGGTGGCAGACAGTTTTCTCAGCTGATCCATGCCCATGAGTTTTTGGGGAGGAGATGACGGCATAGCAGGAGAATTAGATGGAGAAACTGTTACTTATCTTTTGAGATGTTGCTGTGGGGTCAGAGTGGTGCTTTGTACTTTACAGACTCTGTGTCCTCATGTTCCTGGGCTGTCCATGAAGCTTGGATTAGTATCTGCATTTTGAGGGTGAAGATGTTGAAGCATGGAGATGAACCGTGTTTAGGTTTACATATTCCAACTAGACTTTTTAAAAAATGACTTTATCACTTATAAAATAAGAACAAGTTAGGAAAGATATTTCCCTTTGCAAGATATAGAAACTAACATCTTTGGAAAATATATAACCCCCCCATAATTGTTACAATACATAGTTTTATATACCACTTGAACATTGTTTAAAAATAATACTCTGTAAAGGTTGGCATAAGAAACATTGTCTCCTGACCTTCAAGTACTTAAGACACAGTTGAAATAAAATGTATTTCCAAAGGAGTTTATCTTCCACAGTCCCAGAAACTCTTCTATTGTGTAAGTTAGGCAGTGGCTCCAAGAGTGGAACTTTTTTTTTTTTGTCTAGAACTACTTACTTCAAATGGGAGTCCAAATAGTCTCCCAAGACTCCAAGACTAGAAGGGCTATTTCTCCAATGTTCTCCAAAGTGAGGCTCTTCTCTCAACTGAACTTGACTTTTGGATTTAATAATGTGCAACGATAAGCCCACTTCAGAGGGCAGTTATGTGTGCTGGTTCTGAGTGTGATTACATTACTGATTATTTTCTTGTATGTTCCTTGGAATGGATAGGGACTGGGGCTCTCTGCTGAGACAGTGCGATGCAGGGCAATGGTAGTATCAGACTGTCTCATCCAGCGGCACGGCAGGTAGCTCCATTGAGGTTGAATGTAGTTTTGAGGATGAGTTTCCAGTGAGCATCCATGGTACCTCAAGATATTGATTCTCACAGTTGATGGGTAGTAGAGCAGGCCTGGGTTGGCTAGAACCTGGATCTAACAACCCAAGTTGCCTCTGACTGCAGATAGCTCCATTCTGATTGCTTCAGTGTTAAAAGGATTGTGTTCTCTGTGGGTCGTTGTATGAGAATGTTTGGAGACTCCCTGGGAGCATTGCATACTCTAGTCCAAATATACCAGGGAAACCTGCAGAAGTCACATTTGCTGTAGCGTCTGGTTGTAACTTTATTAACTGACTTAACTCTGAAAGTCAGAACAATACAATCTAACTCCTTAAATTGCTTGGGTGGAGTATGTCAGTCTCACTGGGGTTACTGGAACAAAGTGCAGCTTACAGACACCAGAGGTTTATTCCTTGGAGTTCCAGAGCCTGGAAGTCCACTATCAAGGTAGTGGCTTGCTCAAGTCTGGAGAACTTCATCTTTTGGGTTCATGGATGGTCACTTCAGGGCCTCTTTTATGATGGGCACTAATCAGGTCATGAGAACTCACTGTCAAGGCTGCCTCCTAACTCCAATATCATAGTGACAGTAACTTAACTTTTGAGATGTTTTATGAGGCCAAAATGATGCTTAGCTTACAGACTACCCTTATCCTCCTGGACTCTCAGTGAAGCAGAGGTTGTTATCTGTGTTTTGAGTAGGGTTTAAGGAATACATTTGGGGTATGGGAACCACCAACATTAGACCATAGAACATAAAGAAAGTAATACCAAGGGGCCCTCTGTTTCTTTTTCTTCTCTCCTTCCCCTTCTCTTCTCCCCCCCCCATTTCCCCTCTTCTCTTCCTCACTATGCAACCCAGGCTGCTTCAAACTCACAATCTTTCTGCCTCAGCCTCCCACCTATTGGGATTACAGGTATCATGTATACTGTCACCTCAACTGTAACATGTTTTCTAGAGATAAAGGGAGGATTGTAGAGCATAAGCCAACAGGGCCTTTGCCACCACAGAGCAAGGGGAGATGAGTTATTGAAACATTGGAGTTCAGCATGTATTTCTCACTAATAAGATCTCTTAGCTATGCCCCCCAAATGCCACCAGATGTCAAAAGGAGATTCATAATGACACTTAGGTTTGCAGAGACCCCATTTTGAAATTGTGGCCACACAGTACCCATGTGGTACTGAGATCATATTTAATTCTGACAAAGAACAAATAGGAGGTAGTGAGAATTGCTGGTTTTTCCTGTACCTCTGGAGAGGAGTGTTGGCCGTATTGTTTTTGACACAGCACCTCAATTAAGCTTTAAGAATAGGTAGTACATGCTCCATGAAATAGAGCCATGTGTTGACAGGGAGAATTCGGCAGCATGGTTAGAGGTTTAGTTTGATGTTCCTCCACCAGTCACAATAATTACATTGCTGTCTTTTCATAATATGATTTATTTAGATGTTGCTTTATGAATTAATTCCTTCTAATTGCTGCTCCCCTTGCTGTAAATCAAGGTTTCTTGCTTTCTGTAGTACAGCAAACATGATCCTACCATGCAGTAATTAGTCCAATTAGGAAGCAAGGCAGATGTGGAAAACCAATTAGTTTCAGGAATATGTCCCTGCCTATGTATCCCAAGCACTGTTCAATTGAAATTTAATAGCAACTTAATAAAACATTGTTTCATTCACAAACCGTCTCCTCCTTCCAAGCTCTCATTTGTTTGTTTATCTGCTCATTTTAAAGGGAGCCAGTGCCAACTTGCTTCATGCTTGGCCAATCTCTTTCTGTGTGAAGATTAGTGTTATTGTTTTCTCCCTGTGGTTTAAGCTGCAGGATCCATGCTTGAAGAGGGAAGCAGACAGCGTTGATCTAGGGGAAAGGATGAGGTTTGGTCATCTCTGTTCTTTTTTTCCTAACTTCTGGGGATCTCCATGTCCTGGAAGTGAGACCTTAATAATAACCATCCTTCTTTCCATGGCTTGATCCAGAGACTTAGACCCATGAGACTAGACTGTTGTGTTTTATACAAACACACATAAATCCATAAACACATGCACGTAAATAAATGCTTATATAAACACAGGCACACATACACACACAAATGTGCACATGTACACACATACATGCATGTACGGGTCTGCATGCTGCCTATCCAGGGAGACCTATGCCTAAGTTCCCAATTTTTGTCTGCCAATCCCATTAGATCTTCTCTTGCCCAGGCCAGAGTGTGACACTAGGGACATCCCTATCCTTTAATTTATTCAATTGGGAAATTGGAATGAAGTGAACTACTAACCTCATGGGTTCCAAAGATAACAACTTATGATAGCAACTTTAGCAAGTATTAACCCACAAATCACCAACAAAATAAAAAGGGCTACTAATCCAAATGTTTGTAATATAGACGGAAAATTATCGGTCAGTGGCACCAGAGTCATCTCAGGCCTCAGGCTGGCTTTGGACCTGTGATGGTGATGATCATGGATAAAGTACCCTGTGTCCTTCAATTCAGAGCAAGGGAGCCCCGGGGTGGGCGAGGCGATAGCTGGCTGTTTAAGCCTATAGTTCACTTCTCTTGTAAAGCAGAAGGCAGAGGAATCCCATTCCTTCTTGTCTAAGGGATACAGATAACAAAATCTGAGAGAGAGGCTCCCTTCTAGGTATGGAGGCTTCTTCCCCAGAAGGAAAGGCAAAGCTAAACTTAGCTCCAGGCTCTTGTCACACGTCCCTACTGTGTTCTTTATTTGCATAAACAACTTGTGCCTGCCTTTGGGGAACAAATCTCTAGCTCTGGGACATCTACATGAGAGTTATTCTTTAAAAGCCTATCACCAAACAATTACAGCAACTGAGAATCCCTCTTTTCGGGTTGGTCTGATAGGTGAGTTACGGAACTTTTGATTTATGTAACTCATTATCATTGCACAGTCACTGCAGCGCCACGCTCCATTTGTCTCTTGGGTCATTATGTGGTTGGCTTTCTCCACGTCCTGGAAGCGAGACCTTAATAATAACCAGCAAGGGTAATATAATTAGTAAGAAAGTGGCATTACTGTGTTCACTCAGCCCTTCGGTGTATGTGCGTGTGTGTGTGTGTGTGTGTGTGTGTGTGTGTGTGTGTGTGTGTGTGTGTGTGCATGCTGAGGCTAGGGTAGCTGTGAGGATGCAACATGCAAGAGATAACTCGTCCTCTTTGGAGACTAGCAACTCCCTTCTCTCCTGAATCAGCAGGTTCTCTGGAGATGTCTAGAGAGTCCAATCAGGGTCTCTCAGATGTAGGCTGCAGTGTGGGGAGCAAAGAACAAGGAAAAAGTGTCACCGTGGAAAAAAGATTGCGGCAAATCTGTGGTGGGTTTTAGAGGATGACTGCCCCTGTGACCTGGAAGATGAAGCTATTCATCCCAGCTCACAGGACGTGATTATTGCTCTTTTGATTGTATCCGCTCCTTGGGGGACTCCGTGACAACGCTCAGGTTATAAACAGTCAGCCGCTCAGGGCGGATGATGTGCCAGCCTCAGGTGATTGAGGGACATGAGGTCTGAAGCTGAAATTGTTCAGCGGCTCCCACTGTCCTTCTGAGCTACTCAGTGGAAGACACATCTTATGGGGCCATGAAAAAGACAATTGCTAACCAAGCCAGCAAAAAATTAAAATTAGGCTCACTGTCCAAAAGTTCAATAAAATTGAATTTGGGAAATATTTATTGACAGATCCCAATAGTTACAGATGTTCAGATAAATAAGCATCCATTGTGCTTGAGTGCATGAATTACTTCAGCATGGCCCGCAGTTACAATCTACCTGGGCCTGAGTAGGGCTTCTAACTAGAAGAGAGAATGGATCAGGGGATCAAAAGGTGCTCTGTCAAGGACAAATGCATGAGCTGTATCCTGAAGGGTGGTGGGCTGGAGACGAGCACAGAGGGCAGGCACAATAATGACAGAAAGTGCCAGGAGACTATGAGGCAGTGATCTGGTTAGGTCTGTTTTCTAGTCTCAGGACATCAGTGTCTGGGGAAGGCAGCTGGCTTACAGCACAGGCACTCTGGGATCTGCCCAGGGTCTGGTAGATATAGGATAGCACTGGAAGCCTCTGCCAGCAGGGTAGTCATATTTGGTGGGCATTTTCTTTCCTTCTTAAAAAAAGTGTGTGTGTGTGTGTGTGTGTGTCCATGTATGACCCCCGTGTGTTCATGTTGAGGCCAAAGGTCAACCAATGTCAACTGTCTTCTTAAATTGCTTTTCACTTAATTAATTTAATTATCAATTTTTGAGACAGGGTCTCTCACTGCACCTGGAGCTCACTGTCTAAATGTCAGGTCCAAAAGAAACTTGGCAATGGTGTTTATTAGCATACAAAGTGCAGGCAGACCTCCAGGCTCTCCCGATATCCCAAGTACCTGTTTCAGAGTCCAGGCTGCCATCTTGTCTCTTTTGGGCTTTTCTCACCTTGCTTCCTACCCTAAACTTCTCCAGCTTATAGGCTTCCCTTCCTCAGCTTCCCATACCCTATAACCCTAATGTTTTTACTATGCAATCTCTTCCCCCGCCCCCCCTTTTGGTTTCCTTTGTCTGTACTCTCTGTCTTCCCCCTGCATCTCCCTTCATGTCCCAGTCCATGTTCAGTCTGTTATTTTCTCTGTTCTAGACGCTTCCAGATGCCTCTGGCTATACTCTTCCTCATATTTACAATTAAAATGGTTCCCTCAACCATACCTTGGAACCATCATGTTGTCAGTTTGTACAGTATCCTTCTATCTCTACCTCCCTGGTACTTACCAATGCACCCAGCTTTTATGTGGTGCTGGAGATCTAAACTCAGTTCCTCATGCTTGTGACACAGACACTTGACCTACTTAGCCACCTCCCAAACCCTGTTGGTATGCCTCTACACAGACCACCTTCTTGACCCTGTCCTCTGGTATGCTAAGTGATTGCTCTGGAAAATGAAATGAAGATAAATCCCATCTATTAAGAGCCATCTGTTGACATGGTTCCTAATAGATGGGACCAGGAAAGCTCATCCTGTGCGGTCTTATCTACAGTGGCAATG
Source organism: Tokudaia tokunoshimensis (assembly GCA_036184795.1). Lineage (NCBI taxonomy): Eukaryota > Metazoa > Chordata > Mammalia > Rodentia > Muridae > Tokudaia > Tokudaia tokunoshimensis. The sequence continues at coordinate 1,949,490 of BTHU01000013.1, read as the reverse complement.
TTGAATTATCCCTGAGTCCAAAGACTTGCAAGCTATTGCTGTAAGGTAAATTTTGTAATAATAGAACAGTGTGATTTTTCTCAGTAACTAACAGGGGAGGGGAGGATAATAAAAATAGCAGTGATTTAGGTTTTCCTCCAGGGCCCCCAGGGAATAAGGTGTCCACACTTCTGCACTGTTCTATTACTTGGGAAGAATGGGAACTAGAATAAAAGCTGGGAGGGCTCCTTTGCAGCTTTCCTCGAGGCTTTCTGAGAGGACTGCCTCTGGGGCATCCGCTTTCCCAAGCAATCAATGCAACCACCGAGTGAGAAACGAGTAACAGCAACTGCTTAGCATCCATTCTTCCTTGTAATTAATACCACGTGGCTATGCAGACAGCCCAAGCTGTCTGGTGGAGAGATGCTCATTCAGGGGAATCAAGCAACAAGCAAACAAACAGGAAAAGGATGTGTGCACATAATTCTTGCAAAATTCAGGAAGACAACGCTGACCTCCAAGTTATCAGTACCCAAGTACTACTTGGGGGTATGTCTTGTCTTTTTTTTCTTCTGAAAAAAAAATCAGTATACACACACACACACACACACACACACACACACACACACATATGCAACCAGAAGGAGCACAGTCTTAATTGTTTCATTAAAAGAGGTGTTGAGATGTTACTAATTGCCAAATGCAATTTAGTGTGGCAACATGTCACAGGTAAATTAATGAGAAGAAGCCAGGTGCATGGTGGGGGTGTGGTGCTCAGTGTTCATGAGGTGGGAATAATTGTTACTATTACTGGAGGGGACTTCTGATTGTCCCACTATGCCATCACACATACCCTACATTGGACCCATTTCAGCTTTCTGAAATTCTTTCTTTCTCTCTTTCTTCCTTTCTCCCTTCCTTCCTTCCTTCCTTCCTTCCTTCCTTCCTTCCTTCCTTCCTTTCTTTCTTTCTTTCTTTCTTTCTTTCTTTCTTTCTTTCTTTCTTTCTTTCTTGTTTCCTTTCTTTGTTTTATGCCTGCGCATGTGGGTGTGCGTGCATGCATATATGTGTGTGTGTGTGTGTGTGTGTGTGTGTGCAACCACATGGGCTATAGAGTGCACATGGAGGGCAGAGGACACGATACTGGAGTTTGTCCTGTCCTACTACCATATGTAAGCCAGAGACCAAACTTGGATTGTAGGACTTGGCTGCAGGTACCCTTAATCCATATCTCTGGCCTTCCATTTCCATTCTAAGGGCTTCTGATTCACCTGTGACCATGGCTAGGACTGGTTTTAGCTGCTGCCTCTCAGAGCTTCATAATGATGGGAAAAGAGATGAGAATGTGAAAAAGAAAAGACAATTGTTACAATCCATAGAGGTGGGATAGTATTATGTTCACATTAGAAACCAGGTGAAACCATAGTCTACCTTGTCACCAATCTGGTGTCATGGCAGAGAGAGAGAGAGCCACCATGCCTGAGTGTTTTAGGGAGATAAACTGTGAGGCTAGCTGTCTTTCAAGATGATAGCCAATGAGCTGCCAGAAAGCTCAGCTGTGGGACTGGTGTCTCGGGTGAGCTACAATCTATATACCGCACCTTCTCTGATTTCACATTTATCTGTTAGCTCTTCTTACATGCTCTGTGTAGTACAGAACATGATGAAGACCTTGTCCACTTCAGGTAAAGCACACTGTGAGCCTGGTGTGGATGAGAACATTCCCCATAGGTTTTGCATTTGAATACTTGGTCTCCAGTTGGTGGAACTGCTTGGGGAGGCTTAGGAAGTATGCCTTTGCTGGAGGAAGTAGGAGGGGTGCTGATAGTTTAAAGACTTAGGCCATTTCATACAAGCTGTCTTGGCTTCCTGTACATGGTTCAAACTGTGAACCCACAGATATTACTGTTCCCAAGTCTGTTGCCTGATGCCAAGCTACCTGCCTGATGTCATGCCCCTGCCTGGTGCCATGCCCCCTTCCTGATGCCATGCTCCCTGTCATAATACCATGCTCCTTGTCGTGATGCCACACACCTCCTACCATGATGCCATGCTCCCTGTCATGATTGATTCTTATCCCTCTAGAACTATAAGCCCAAGTGTGCTGGATGGCTTTATGTCAACTTAACGTAGGTTAAAGTCATCTGAGAGGAGGGAACTTCCATTAGGAAAATGCCTCTGTAAGACTGGACTGTAAAAAGGGCTCTAGGTCATTTTTTTTTAAATTAGTGATAGATGGAGAAGGCCCTGCCCATTATGTGTGGTGCCATCCCTAGGCTGGTGGTCCTGGGCAAAGGGACTTTAGCCAGCCCAAGCATGACAAACATGACTTTGGCAGGCCTGGCCCTGCTCCCCGACTCCTGTGTCTTGCTAGAAACCATTAGATTATATTTCTAAAGCTAGCCACCAAGGCCTTTTCCCTTATTTGGCTACTTCTTCCTCCTGAGGCTGACTACCATGGTCCAGCTATCAAAGTATTAAAGTCCAGAAATCAAAAGCCCTCTTTGACTCACCTAATTAGCATGTCTAATCAGAATTAAACTCTTCATCCTAACATGGGGATTCTCTTTTTACCTTTATAAACTGCCATTTGCCCATGGGGCACTCTGTCTCCTTTCTCCAGAAGCAGTTCTTTATCCTTCCCCCTCTCCCTTCTCCTTTCCTCTTCTCCCTCATCCTCTATGTCCTGCCTTTGTCTCTTATTCCTTGCCCTTTGTCACTCTAGGCAACTCCATCTTCTTTGTGTTGAGAACTTGGTCTTGGGGGTATCTTGTGCCAAATACCAGTCCCTTAATTGTGTTCTGTAAGAGAGCAGGCTGAGCAACCCCTGAGGAGCAAGTCAGTGAGCAGCACCCCTCCATGGCTTCTGTATCAGCTTCTGCCTCCAGGTTCACGTCCTGTTTGAGTTTCTAGTCTGACTTCCTTCAGTGATGAACAGTGATATGGAAGGGCAAGCCAAATAAACCCTATCCTCCCCAACTTGCTTTTGGCATGGTGTTTCATTGCAGCAACATAAACCCTAAGATAGCAAGTAAACTTGTTCTGTAAGTTGACTTGGACACGGTGTTTTATCACAGCAATAGAAAAGTAACCAATACAGATTTCGTTGGAAATGGGGATGGAACCCTGTTTTTCTCATTTTTTTCTTTCTTTTCCTTTTTACTTTGGCCCTCCAATACCTCACATAGATCCTAGAATATGTTCAGGATTCAATATTTAATGAATAAACCAAATAAGATAATTGAGTTGATAAGAGGAACTGCTTTGTGGGAGGAGAGATGTCAGAATTGCTTGCAGAAAGTGGAGAGGAGGGTTGGAAGTCCCTAAGCAGTAAACAAGTTAAAGTGGATAGTACAGTGATGCTGGAAAATAGACCAGATGACCATGATCTATAGATGGTTCTAGAGGCAGCACAGTTATACACATTTGCAACAGCAGCCCTTGGGGTGATCCTATGTGGGGTAGACAGCCTGGCCTTTAGCTATTACGTCACCATGCACCTGGACTGTCCACTGAGAGCTTGGTCTATTAGATTCGCCATGTATGCTATCACACTGATGGTGATATAGGCTGTGACTAGGCACAGAGCCTCATGGTAGGTGAGCATGGATCCCCAAGGTGGGTGAGCATGGATCCCCAGGGTGGGTTCATCTATCATCACCATCAATGGAAAGACAATACATTATATTTTTAACCAGCATAGTATCTTATTCCAGATATGGATTTTCCTTTCTTGTCCATAGGACTGCTACCAGCAGCACTTGCCGAGGTACTTGTCGAATATCCAGTCCTCTGGGGCAGAGTCCCACATAACATGACATCCATCCAAGAATCATAATCTATAGAAGAGATGAACTGGTAAGCCTTTGAATACAGACACCGTGGTCATACCACACACTGTACTTACCACAGAGTTGTTGGTCTGGTAGAGCATAATGACCTGCTAAAGACAGGGAGTAGTGCTCTCAAGGCATGGGTTGTTACTGCTCAGGAAACAGTGCATACTTTGAATAAAAAACGTGTATACTGCTGTGTACCCAGTAGGTGGAATTCATAAGTATGGGAAGCAAATGGTGAAAACTGTAGCCTTGCTCTTAGGGAATGAACCACATGGGAACATGTTTCTTATACCCACAACTTAGGGTTCCCCATAGGTTTTACTTCCCAGAGAGGAAATACTGCTGCCAAAGGACCCAGCAGGAGTCCTGTGAATTATAAGCTATGGGTTCTCTGTGTACTCAAGACTCCATGTGCTGAAGGACCAGCAGGAAGAAGAGGATCCTCCATTTTGGCTATAGTGAAGTGATTTACCCAGGGCTATTACAGGTTTGACGCTCATGCAATTCACACTGCCACCCTACATGCTTTCTGGACCGACTTTAGTAGGAAGTGGATGAGTTCCGCAACCCTGCAGAATGAGTAGGAGCTCAGATCTTTTAGGTGTATGGTTTGGCTCATGCCACCAAGTAAGAAAGATACCAGTAGCAGCTTGGGTATTAGACGAGAGCTACCGATACCAGCTGTCGTGTAAGAGCAAGCTGTGAAGACTGGCAGCTGCAGGTTAACAGCTGTTATCATTCTGCCAAGTCTGCCCTGGAAAAGAAGGGTTTCTAGAAGTGTGGAGAACCTATTCCTAGAACTTGGGTGAAGAGCATCTCAAAGTGCCCCAAGAGGGGTCATATGAATGGACTCTGATACTCCTCTCACATGGTCTTCTGGGAGTGGAAGATGAGTTCTCTCAGGGGAACTTTCTGCTAACTGAAGTGATTGTCCCAGATTGAGGACTTAGCCTCAGCCACGGAAAGGCCCCCTCCTAGTGGTAGTCCATAAATACACTACTCTGAGGGATGAAGACCCTACCTATTTACCCCCAACTCATCATCCCTCTAAAGGGCCATCTGAGCCCCAGAATATTCTCTGGACCCAATGAGGTTTTCATTTAATCCATATCTCACTCAGATCCTCCTTCCACCTAAATCTGTCTTCTTCCTCTCTCTTCTACAAGTGAGCAATCCTTCAGTGATATCTAGGCATTGTGGTTAGCTTTCTGGGAAATGCTACTTCTTGATTAAGTGTAGTTAAAGCCATCTGTAACCTTGTGTTTTTCCACCTGTCTACTTTGTTCCCAGAAATAATGACTCTGAGACTTAATATTTCATGAATAAGTGCCATGCCAAAAGCTTTGCTTATTCACCGGCTAGCTCATAACTTAATAACCCATTTATTCTATTCTGTCATGCCATGTGACTGGTTACCTGGTCTTTGGTTTCATGTGAACATCTTCTTCTGTGTCTGGAATGAATCAGATAAGTCTTCAGATGTTACAATTATCCCTCCCTCTAAAAATTATGTCCTTTGTAAGCAGTAGTATACAGATACTTCACTCTCCTAATTTGTTGTATGGCTGACACTGTGCTTTCTGGCTTTCTTCAAAATGCCATCACTTGGGATCCTTCCTTGCCTGTGATTCTTGTCACTGTGGGTTCAAGGTTCCTCCTTACCATGCTGTTCCAAGTCTCTGTGTTGGTCTCATTGCATTCAGTAGCTATCAATGGGTTTAAGTTTCTCCCTCTGTAGTGAGTGCCTAGGCGCTGGGGATGGCTTCCTGTCATTTTCTTTTTTTCTTTCTAGCTGTGCTTCTCAATACCACTTCTAGCTCATCCCAGCTCTTCTATAGAACCACTGTTCCAATCATTGCTTCTCTCAGAAGGAGCTTGGTTAAGTGTTGTGTAACAGTTTCTTACAATATTTAAATATCCATCCTACAAGGAGCTCTTTAAGCAAGAAGCTAACAACTCAAACTAGCTTCAGGAAGTCCCTAAAACTGACCAGATTCACTGGGACTTTCCTGTCAGAGTAAACAATACAAAAAAAGTTGAAAGTTGCTTTCAGAGGAGGAGAACTGAGCTGCTTAAATACTCTCAGGTAAATTACCAAAGCTGAAGAGACCCTGAGAGACAAAGCAGCTACCTGGAAAAAGAAGAGATGGGCTGAGCTGCCTGGAAGAGATTTAGACCAACTAAAACGCATGGACAGGACGCTTTCCAGCTTACTGAGCTGTTTGTAGGCTGTGCAGTGTGCTCCAGGTTTCTAACTTTGTGAGCTGTCAGCCATGTTGACATGAGTTTTGATGAGTCATTTCTACTCCTGTAAGTAATTCCAGTAACACTCAGTTGGTTCACCAAGCTGAACCTTGGTCTGTCCTTGGTCCCCTTGGTCTGTCACGGGCCTCAATCCCTGCCATGGAGTGAGTGAACATGTGTGGATCATGTGTAGGCAACAGTTATCAGTGCAGCCCTTACTTCACAGGACAGGGGGTAGGCCAGTGTGGTACTGCAGAAAAGGCAGCCAAAGGTAACACTTGGCCTTGGTTTTTCACCACCAGTATTCTTTAATTGTTTTGAAAATTTATTTAGATCCTAAGTTTTAGTACAAGTTTATATTGCATGTTAAGCATTTGTGCCCATTGCGCCCCCACTTTTCCTTCCCCCCACTTTTCCCTCCTGTTGTCTCCTTAGACTGTTTTGTTTCTACTTCCATGTCAGCTATAAGTTATACAAATCTAGGAACCACAAATGAGATAAACCATCTGATATTTGTTTTCCAACACTGGCTTAATTAATTTGCTACAGTTATCTTCAGTTCTATCCATTTTCCTACAAATGACATGTTTGTTATCTTTTTTTTAGTGGATGAGAAAAATTCCATTGTTGAATGCCGCATTTCCTTATGCATTCCTTGTGCATCCCTCTGTTGCTGGACACCTATATTGGTTCTACAATTAACTGTTGTAAATAGTGTTGCAATACACACTGATGGGCAGGGGTCTGTGTGATGTGTTAACTTGGAGTTCTTCAGGTAATATCCAGGAGTTTGACTACTCTGATGCCTCATTACTCCACAAAGTCAGCTCTGGGGAAAAAAAAGGCTGATTCAGCCACACTGTGTGACTGTCACAGTATTCTCACAGTATGTGTGACTGCCACAGTGTTCTCATCCTGGAGCGTTGCTTTTGTGAGCTTCATATTTTTTTTTCCAGATTGTAATTTCAATGTATTATTTACTAATTTTCTTTTCTTGGAATCAATTAACTATCCATCCTGATCGAAGCTTCCCCTGCTACTCCTCCCAGTAGCCTCCCTCTCCCTGCCCCACCCTCACCCCCTCCTTTTCTCCTCAGAGAAGCAGGGGCAGGGGTCCTCCCACAGATATAAACCCACCTTGGCATATCACATCGCAATGGGATTGGCTCATCCTCTCCTGTGGAGCTTAGACAAGGCAGGCCAGTTAAGGGAAAGGGGGGTCCAAAGGCAGGCAACAGAGTCAGAGACGCCTCTGCTCCAGTTGTTGGGGGACCCATGTGAAGACCAAGCTGCACACCTGTTACAAATGTATATGGGATCTAGGTCTGTCCCAAGCATGCTCTCTGGTTGGAGGTCTAGGCTCTGTGAGCCCCTGTGGGCCCAGGTTAGTTGATTCTGTAGGTTTTCCTGTGGTGTCCTTGACCCCTCTGGCTTCTTCAATCCTTCCTCTCCCTCTTCCATAAGATTTCCCAAGCTCCACCTAACGTTTGGCTGTGGGTCTCTGCATCTACGTCCTTCAACTGCTGGGTGAAGCCTCTTGGAGGACAGTTATGGTAGGTTAAGCCTCATTTTTAAAGTAAGAGAATGGACGGTTCTATAAAAAGTTCAAGGAGCTGTGTGTCTACCTTAAAGCCTATTTTTGTTTTAAATTACATATTTAATACTTTCATGATTGTTCCTCTCTCAGTACTTTATATTTAAGGAGACTAGGGTTTTGGCTTTTGTTCTTTGTGTTGTATCTCAATATCCAGCACCAAGTCTATCAATTTATCAACAGTGACAAATATATGTTTATACCTCATTAAACATGTGAACATATAAATCAGCCCATAAATAATCCTTGGATGATTGCCAGCGTGTCTTAGGGATCAGAGAGGCTTCACCCCCCCCAAGTTCTCACCCTACGTCAGCTCCAGGCTTTGCCCCTCTATTTCTGATTTGATGAAGGGAAGGGTGAGAAGGACTGGAGAAACACACTGTGAGGGGCAGAAAGAGCCTGGGCAGTCATGGCACAGAGCTCCTGTGCTGTGGATACTTAGTGGGAAGGACGTTAGGGGCAGCAAGCACAAGGCCTGGGCAGCCCTGGGCTTGTATCTTAGACACTGTGGCTCAAGCACCTAGAGTACAGAAAACTGTTCCCTCGCAGCCCAAGGGCTGGAAGTCCAAGATCTAGGTATAGTCAGGGTTGGTTCTTCTGAGACCTACCTTCTTGGCTGTAGATGGTTCTCTCTGCTTTGCTTTCCTGTGTTTTCTCTTTTTGTGTATTTGTGTACAGATCCTTCTTTTAAATGAATGCCAATTATTGGTAGCTTAGGCTTCATTAGATAGTGTGTATGTGTATATGTATGTGTGTGTGTGTGTGGTGTGTGGTATATGGTATGTGGTGTGTGTGTGCGTGCTGTGTTGTATGTGTGGTGTGTGTGTCTGTGGTGTGAGTGTTGTGTAGTATGTGTATGCTATGTGGTATGTGTGGTGTGTATGTGTGTGTGGTATATGTGTGTGTGCGTGTGTGTGTGGGGTGTGTGTAGTGTGTGGTATATGTATGTGTGTGTGGTGTGTATCTGTGTGTGATGTATGGTGTGTGGTGTGTGTATGGCATGTGGTCTATGTGTTGTGTGTGTATATGTGTGTGAGTGTGGTGGTGGTGGTGTGTGTATGTGTGTGTGTGTGTGTGTGTGGTGTGAGTAGTGTGTAGTATGTGTATGCTGTGTGGTATTGTGGTGTGCCTGTGTGTGTATGTGGTGTATGGTATATATGGTATGTGTGGCGTGTATGTGTGTGTGTGAGGTGTGTGTGGTGTGTATGTGTGTGTGGTGTGGGGTGTGTGTAGTGTGTGGTATATATGTGTGTGTGTGGTGTGTATCTGTGTGTGATGTGTGGCGTGTGGTGTGTGTATGGCATGTGGTATATGTGTTGTGTATATATGTGTGTGAGTGTGGTGTGTGGTGTGTGTGTGTGTGTGTTTGTGTGTGTGTGTGTGTGTGTGTGTGTGTGTGTGGTGTGTCTTTAGGCTAGATGTTGATTCCGGGTATATCCTTGGTTACTCTCTGGTCACTGACTCTGCTAGCCAAGCTACTACCCAGGGATCCTGTTTCTGCCTTTTCAGAGCTGGGTTGTTGGCAGGCCACCATGCCAGCTCAGATTTTTTCATCGGTGCTAGGGCTCTGAACTCCAATCCTCACACTTGCGTTGTAAGCATTTGATCTATAGCCATCTCCCCAGCCCTGACCACATTAAAATTTAATTACCTCTTTATAGGCCCAATCTCCCAAACCAGTCAATTCTGAGTTGCTGGAGGTTGATACAATAGGAGTTTGGGGGAGGGGCAGCATGTTCAGTCACAGCTTCTGCCCAGACACAGACAAAACAGTCAGGGGTGGGGTGGGGGAGAGTCTTTCAAGCATGCACCGGTTACAGAAGCAAAAGGAAGTGATTGAAGTCCCTCCCTGAACAATGGATACAGAACATTTCCAAGCAACAGATGCTGGTTTACAACTGAGCTTCAGGGTCTGTCTCTTTGGATCAGTCTCCATGAAACAGAAACTCAAGTTTTATAATAAACAGAACCTTAACTTAGCTACAGACTCAACATGGATTCTGATTATAAAATGGAGTCAGGCTGGTTCCTCCACTTCCTAAAGTTGCTGGGGATGCCATGAGCCAAGGACAGATGGATAATCTGTGTCCTACACAGCAAGAACTCTATATAAACTGCTTGTGTCTGTCATCTTCATGGGACAAGAGCTCAGTTCTCCAGGACCTGGGTCTTCCCTTTGCATGGCTGAGTAGGATCCAGTGTAGCACACCTGCCTCTGTGCTTAGTTAAGATGTCCATTTTTCTTCTTAGGGTAGTTGAAGATAGAAAGGCATTCTTTTTATACAGAAGTTAGTATTTCAATTATTAAGAGCCAAAGTAAAGCAACACAGGAGAACACACAACATATAAAATGATTGAGCCAAAGGGAGGTGGTAGGTCTATGTTCTGACTTAGGTTGCAAGGAAATGTTCAGATTTTGTCTGGGAGGTGAATGGTTTGATACTTGATCAGACTTTGAGACACTGGGCCTTTTTTTTTCCTTCCTTCCTTCCTTCCTTCCTTCCTTCCTTCCTTCCTTCCTTCCTTTCTTCCTTCCTTCCTTCCTTTAACATTCCTCACCATGTCTCCTGTAACTAAGGGATGACGATGCGTTCTTGTCACCCGCAATTAAGGAATCGTCACAGATAGTTTCATAACATCTGCTTCTTGCAACCTTCTAATTATCCATAAAAACCTGGCAGAGAATCTGACAGTTTATCTGGAACATGGAATGTGAATACAAAACAGGGTATTTGGCTTCAGGATAGAGAGGGATGGAGTAAAACGGGAGTGGTTGCCCTTTGCCCCTTTCTTCTGGATGTGACTGCGTCTCCTGTTGAAAGCAAGGTTAGGTTCCATGTCTTCTCTATAATGACTAATTGTGAGATGTATCCTTTAACAAAAAGAATGCAGGTCAGGAGTATACTTAGGGTTCTGTGTGAGAGTCTGCCGTTAGTGTCTGCCCTGCAACACCACTCACAACCTATCTAGATGTGTGTCCCTCCTCCCTACCAAGATTTCCAAGTCCTGATGGGGGAAATGGAGGGCCTCTTGACCTTTAACAAGGTCGACTCATTGACTCCTATGGTGTGTTTGTGACTAATGCCTTTTTTACCCACCAAACTGCCTGGCTTCCCGAGCAGTGTTCCCATTACTTCTCTTGCTCTTTATTCTCTGTATTTAGTTGATGACCTAGCATGTTCTAACTTGTGATCACAATGTCTTTCCTATGTGTATTTACACTTCCAGCGATTATCTGATCTACTGATGACTCTGACCTGTGGTTTCAACTCCACAGATCCCTGCGTGGACATTTGACTGGAGACCTCTCCTCCAGTTGACAGCTGGTACTTTGCGTCTTGCCATCTCTTGGATATGATGTCACTGCCTTGAGCCAGCTCCCTGGTGCTGTTATTCTTCATTTTGCTGAGTCATGGGAAGAAATAAATCCCCCTCCACCCTCTTAGGGTCAGTGGGTGGGATCTGGAAATTGGAGTGATAAAAGGCAAATTACCAGAAGGAAAAACAGATTTATAAAATGGTTCCACACAGGAGTTCACTGAGCAGAGATTAGACCCTAGGCCAATGTATTATCTTAACAAAGGGTGTGGAAGCAAGAACAGAGGCTTGGGGAATGCTCCTGCAAAGGGAAGGTTTACATATAGGTGATGAGCATATGTGTGAATAGTAAATTCCCCTCCTCCATGTATTTAAGGGGTCACCTTGGCTGATGGGTGTTGTCTCTGGAATGACCGTATGAGTGGAAATTTGTTATCTTAGAAAGAGAAACTTAGATCCCATTTTATAGAAAATTATGGGAAAGGAGAGAGCTTTCCTCACATCTGTTCTTTCTTAAGCACTTTCAACTCAAATGATCCCTCTTCCGGATTGGCCCATTAGGGATGGTGCCTTAGGCCTTCCACTGCTCTGAGCTAAGTGGATGAGAAATGACGTTGAGTCTTGAAAACTTTTAAGAATTGCATTTATTTAATTTATCTCTGTGCACTTGAGGAGCTCAGAGAATGTTCAGGAGTCAGTTCTCTCTCTCAGCCAAGGTTGAACTCAGGTCATGTGCCTTTACCCTGAGTCATCGCCCTGACCCTAGTTTTGAGTCCAGAGCTCTTGTTTTTTTGCTATACTGAGAGGCATCAGCTGGGAGCTTGTTAAAACGCTGGTCCTCGAGCCCTACCCTGCTTTTTCTTAGTCAGATCTGCATTTTACAAGATTCTAAGGCAGGTACCCAGCACATCAATTGGTGGACAGCAAAGTTCAAAATCAGTGTTTGGATGGCAAGCAGTAATCTATCAAGCCCCTTGTGGTGGGTATAGGGAAGTTGTTGCCACTTCTGGCACAAGTTTGACTCGGGAGCAGGAACCTGTATCTAATTGCAATAGATAAAGCAACTTGGGTTAAAGCCAGGCCTTCAGGAGGACAAAGGGGAGTGATGTGGGCATCTGAGGTGAGGCCATTAGCAGTTGGATTATAATACAATGTGCTGTAATGGAGCAGTAATGAAATGCAATTGATACAGTTCTGCTATAAAAGGGGCACTGTCTTCATTCAAGCATCCATCCTTCACAGACAGTGTCAGGGCATCAGGCATCGGGGAAAGAGCTCTGCTGCAAATGTTGTAGTCTTGCTCCTGTTTTGCTCTTCAGGTAAGTATGTCCTAACACAGAGCTCTCACTAGCCTCTACTCTCACATGCTACATCAGCCGGGCATTGATGCTGCTGGAAGAGAGCTGTGGGTGCTGGCCTGCTGGCCTCTCTGAAAAGTCTTGGGAACAAATTACAGCTGGGACATGAACTTCTGCTGTCAGAGCCACCAGTCAGGGACACCTTCTTCAGTGAAGCTGATCCTTTGTCGCAGATCCGAAGATTAGCGGTGTTGCTAATCAGGAGGAAGAAACAGATTTACTATAATAATGTCACAAGGAGTTCACTGACAAACAAAAGAACAAACAAATACATGACTCAAGCGGGAGATTAAATTTCAGGCTTATATACCATTCTAACGAAAGATGCTAGACTGAAGAGAGCAGCATGAGCACCCCTCAGCATCAGCACACACAGCATAAGCACCACACAGCATCAGCACACACACCGTAAGCACCACACAGCATCAGCACCAAACAGCATCAGCACCACACAGCATCAGCACCACACAGCATCAGCACCACACAGCATCAGCACCACACAGCATCAGCACCACACAGCATCAGCACCACACAGCATCAGCACACACAGCATCAGCACACACAGCATCAGCACCACACAGCCTCAGCACCACACAGCCTCAGCACACACAGCATAAGCACCACACAGCATAAGCACCACACAGCATCAGCACCACACAGCATCAGCACACACAGCATAAGCACCACACAGCATCAGCACACACAGCATAAGCACCACACAGCATCAGCACACACAGCATCAGCACCACACAGCATCAGCACCACACAGCATCAGCACCACACAGCATCACCACACACAGCATCAGCACCACACAGCATCAGCACCACACAGCATCAGCACCACACAGCATCAGCACACACAGCATAAGCACCACACAGCATAAGCACCACACAGCATCAGCACACAGCATCAGCACACACAGCATCAGCACCACACAGCATCAGCACCACACAGCATAAGCACCACACAGCATCAGCACCACACAGCATCAGCACCACACAGCATCAACACCACACAGCATCAGCACCACACAGCATCAACACCACACAGCATAAGCACCACACAGCATCAGCACACACAGCATCAGCACCACACAGCATAAGCACCACACAGCATCAGCACCACACAGCATCAGCAAGCACCACACAGCATCAGCACCACACAGCATCAGCACCACACAGCATCAGCAAGCACCACACAGCATCAGCACCACACAGCATCAGCACCACACAGCATAAGCACCACACAGCATCAGCACACACAGCATCAGCACCACACAGCATCAGCACACACAGCATAAGCACCACACAGCATACGCACCACACAGCATCAACACCACACAGCATCACCACACACAGCATCAACACCACACAGCATCAGCACACACAGCATCAGCACCACACAGCATCAACACCACACAGCATAAGCACCACACAGCATCAGCACCACACAGCATCAGCACCACACAGCATCAGCACCACACAGCATCAGCACACACAGCATCAGGACCACACAGCATCAGCACACACAGCATCAGCACACACAGCATCAGCACACACAGCATCAGCACCACACAGCATCAACACCACACAGCATAAGCACCACACAGCATCAGCACCACACAGCATCAGCACCACACAGCATCAGCACCACACAGCATCAGCACCACACAGCATCAGCACACACAGCATCAGGACCACACAGCATCAGCACACACAGCATCAGCACCACACAGCATCAGCACCACACAGCATCACCACCACACAGCATCAGGACCACACAGCATCAACACCACACAGCATCAGCACACACAGCATAAGTACACACAGCATCAGCCCCACACAGCATCAGCACCACACAGCATCAGCACCACACAGCATACGCACCACACAGCATCAACACCACACAGCATCAGCACACACAGCATCAGCACCACACAACATTAGCACACACAGCATCAACACCACACAGCCTCAGCACCACACAGCATCAGCACCACACAACATCAGCACCCCTCAGCATCAGGACCATGCCTCCCTGATGTTTCAATTGCTGTCTCTCACTTTATCATTTCTCTTGATCATTCTAGTTTTCCTGTGTGCTCAAAACTTATTCTTAGTAGCCTGTCACCAAAAGTTTATTTTTACAAATATTTGTTTCATTTTATTTTATGTATAGGAATGTTTTGCGCGTGAGCGAGCGTGCCCCCCCCCCCCAACATGGTACATGCTTGCTTCTTGTGGAAGTCAAAAGAGGACACTGCATCCTCAGGAAATGAAATTACAGATGGCCGTGAGCCACCATGTAGGTGCTGGGACGCAAACCTGAACTCTGCAAGAGCATTGAGCACTCTTACCTACTGAGCCAGCTCTCTGGCCCCGCAGTTTCCCTGAGCCCAGTATTCTCACTTGTTCCGGAGGAAAATCTGAATTAGCAGTCACCCTGGCAAGGCAGTTCTTAATTTTGTATTTGTATAATACTTATTTCAAAAAAGAAAAAGACATAATAAAAACTCGGAAGCCTTGTCTCACAGGACACACAGACTGAAGGAGAAGCCTGAAAGGGAAGGTGAAGGGAAGAGGAGATGGCAAGGATCATGAGAATTACAAATGAGTTACATTGCAAATTTAATGTTGGTGTCATGAACGTTTTTCTGAGGAGACTGTGGCAAACAGAGGTGTGCTTCCAAGGACTGAAATCCGGACCTGATTCTACCCCAGTGCAGCCTAGCGACCAATGAGTTTAACTGGGGTTTCTCCTAGAAGCATGGACAACCTAGGAGCAGTGAGACCACTAGAGAAAATAATCTCTGTCTTCCATAACTTCTGTTACCTGTCTGTAAATCTTGGCAGAGGGGTGGGATCCCATGAGCCCCTACTATAGCAACCATTTAAGTACCTATAAATTCCTGATAAAAAGCGCGCCCAGCCGCGTGCAGTTTCCGTCAGATAACCACAGGCTCTGACAGTTCAGAGGGCAGTAGGCACATCGTGTTGGGAAGATGGTGTTCCATGGCAGCTGGGTTTTCAGTGGGCGGTCTCTGGTTAACTGTTCCACACAGGAGTGGGCAATAGGGCAGGGGAGAGGTGCAAGACAAGCTTGTCAAAGGTTTTTGCTTTATGCTGAGATAAAAACGGTGGATAGCATTCTGGAGTGCATAGACTCTCCAGATACTTGCTGGCCCCTCTGTGTATGTTAGCCTCTATGTTAGCTTTCCATCATTGTGACAAAAAGCAGGAGAAAGTCAACCTAAATGGGGAGATGGTTTCACTCTGTTGTTACTGGCTTGGTTGTTCTGTCGCCTGCAGTGAGAGGATGTGGTGGGGGCAAAGTCACTTACTCCAGAGGAGCTGGGAGATGGAGAGACGGAAGACAAAGCTCGCCCCCAGTTCTCTCAAATTCCGCTCTTAGACCCCACCCTAAAAAGTTCTAGCATCTCCCAGCAGGCCAGCGCTGAGGACCAAGTCTCTTCACTGGCCTGTGGGAACACTGTAGATCCAAACCCCAGCGTATTGTCTGATCCTCACACCAGCAGAGGGGATGGGGTGATGAACTCAGTACCAGCTCCAGAACAGAGAGCCCAGGCCTGACTTCCAGCTCTGCTGTTTACAGGCCTTATGACTTCACGCCAGTCCCTCACCCTCTGTCACCTATAAACCTGAAATGTCAATTGCATCTGCTAATGGCTGGGAGCATTAAATTATGCTATGGACACGAAGCACGAAGCATCTGGCTCCTCACAGGCCCTTGACATTATTGTCATTATTCCTACTTGACAGATAAGGAAATTGGGTCTCAGAGAGGTTAAGTGGCTGGCCCAGAGTCTGGTGGCTAGATCAAATTGGCACCAGATCTAATCTGACCTCTCTTAACCACTCACGTGCTGACTCAGAAGCTTGGGGGGTTGCTGCTGGCTACTGCTGGGCACAGCATTACTGAAGTCTACCTCAGGGAGCACCTCTCACCTGGATTCCCTTGGCATGGACTTCCTCCCAGACCTTTAGCTTGGCGAGTCCTTTGAGCTTGCGACATGAGGAGTTGTTCTTAAACACCTGTCTTTCTCAGATACAGTTGGACACAGCCAAAACTGAAGTCACTTTCTGCCACAGGTCATCTTTAGTGTTGTTCAGGGCAGGGTGTGTGTGTACCTCTGTCTGCTGTTTCCCCCATCTTAGAGGGTTCACCCGAGTGTAATTCCCCTACTTCCCACCAGGTGTCCCACCCTTCCCTGATATCTGACAATCAACTGGGAAAGGAAGCCTTAGAGAGTCGGTGGGAGGTAGGATTGAAGGAAGGGGGTGGGGGGGGAGGTGAAGAAACTTCCAGATGCTGCTTCTTATCTGTAGACAAAAGGAAGTGTTTGCCTTGTTCTTCTTTGATGCATAGTTGGATCTCTCCAGAAAGCCTAGAGAAATCACCGTAATTCGGGGAGCTTCTATTTCTGTTAGGGAATTGGTGTCTGTCTGACCAGCCCCTTTCATCTCTGAGCTGGAGACTGCAATCTACAGTCACAGCATTCTTCTTCAGAGCCCTCATAGCCTCCTCTCCTTTCTTAAACTCTTCTTCTTCCAGGGTCTGATTTAAAAAAAAAAAAGGAAAGAAAAAAAAAGAAGACCAGAAGTCCTGGCCCCCACCTGCCCTCAATATTCTTTGAATCAGGGAAGGTCAAAGACCAGTGTGTGACCGTGGCACTAACTAGTGTTCCTGCAGACATTAACCTAATTCGTCCTCATTTTTAATGTCACTATTGCAGAAATATTTCCCATTCTGAAGCAAGACTGTCACATGCTTCTCCAGCGTGCACACAGCTAAGTTGGGATTTGGACAAGTGGCTGGAACACTTGCAGTTCTAAAAAGTCCTGCTCATCCTGGCAGGCAGTGAGCTCCTACCAGTCATTAGCCCTGCCTTCCTTTGTTTCAGAAGATCCTGCAACCTAGGAGAGGCTGGGTCTGGAAAAGAATAGCCTGTGGTCTTTCTCTCGGGCATTACTATTTGTCCGGGGGCTCTCTGGAGTCTCCTCAGCCTCACTGTGTAGACACTGGATACCTCCCATGGCTTAAAGAAACAATGTGACCGAGGACCTGAAAGCTCACCTGGTGATCTGCTGAGGGTATGGTGTGTTACCTTCACTTAGTGCCAGCTTCAGATATAGCAGCATGGACTGTTCCACCTCCCCTCTTGAAGACACTGATGTCCAGAGCACAGTACTAAAGGAGGCCCCAGCTTCTGCGTTCTGCACCTCATTATGTGCACAGCTTTTAATATCCAGAGAGTTTTTGCCAATATACATTTTCATGTGTACTGGGAACCCAGAGCTCAGACACAATGTATTATTGATAGGATTGTAATTTACTCCTCTTGGGTTGTATCTACAGTGTATACCATTAGCACAAAATATTAAATTACCAGTGGTTGTATATATTTGTCTACTCGGGTCTGGCTCAATTATATTTGCTTTTCTACTCAATAAAAGACCATGAATACAGAAAGCTGGATAATATTATTTTTGTTGCTGCTGTTGCAAGGGTGTTTTGAACTATTTTTTCAACCCTGTTATGAGCCATACTTTGCAGCCAGGACAGGAGACATAGAAACCTGGGAGTTTAGATGGGAAGATGGGGGGTGGGTAGGGCAGTTCTCTCCAGCTCTTGGCACACACTGCTTCCCTGGCTGGCTGCTCTAGTCAAGTGCAAGGGCTTTTGCTTCTACACAAGGGATCAACAATCTGTTGCGGCCAGAGGGAGGACAGGGCTCTTCAGATCTCTGTGCCAGACCTGCAGAGCCCTGGGTCACAGCTGAAAATATGTTGCTGAGTCTGGAGCCGGATTCAGGTGTGTGGTGCAGAGCCTTTGGTGATAGTTTCCTAGATTACTTTTTTTCTATAATCACTACTGGCCACTTTGTTTCTTTTCCTCCCTGAGCTGGGTTCCATAGAAACACACAGGCATGTATCCTTCTTTAGAAAAGAACCCAAGTTACAGGGTTCAAGCAACACTACCTGTGAGAATGTCACATCATATCTGCCTGGTGCTTTCTTTGTTCTAGCCTTCAGATTCCTTGCAAAGCTCAAAACAGAGGCATTTACTAGATAGCTAGCTCAATACCCAGACTACCATGGTCCCCTCAGTCAGATCTACTATGTAATATTTATGAGTGAACATTTTCTTAATGCCTGTGGGTTGGTCTCCTCACCATTTGTGAGGCTCAGTAAATAGAAGTGTGGGCTGAGTTTGACATTCATATTAATAGAAGCAGGAGGGCAAGACATTTACAAAAAATGTGTTTTCCTATATTCAGTGTGAAGAACTCATGATTATTCCCTGGGGCAGATGGTCTGGGGAGGTGAAGAGGCCACTGTGGGGCATTCAGGATACAGGGTCTTGGATACCAAAGTGGCCTCTATGTTCAGTTCCTAAGAGAAATGGCAGCTATGGGCTCTATTGAGCTTAGCAACGCAGGGCATCTTCCAGAGATGGGTTTTGTTTAGTGTCTGGCTTTTTTTTTTTTTTTTGCCAAGTGGCTTTTCAAGCAGATCCCTCCCTCAAGGAAGTGGTAATTCCATAAAGTATTTCTCTGGGCAGGTACTTCATACTAAGCAGACAGACTTCTTTTGGACTTGTGCCTTCTGCCTCAATCCTACATCTTTTTCTCTAAAAGAGAGATAGGGTGTTTAAAACACAAAACAAGCCGGGCGGTGGTGGCGCACGCCTTTAATTCCAGCACTTGGGAGGCAGAGGCAGGAGGATTTCTGAGTTCGAGGCCAGCCTGGTCTACAGAGTGAGTTCCAGGACAGCCAGGGCTACACAGAGAAACCCTGTCTCGAAAAACCAAAAAAAAAGAAAAAACAAAAAACAAAACCAACACAATAGTCACTCAGGGTGTACAGTCAATTAAGTCAGCACCAAATCTATCAGAGCAAATCATAGACCCTGACAGCAAAGTATTTGTCCCTATCCCAGCTTCCTACAGAGCCCGAGCACATGTGCTGGTGCAGAGGGACCCACGAAAAGGTAATTGCACTTGGTGAGTGATTAAAGTTGGATCTGGCAGCTTTATGCATCAAATATGTTTAAATGCATTAACCTTTACAGAATTTACACTGCCTGCTGAGTTATATCCTGTACAGTGTCAGAAAGATCTGAATCTGCCTTCATTTAAGTCTTTTTTTACATTTATTTTATTACAATATAAATAGACTTAAATAATCTTAATAGGGATTTCCTCTCCAGTTCTTCAGGTCTTACTGGCACTGTGGAGAGTCTGAGGGTAATAGGGTCCCTGGCTGGTTGCAAATGATGTCCCAGCTACCTGCCTGAAAACCCTAGGGAGAGAGGGAGTCAGGGAAGCAGCAGGACTTCCTTGAGTTTATCTGGGATTTAAGCCTGCAGGGAGCAGGTTTAATTTACATAGGGTAAAGAGGTAGGAGGACTTGTCAGCAGATAGGCAACTTTTAATTTTGCAGGTTACAGAAAACATGCATTTCTGAGGCATCGGCTTTAGGAAGAAAGGCCACACAGCAACTGTCGGCAGCGCGTTCTTGTCTGCCATTGCTGTCCGTCTGCGGAAGCGCATGCTGCGGATGCTTCCGGCGACTGCGTGTTTGCAGAACGCCTCGGTTCAAGCGCTGTGCTTCAGCCCGCCGCAGGCAGCTCCATGCCTCCTGAACTTCACTCCACTGAAATCTGGTTGTCATAAGACAGACTCCGGTGGAATGAAGGACAAGAGGACCCATGGATGGTCTGGGGCTGTTTATCTACTAAGCCTCCTCTTGTAGTACTGTGTGACCTGGAGGAGGCCTTCAGGATCCTGCAATCCCACTCTTACAAGACCTGAATACCTGTATTCATTCATCATTTATTTATTCATTCATTCATTCAGGACCTGGTGAGGACCTGACTACTCAAACCCCCGAGCATCCATGCTCCCACCTCAGGGTGTTCTGGGTGGTACAGTCAATGCTGTGTGTGGGGCTGAACTATAGATAGTTTCTTGCCCATGAAGGGCTACCCTGGATACATCCAAGTGGAGTCTCATCTACCTAGTTAGCATGCTGGCTCTCCTCTTCAATGCGTGTTCCATACCAGAGCTGGGTATGTTTGGTGATATCTAGAGAAAGCACATGTTCTTTTATTGTGTATCAAGGGTGGAATGCAGGGGAGCAGGTATTCTTCTGAAAAAGCCACTGTGCGAGATCATGAGCAGCCCAGTTCAGGCCTGTGTGCTGGTGTGTAATCAGGACAAGCTGAGGAAGACTCTGCTTGACTGCAGGCCTGTTAGTGGTGGAGGGAAGAATTCTTGGTCCTCTCCCTATACTTGGGGAAGTATAGTCTGGGAAAGTCAGTCTCTAGTGGCCATATATCTTTCCCCAGATCTGCACAGAATTAGTGAATGAGTTCTCCAAGGAGCCTAGGGTCAAGGGAGGAAGGCCAGCATATAACTGGCTTTCAGAGATTGAGTTATATTGAGAGGCCATGTAATACCTGTGGACTTTCTGTCCCTGCCCAAAAGAAAATGCTCACCAAGCAGGAGCTTTGCAGGGTGGCACTGGCCTCTTTGCTGTGTTCAGACATGTCTGCTGCTCAGGGTAAGTCTCATAAAAGGCTGCCCTAAGCAGAGACAAGCAGACAGGGTGGGTAGGGCTGGCCTACCTTGTTTGGAATACTTTCTTCTTCCTGGGCTTGTTCCGACCTGACAGAGAGGCTCCGCCTCTCCCATCCAGCCCCCAGGCCATCAGGCCTCTGAGAAAGACTCTTACACAAAAGCAGGGATTTCTAGCTATGGTTAGGGAAGAATCCCACTTTCCTGGGTCCAAACTAAGGTACCTTCCTCAGGGTGTGTGCACAGGGCACACTAGAAGGCGGGGTGCTGTGTGAAGAGAGCAAGAGGTTCAGTGGATCTTCTGCTCAGCCTTTTAGTGAATACTTACCCAGTTACCAAGACCACAGAAGCCCCCACACCACCTTTGACCCACTTCCTAGTCAAAGGGGAGAAAGAGCCGGGCCTGCTGGCTCTGACCAAGGAAGGCAGGAGACGGTGGGAGGGAATTCTGGGTTGGAAAGAGTCTTGGCTTGTGGGTTTTCAGCTCAGTTCTGAAAACAAAATGGTCATTATTAGGTCTCTGTCCAGGTCCCCCTGACCCAACTCTTAAGGAAGCCCATCAGATTCCTCAAGCCCACAATTGGACTCATTCTCATTTGAGATCCTGACCCTCCTAATGGAATCCAGAGAAGGAAAGGCTTGATAATGATAACAGGCCATATGAAAGGGTGGGCTGGAGGCAGCACAGGAAAGTCTTGCCTCCCCTCATAACCTTCCTCTGTTCCAGCAGACCTGCAGCTACTGTAAAAAGAGTTGATCTCCAATCTGGATCCTGAGACCTGATACACCCTGCGCCTCACATCCAGTATTCAAGTTCTCCCACCCAGCAGGCCTTTATCAATGCAATCTCCGGAGATGTCCATCTTGGCTAGTTGCAGTATTAGGTTGGGTCAGAGAACCAACAAGACTCATGTTGGGCTAGAGAATAAGTTTTAGCCAGTGATTGCTCTTCCAGATGCCTTCAGGACTGTGCCCTAAATGTCTTAAAAAACCATTTTGTACTTGAGAATCACAGATGGGAAGCAGGTCTTGCATATGCTGCGCTCAGTACCCCAGGACTAGGCAGTAGGCACACATTCCTCTAGTCAAGCCAGTCCCCAGGAAGCTAGACGGAACTGCAGTGGGGCTGCTACTCAGCTGCTTGGCACCCGCTTCCATTATCACCAAGATTCTTCACCCAACAGCTCGGAAATCCCCGGGAAAACAAAGAAAGAAGTTGATACTTGATTTCCTTTCCACTCTTCCCTTCCCGCCCTAGGATCCCTAGGATCTAGCCACTCACCCGCCAAAACCGGAGATTTCAGACTCACCTGCAAGTACACAGAAGTACCTATACCTTCGGATGTCAGGCTCAGCTTTGCCTTTGATGCAAAATAATACATCTTTTTTCCCCCTAAAGAGAGTACCAAGCTGGAAGATGGTTGAAGAATCCTGGGAGGAAAAAACAAAACAAAACAAACAAAAAACAAAGCAAAAACAACAACAACAAAAAAGAATTTTTAAGTCTTTTACCCTCAAGAATTGAGGCCTTAGAAGAAGCGGCACGTGCTCTACAGGGTGCCCAGCTCAGCGGCCTGGGCAGAGGAGAAGTTGCTCCTGGAGGAAGAGACACGTGGTCCTCTCTTTAGTAAAAGACAATAGGAAAGTAGGAGAAAGTGGCAGAGAGGGGGCTAAAGGAAGCTGGAAAGAGAGGGGGGTGGAGTACAGAGGCTCGGCCAAATAGAGCTTGGACACAGACAATAAAAGAGAAACTGGTTTTTCCAAGGCAGGGGTGAGGAGGCGGCACCGTCTCTCTATTTATGCACCTCTCAGCCAAGCTTCCAGTTACCTGCTGAGCCCAACCAATAGAGAGAGGACTCTTGGAGGCTGCTGGCTCCGCCTCCAAGAACCACACCTCTAGGGGTGGGGCGTGCTTGCTGAGGCCTTTCTGCGTTCTAACCTTTTTCTCTCATTGTTTTGTAGTCAGGCGGTCTTCCCCTGCCTAGAGAGAGAACCTGCAGGTATATCTCAGTCTTGGACTGAAAGCTCCAGCCCCCCAATATTTAGAGGGAAAGGACCTGTTCAGTTCTTACTTTGGGTCATGGAGGCTGTGCATGTGTGTGTGTCCACATGCTTACACCCATACGGAGCTGTGTAGGAAGCAGGAATCAAAGTCCTTTTGCACCTTTAACAGAGTACCTACCCATATATCTATGTGGTGCTGCAGGAAGAGGTCGGAGGAGGGACAGAGCCTCAGAGACCTTGTGACTTATGGTTTTATGACCCAAGAGGCCTCACTTCCCTTCCTTTCCTTAGAGGGAGGGCCTCTACTGTATAAGAGGGAGTTGGGAGGACAGAAAGAACTGCGGAAGGTCTAGCAAACTGTTAGTTCTACCTCCACTCATCTATTCCACTCCTCCCCCTCTCCTTGTCCTCCCCCTCCCTCACCACCTCTCCTGCTCCCTTCTGACTAGTTTTCCAGGAGGACAAGGGATATAGAAGACTCTACAAATGAATCCTAGAAGCTTGGTGTCTTCTGTTTGTTCTCAGAGTAGACTCTTTCTGGGCAAAGGCAGAGTCCCCCCCCCCCCCTTTCAGAATAAGGAAATGCAGAACGCAGTGTGCAGAGCGTATTGGTCCTGCACTGTTGCAGAGCCACTCACAGGACCTGCTGTAAATCTTCCTCTCCATCTGCTAACTCCAGCCTCTTTCCACAGCTGGGGAAAGAGGCTTATAAAGCTTATGAGGCACACTTATAGCTAGTATTGTCAAGATGTGTGCCTCCCCAGACCCATACAAGGTCCCCCAGAATGTAACTCTCACTGCCTTTCGTCAGTTCTTGTTCACTATGCCTTCTTCCTGTGCCTTTCTTTCCCCATTTCATCCATTCGCTCACTCATCATCTCATCCCACGAGTGAATACTCTGTATCCTTTGAGTTCATCTTTTAGGCTCTCCCAACTAGATACACCTAGATACAAGAAAATGGTCATAGAAACAATGCAAGGAGTATTCGTTAAAAGAAACAGTTCCCTTCCATCGCAGAGGGTCTGGGTAGGGTTCACAGAGAAGGTTCCTTTGAACTGAATCTGAGAGGATAGGCAGAAGATGGTCGGGAGCTCTTTGAATTAACCCCCTCCCAAAGGTTTAGAGCTACCCTGAGGTATGGAGAGGCAGCATAGGACTGAAGCCCACGGAGAAAGACAACCTAGGACAACAGAGGCGGGGCCTGTGAGTGTTTTCTGTAGGAGGTAGTCATATCCCAAGTCTTAAAGGGAATGCATGGCAAGAGCTCTTTCTCAGATGCATAAGACTTGGAGACAATTAAATAACTGTTGAAGAATGTGACTGTCCCCAGAATATGGGGGAATGAGGAGATACTAGGCCAAAAGGACAAACATAAACCCTGATGATCTCAAATCTTTCCTTTCCCGGTGTCATCTTTGACCCCTAAATGTGGTGAGAAAATAGAATCAATTGACATTTGGCTGGGCTCTCAACTGTTCTTTTCCAGCTTCTGGAAGTGTGGGACACACCTAGGGGTGACTGTTGGAAGCCACCTATCTTCCACTCCTCAGTCTAGTTCTTTACCCCAGAAACCTGGAGTGCCTTCCTCCCCTACTACCAAATCCAGGTTTCTAATTTTCTAGACACACTAAGATCATGCTGGGTGGGTAGAAAATAGAAAGGAATTTGGGGGATGAGTGGGAGTGGTCCAGGGCTCCCTCCCATCTCTACTTCACTGTTTCCATGGTAACAATAATTTGTTCTCTTTTCTTTACCCTAGTCTTGTATGCCACTTTTTGTTTTGTGTGCTGTCTGTTTTTTTGGCTCTCATTTCTCTTTTTCCTGAACACACCCAAGCCCGAAGCTCTCTACAGTTAGAAATCTTTGGCCCCCTGTGTGGCTCGTTTCTGGGAAGATGCAGCATTTCTCTGCTGGTTCTTCCAGTTCCGTGCCTTGCCCATAGTAGAGTCTGTAATAGGTCTTTCTGAATTAGTGAATGCTGGTCACAAGCCCATCTAATTTTGCAACCAGTCTGTTTATACCTACCAATGTGAGGTTCTGCTAAAACTGAGCTGTATCCTTACCCGTTGACCTAAAGTATAGGCTTTTGGGGTTCAAGGAACCCCCACTGTTCTACATTAGAAGAGGAGCCAGAAGGGCTAGCATGACATGCCATTCCATGTTCTTAGGAAGCTGCTGCTGACAGCAGGGCATGGCCTGGCAGGAGACTTCACTCTCAGTCCCTGAGTGCTCAGAGTCTGCAAGCAGGCGTGTTCATGGTGCTTCTTCAAGCCCTGCGTTCCTTTCTGGGACCCAGAGAGGAAATATGTCAATATAAAGCTGGGAATATGTGGTTCATCTGCAGCAATGAACGCAGAAAGACAAAACAACCGCCCAAATGAGGTATGAGGTTTGAGCTTGCACGTAAGTTCACAAAACTCAGGATTGCGATTACAACGTGGTTGTGAGAAGGCAAGGTCTTTCTCTGATTGCACGCTTAGAACTAGGAGACTGGACTGGGGTGTGGCTCAGGGATAGAGTGCTTGCCTTGCATGCACAAGACCTGAGTTCTAGTCACAGTATGGTGAAAAGGAAGATGAAAGAAAAGAAAGAAAGGACAAAGGGAAGAAAAAAGACAAGAAAGGAGGGGTAAGGATACAGCTCAGTTGGTAGACTAATATGTACAAGGCCTTCATTGCAAAGCCTGGACACACAGAAACACAGACACACACAGATAAAGAAACACACACACACACACACACACACACACAAACAAACATAGACACAGAGACACAGACACACACCAAGACACAGACATACACAGACACACTCATACACACAGAGATACAGACAAATGCACAGAAACATAGACACAGACACACACAAACACACACAGAGACACACAGACACAAACATACACACACGGACACATAGACACACACACACAAACATACAAAGACAGACACACACACAGAGACATAGACAGACACAGACACAGAAACAGAGATATGGACACACACACACACAAACAAAGACATAGACACACACAGAGACACATAGACAGACACAGACACAGAAACAGAGATACGGACACACACACACACACAAACAAAGACAGACACACAGACATACACACAGACATCTATACACAGACATACAAACACACACAGACACAGACACACACAAACACACAGACACATAGACACACACACACAGACAGACACACACAGAGACACCGACAAACACAAACACACACAGACACAGACACACACAAACACACACACAGGCACATAGACACAAACACACACAGACACACACAGACACACACAAACATACATGCACACATACAAACATACACATACAAACATACAAAAATACAAATACACCTCTAGGGATGTAGCTCAGCATGTAGAAAGGAAGGAAGATGAAACCGGAACTAAAAGTGATGACTGTCCTGCTCACCCAGTGAAGGTAGGGAGTCTTGGTTCTATTACCTTCAACCGTGGGCTTTGCATTTAAGAGCAGAATCAATCAAACTAGAAAACAAGACTCAGGTGGGTAGGAAGGCGAGCCCTCTGGGAACAGGCCACCTCCAGAGGGAAGATTAAGAAGCTGGGTGCTTGGGCAACAGGAGTAGTGACTTGGGGCCAGATGATGTAGAATATGATTGGGCATTTAAAAAATCACAACCTCATGCCACATAGAAAAGGTTGTTTTGTCCTTTGTGGCCTCCTGGTTAGCAACAGGGCAGTTCATATATTACCCGATGCCCGGATGTAAGCAAAGGGGCAACCATAGCAACAGTAAGTTCATTTATTGTTCCTGAGGGCTGTCTCTATCCACGGAGCCAGCAAGAAGACCGGCAGTGTCATGAGCACCCAACCTGCCCGTGAGGCCCCACCAGGGCTGCAGGACACCTGTCTCAACAGTGGCCTGCCCCTCCTCAATATGTTCAATCAGCTCCCTCCTCCTGGAATGAACTTCTCTGCTGAGCCTGAGTAAGACTGTGCAAACAGAAACGGAGATGGGGTGAGTCTCCGGTAGTCAAGCCTGCACTGGTTCCAGAGGCCACGCCCCCACCCTACACTGGCGCCCCTACCCTGCACTGCCGCCCCAGCCCGCCCTGCACTTCCCTCTGTGGCTTCTGTGAGCCAAAGTCATACATGAGACTGCAGTAAACAGTTCTCCACTGCATAATGAGCTCCTTCTTTGAAAAGAAGGCTCCGGACTCCCAGCACCTTTGAAGTGCAGCCCATGAGGGTGCTAAGAACCAGGAGGTTTGGATGAGTTCAAGAGGGCACATGGATTCTCCCTTGCAGCTCTTGTCCTTCCGCCTCCCTGCTTCCTCTAGCGTGCACCGGAGGCCAAGATTCTTGGGAGCTGCGGTTCGATGATGCTTTCCTCCTCTGAGGACCCCACTGCCATCCCACCCACCCTCTGCCTCTAGGGTGCGGCTACAGGCCCTCATTTCCTGAGATGGGCTTGTTCTCTGCACAGAGTGCACAGGGAGGTGGGCAGGCTGGAGCCTGCCCTGTTTACACTTTCCTTTGCTGGTCCTTTCTTCAGAGGCTGTCCTGGCTTTGCAGCTTAGAAGGACCCACTAAGACCACCCACCCCTGTTGATGACACAGAGAGGCCTAGGGGCCTAGAAGCACTTCAGGATAGAGCCAGCAGAGATTACTCTATTCTGCACGCTCTGCGCTCCCCCCCCCCCCCCCCCGTCTTTTACAGTAGAGCAGGCGTGTGCAGGTGTGTTTGCTAGGAAACGCTCCACCATTGAGCTGCATTCCTAGCCCTCCTTTGTACTTCTCATTTTGAGACAGGGACAGGCTAAATTGCCCAAGCTGGCTTTGAACCTTCACTCCTCCTGCCCCAGCCTCTCATGTATCAGCCCCCAGCAGATTACAGATCTGCACCACCACAATGACTCTGTTTCTAAGCATTCACAAACTCCTACAAAGCAACAATGTCTCCAGTTGCCTATAAGCCTTCTGGAAGTGGGAAGTTTCACCTTCGTGCAGAATGTTTGTTTCCGATTTGATTTTTCTAAATTAACGTGAAAATATTGCAGGAACACTGAGGGTGGGGGCATCCTAACCGGGGCTGTTCATGTGCTGAGACCGGATGAAGGAGACCAGAAGGTTGGGCATATTTGCACTTCTGGCCCTGACCCAGGTCTCTGATCTTAGAAGATCAGAAGGTATAATGAATGCAGAGGAAGGGCTAGCATCGTTTGTGCATTTCTAAGGTTACCTAACATTTATTGAGGAACTTCTATGTGTCAGATGCAGTGTTGGGGATGGGTAGTGACTAAGTTCCAATCCCTGAGCACAGACTTTACAGTAGACACAGTGAAGAAGGCTTGTGACATGCACTGCCAAAAATAAGGATGAATCCAGCAGTCCCCGAGTTGCCCCATAGGAAGCAAGAGAAGATGATATTAGTCTATAGGCAAGTCTCTTGGACATTTTCCTGATTAACGATTGATGTGGGAGGGCCTACCCCACTGTGAGTGTTGCCACTCATGGGCAGATGGTCCTGCGTTGTATAAGAAA
This sequence comes from Tokudaia tokunoshimensis, assembly GCA_036184795.1. Taxonomy (NCBI): domain Eukaryota; kingdom Metazoa; phylum Chordata; class Mammalia; order Rodentia; family Muridae; genus Tokudaia; species Tokudaia tokunoshimensis. The sequence continues at coordinate 1,921,015 of BTHU01000013.1, read as the reverse complement.
GTAAGTTTAAGCGGGTAAGCAGCACCCCTCAACGGTCTCCACATTGGTTCGTGCCTCGAGTTCCTGCCCTGATGTCCCTTCACGATGCGCAGAAAGGCGAAAGATCACGAGGATCCTTTCTGCTCCAAGTTGCTTTCAGTTTAATAGCAATGAAAAATAAAAATAAGGCATGCACCTAGGGGGAGATGGCAAGTTGCAAGATGCACCCTCCACTTTGGGTCTCTGATACCACCCAGGGGGTCTAGAGTAAGGAAAGGGAGAGAAGTGAGGAGCCCACCCCACCCAGGGGTGAAGATCCTAAGCCAAGTTTTCCCTCCCAGGCATTGCTGCGGGATGGATCTGCACAGGTAATCGGCTTTGGCAATCTCTGTTGGCTGCCTCACTGCGTTCTTTTATGCGTTTCATGAGACGCCAGTTAAAATTTGCTAAATAAAGAGGGAAGGTTGGCAAGAGAGGGGCAAGTTTTAATAAGGAGAAAATGACCGGTGAGGTGGGAGGCAGACAGGCTGTAAAGCCACGAGGTAGCTTAGCTCAGCACCTAAGGGCCGCTGGGCAGCCTGTGCACCTGAGTGGGCTCCTGTGTGTTCACCTGTCTCTCTGTGTTCACTGAGAGTTCACTGAGAGAGGGGCACAGAATGGATGGGGTAGAGAGACAGATTCCCACAAAACGTCTGTGTGGGGGTTCTACCAAACATTTTTTAAAGATGATCAGGGGGGAAAGGAGACCATATTTTGGGGTCTCCCTTCTCACACCCTCATCCTTTAAACAACAACAACCAAACAACCCCCAAATCATCACTGGAGGATACCTCCTCGGGTTCTGGTTTCACGCTTGTGGCCAGCTCATCCATCTCACCAGAGTCTGGGAGACACAGGCTTCGGTGCTGAGGTCAGCAGTTCTGAGCAACAGAGCAATAAACAGTGGAAGAGGTCTGTCACTAAGCTGAGTGGGATAATCCTGCAATTTAATAATGGACTGGGGGGCGGGGCGCTGCAAGGCAAGAGACAGCCTGACTGGCAGAGGGGCATGGAGGAAGGTGTCTGGGACGTTCCATGAGCCGGGGCTGAGGAAGAGGAAGGCCTTAACTCCAGGGTGCTTTCCCTAGTTGGGAGGACTTTTAATGTCTGTGGCATCATTTGAAACTGAGGGTTGTGCACGAGCCAGGGATGGACAGGAATGGACCAGGAGTCATGAATAGAGACTGAGATTAGACTGGAGGCTGATGACTTTGGCTTGAGCCCAGACTGTACTATTTGGTGGCTGTACTACGTGGTCTCACAGTCACGAGGATACTGTGGGTTGCTTTTTTTGTTTGTTTTGTTGCTGTTTATTGTTTTGTTTTGAGGCAGGGTTTCACTATGTAGCCCAGGCTGTCCTCAAACTTGAGACAGTCCCCTGCCTCAGCCTGAAGAGTGCTGAGACAGACAGCTTCTGCCACCATGTCTCCCATTCTGTGGACTCTTGACATTTTGAGTGCCTCACCTAAAAGGAACAATATGCTGAACTTCACACTTGCTGTTCGTTTTTATCACAACGTTCCAGATGTAGGTGCTGCTGGGTTCCTGGCTTCTGATTTCTTCTGGGTTGGATCTGAGGGTTCAGCTGCCATTCCTGGTTTTCCTCAGCCCTGCAGAGTCTGGTGTTAGGCATTTACCAACACAGCTGCCCCTCCTTTGCCTCTGTGTTTGTTCTGCACATTGTACGAGGTACTTAGGCCTTCCTTGTCTTGTAATTCTCATGATATGGAGTTTTTGCAGAGAAACAAAGTGGAGTTTGCTTTGCTTGTGTGGTTGATGGAGCTAAGACGTGTCACTCTCCACTTGAGAGCATTTTCTGGTTTCTTAGGACCAGGCTTTCCAACCTCATTCCTAGGTACCCCCCTCCCCTGAATGTTGTACCTGGCCCTGCCCAGTGGCAAGTTAATACCTGTTTGACGAATTGACTCAAACTTCCCTTCCTTGCAGTCACATACTCTGTCACAAAAATGTGAAGAGGATTAAGGAGGAATTAAAGTGTGATATTGCTGCTACAAAGTCACCCTGCCCTCAGTGAAGCCCTGAGAATGTCTAAGGCTGACAGGCACAGCACCCAACTCTTCCCAGGGGTGCAGCACGAGGAGAGAGAGTCTTGCCTGCAACAAACAGTGAAGAATAGCTAGTAGGGTCTGTAGCGATGGCAGTGTGCACAGAACACTGCACACCACCCAAGCCTTAGAGAAGCTTCCTCCTCTATCTAGAATCGATCATTTGTCTTCCTCTTGCTCTATCCAGAATCAATCATTTGCTTCCCATTGTCTGAGGACGACTTCTAAAAGTTCCTCTTCCGGTCTCGATCTTAGCTGAACATCCTAGCTATTCCTTTCCTCCCTGGTTGAAGGGGTGTGGAATTATAATCAGGAAGAGTAAGGCTTCAAATATAAATTCTCCATAAACTCAGTCCTTCCCATCCCAGCACTGTACCCCAGCTTCCTGGCCAATTTGAAAGGAAGATATCCTCTGCTCCAGTGTGTTTTGACACAGTGGCCAGGAATCGCGCATTCTTGGCCTTGCTATCCAAGGCCACCAAGCTCCCTTGCACACTTTTTTTTTCCCATGGGGTTTCTTCCAGGACAACAGAAATTATAGGTTTCCCTCTGGCCAATGTTTTGAAGAACTATGGTATTTCTCTTCTTTTCCAACTAAGCTCTGATGTATGCAGACTCCCTGTAATTATGGTATAATTGGATTTAACTATTGGTGTAGAACCAGTTTTCAACACGGTTCCTTCAAATAATTTGTTTGCTTGTTAGAAAAAAGGACAGTCTTGGTGGTTCTAGGAGCACACATGCCTGGTCCCTCACTTTTCGTCCCAAGGCAGGAAGAATCACCAGAATAAACATGGACAGTTGGTGGGGTTGGTTGATTCGTGGTGCCTCACACTAGAAGATTCATTTCTCCTAAAAAGGACATGAGATGAGGTTTTCTAGGGTCCCAGTGTGAAGTGCCCCAGCCTTTCTCATTCCATAGTCAGGCAGATTTTTTAAATGTCTACACTGGAGGTTCAGCCTGGTACTGGCTTCTAGCTTTTGGCTTCTGTAATGTTTAGAGCTATGTATAAAGTTCCCAAGTTGGATCACTTTACACAAAACTTTGGATTTGAGTCTCTTCTTAAAAAAGAAAAACAAAACACATAAAATTTTCATTATAGCAGTATGCTAAAGCTACTCTTTCAGAGGGGGCAGCTTGTCTTTGGTCTCCTTGCTGGCTCTTGTCGCGTATCCACTTAAATTTCTTCACTCTGAGGGCTTTGACTTTGTATCTCCATTTTTCTCCCCAGTCCCTCATGTCTCAGAGATAAGAACTCATTTTTAGTGTGGTGTGACTATCCTCTGCTATCCTCTGCTAGTCACAAACTTTGGGTGAGCAACTTAACACTCTAGTAACTGCTTCCAAATCTAGTGGGTCACACAGCCTCTTGTCATGGGCTGGTGCGAGTCTCACATAGCATAATTGTTGCTTTTCCATTCCCCCGTTCAGCTCCAAATGAAGCTGAAAAATGACCTTGGCATCAATTAAGACAAAGATTTCCTGCATGGAAAGACAGCTGGAGAGTTTACTTATTGGTTTTTTTTTTTTAAATCTCATCTCTCAAACAGGCAATTGCAGAGATGCAAACCCACTTGCTAAAAGTCTCTCCATGAATCAAAAATAAAGCTAGGTGTCCTGGACTCTCAGTCCCGTATTCATCTGGCACTTTACAGACCACCAGCCCTGGACTCTTCAGCTTAAGTGAAGGGGGAGTAAGTGTGGGGTTTCTATGGCTTTGAGCACGGAAAAAGACAATAGCTTTGCTTACTGTTTCACTCTCTAATGAGGTGGTTTGTTCGGCTTCCATTCGGTATACCTCACCTTCCTTTCAGAACTGACTGTGTTGTTTGGGTGTGCCATTCACATTGGTGCTGTAATCATCCTGTTCTGGTGCTTCCAAACGAAATAACAGCTGACCTTATTGGGACTCATTTCCTCTCTACCACCATGATCCTTTGTGGAAACCCATGTGGTCAGCAGGTGCCTGTCTTCACTTGCAGACGGCCCAAGGGATGTGGTGAAGTGGAGGCCAAGTTACTGAGTGTGTGTGGCAACAGTTGTGTTTCTCCTAAGGTGATTCAAGCTCCATTTGACTTGAAAGACCTGGGTTTTAGCCTGTGTCTGCTATCAAGGACTTTATATGACCTTGGATAAGTCACTTTGTGCCTCTTTTGTCTTTGTGACAGGGCTGGAGAACATGTGTTCAAAGATTCCTTCCACCTCAAAGTTTTAGATGACTTACTGTTATTTGGAGATAAGGTCTAGCCCAAGATGCCTTCAAACCTGCAGTCCACCTACCTGCTTCATCATCTTGAGTGCTGAACTTAAGGTGCGCTTAAAACCACTTTAGATGGTTTTAGAAGTAGGACTTGAGTTCCTTGGATGGTTATCGACTTCGGCAAAGATCCAGATCTGACTTCTGTGCGATAGAAGGAAAATTTATGATTCTGACATGGGACCCATGGAGGCAGAGGTCAGGGATTTATGGCATGTGGTGGCAACTTTTGGGAATCCCAACAGATGTGAAGAATGCCAGCTTGCTAAGTTTGTTTGAGTGTAGTTCAGGAGTCAGGTGATGTTTTTAGGAGATAGGCAATGTAGAAGTGGATGCAGAGGTCTTGGCAACTCCATCCTGAGGCTTGTCAATCAAGCAAAGCATCTTTGGGAAATAGGTTTCATTCAGACTTACCTACCTCAGAGACTTGTGTGTGGGAAGGGTGAGTCAGGCAGGATGAGATTTTAAAGACGTTCATTCTTACCTGGTAGTGGGGGTCAGGCCAGAGTGGGTGTGTGAATAGGGTTGTGAATTTCTCCTTCAAATTCCGCTGAATGATTTGTACCAAAGCCTTTAGTCCCTTTGAAGCTGTGCAGCTGGTGTCTGCCTTTGGTCTTGTCGTATTCTATCGTTGGGTGATTCAAGTTTTTAGAGGCGGAAGTGTTATCCAGATGCAAATATTTTGACATTTAAACAGTGCTGGCTCAAGACTCTGACAGGGTAGAAATCAGTGTTGATTTTGCTTATATCCTACCAGGATACTTGGAATTGCTTGATTGAAAACTCAAGAAAGGAGCAAATCTCTTTGGAAAGCAGAAATAATTGGGAACTGGGCTAGACTGTATAGTACTGTATTGGTCATAGCTCTTCCAGGAGGAATCTGAGCTCATCAGTCCCACCTGTCTTGCTTTCTTGAAGATTTAGCTCACGGTGCATCCTGGGATCCTGAGAACACATGAGTCACCCATTGTTTTCTGTCTTTAGCTGGCATATGCTATGGGATCTTCTAGATGTTATCTTCCTATATACTTTAGCCCATTATGATCTCTTAGGCTCTGATCTGTGACCATTGCATTTTGAGCCCCTCAGACTTGTTCTTAATTACACATATGTGTGTGGGGGAGGGAGGATGATGTGTGCATGTATGTGGAAACCAGAGGCTATTAGCTATCTTCATCAATTGCTTTCTGCCTTGTTTTTTGTTTTGAGAGTGTCTCTCACTGACCCTAGAGCTTGCTGTTTAGGTGAGGTTGGCTGGCTTGCCTACCCACAAGCCCCAATGTCTGCCTCTCTAGTGCTATGATTATAGATGGGCAACACTGTTAACAGGATTTTTATATGGGTTTTGTGGATTTGAACCCAGCTTCTCTTGTGTGTATGAAGAGCATTGTACCCATTAAGTCATCTCTCCAGGCCCCTATACACTGTTTTATATTGACCACTAATTATTTCCTGTGCATTATTTGCCTCTTTACAACCTCTGCACATTCTAGAATCCTCGGGGTCATGGAATGTGTCCTCTGTCTTTTTCGGATAGTCCTGGGCTCCATCTTCTGGCTTCACAAACAGCATAGTCTCTCATGTTCACAGTCTTTGCATTACATATGATTCTTATGGGGAGTTTCCCCTGTGTGTACACTCTTCCCTAACTCCTGCTTTGCTGCCGGGAAGATGAACCTTTCTGTGCAACAGGGGCCCCGCAGCTGCCCTGGCATGTTATCCACATCAGCTTGAAGAAAGCTGTCTCTAAGTGCCCTGGTGAGTCAGAGGGCCCCTCCTCAGACACAGGAATTCCAAGATCTTGCAGGCACACACTTGCCCATCAGAGGAACCATTCCAGAACCACCCCCAGCCCTGTCTCTGGCTGGGAAGGGTCCTCACTTTTACCTCATTTAAGGAGATTTTTCCATCATCCCCTGGTTGCCCTGACTTGTCAGGAGGAGATGGCAGTGCAATTCAGAAGGTCATTCCTAGGGGCAGGGGCAGGACAAAATGTCACCTATAGAGAGCTGGGGTGTTGCTGGTGGGCAATGCACAGGAAGGGAGAACTGTCGGATTCTCTGCTTTTCTGAGTAGAGATCAGGTTGTGGTGTGGCCTGGCCTCTAACTACTTTGCCATCTCCTGTGACTAACTCCCTCCCCCCCCCCCCAGATCTTGTTAGATTTAAACTGCAGCTCTCAAACTCAAGGACAAAGAATACTTTATCAAGTGATCTGTGATGCGTTCTAATTTCTAAGGAAGAAACAGCTGTGTGGTTGAAGCAGGGAGAAGAAGCACTCTTGTTCTCAATTACTTCAGATTTTCCCCATGAAGTCTTGCCAGATCTGCCCAGGAGCATCGTTTGAAAGCCCTAAGAGTGAATGAAGCCTTCTAAGCCCATTCTAACGTATGAAGTGTCTACACTCTTGATGCTCAGAGCGTGGTCTTCGCCAGCAGCAGGCACCAATACCTTGTTAGGTACCATCATGTCAGACCCCATTTGAGACCTACGGACTCAGAATCTACATTTTAAAGGGTCACCCAGGTGCTTTCTTCAAATGATATAGGGACCAGGTGACCATAAGACCTAGGGGCCATTGTGCTTTTGACTGAAGCACATAGACTTGGACAGCTGAGGCTGGAAGTGTGGACCATACCTCTTTTATTCCATTTCTGGTACTTTGGTGTATTTCTTGTTTGCTGGAGGGAACCAAGTACCGGAACAATGGGATTGTTCTGGTTGCTCTGAGGAATGAGTGTTGGTAAGTGTTGGAGACTCATCATGTATGGAACAGAATGAACGTGTCAGAGACACAATAGTGACCCCACTGGGCCCTGTGCTTACACTCCTGCAGCGACTCCATTCTCACTTCAGCACTAGGATATGGAGCTGACTTGGACTGTCAAGGTGCTGTATTTTGGTCTTTAATCTGGCCTTTTCTGTTGTTAGTGTGTGTTTCTTTGCCTTTGCCAATCCTTACTTTCTCCATGATGAAGCAAAACTTAAAGGTGAAGTGGAATATGTGGAAATGATACCAAGCTGGTGAGGGGTAGACACAAGGCAACTGAGGATCACTGTAGCTGTGTCTTCTGACACAGAGTGACTAAGGACCACTGTAACTGTGTCTTCTGACACAGGGAGACTGAGGACCACTGTAGCTGTGTCTTCTGGCCTTCAGAACTTCCCTTTGCAATCAGACATCCTTGAAGCTGTAGTGTGGTTGTTACTACAATGAAAGAAGCTAAGGCATGAAAGCATGTTTCCACACATGCGTATTTACTCAGGATCTACATCCTCAGAAGATATGACACATTTCTTTGGTGGGATTTTGTGGAGGATCATGTGAAGAAATACTCTATCTAAAAGGGAGACCTGGTCTGTTATGATTTAGGATAGGAAAAGGACCATCTTACCCCATAAATACATCACCTCCTTCATAGTTACAAAGGCCTCTTTGAAATTCACAATGTAGAATCTCCTTAATTCTTGAAACACCCCACTCCAAGTTCTCTGGGGTATTGGTTTTGTTTAGCTTTGTTGAATAAACTTCTGCTCAAATTATGTCTTCTGACTGAATTCTTTCCTTCAAGGAGAGGAATAGAGGGGAGAGGAGAGGAGAAGGGAGGAGTAGGGGAGGGGAAGCGAGAGGGGGAGGAGAAAGGAAAGCTCAGGGCTGGAGGGTGTTAGCAAGAGCACTCTACAAATTACAAAGTTCTAAACTCAGGATGTGTTTGTATAAATTCTATTCTTAACAAGCTCCCAGAGTTTAGCTCTAGCTGGTCTTAGGGGTCAATACTTGTCTGAGACCAATGGTCAGCTTCCTTCTTGACTCTCAGCCTGCACTTTCTCTGCCATAACAGTTTCCTTAAAGTCTCTAGAACTTGATTAATCAAGTGCTGGTTTGTTAAAAAGGGTTTTGAGAAATTGAAGAGAGGAGAAAGGAAAAATCTAAAACAATTCTTAGAATTCAAAATGAAAGGACAATTGGTTTATTACTGTTATGCCCCTGCACTTAGAAAATTCTGGGAGTGCTTTCTTGGCTGGATCTTTTCATGCGGCCAGAAGCTGGGACGGGGCCTTGAGTCAGCTCTGAAGATGAACTTGGTATTTCTCTCCAATTAGTTAACGTCCTCACAGCCATTTCTGGGAACAGTACTTCCTGATGATCTGAAATCATGTTTGTGCTATGGGGGAGGATGTTCAGGGGAAATTTATAATTTTTGCATTTATACTAATAGAGAAAGGAGCCATTTAAAATTCAGACACTGGAGATTTTCTTCTGATTTATTATTAATTTTCTTGTTTCAAAATTTAAAATCTTCCTCAGCCCAAAACATTTTAAACCAACTTTCTCTGTCTCCCCTTCTTCCTTCCCTCTTTTCTTCTCTTTCTCCCCAACTCCTTCTCTTTCTCCCCCACTCCTCTTTTCCCCTCTCCTCTCTCCTCCTTCCCTCCCTTCTTTCTATCTTAAACTTAAAATGTTTTCCTGTCTCAGCCTCCTGAGTGCTACAATTACAGGGATATTATACCACACCCGGTTTAAGAATAAGGTTTTACCACCAAGAGTGGGCTTGATTTGACATCTAAATATCTGGAACTTAAGCAGGTTGGTAACTAGAGGGCAGCCTCAGCCCTGCCCTGGCTTGGCTGTGCAGCTGGTCCTCTAGCCTTCCGTCCCCCCTGCTCAGCCCAACCCTTGCCTTTCATTGCTGGGCTGCACTGAGGGAGATGCTTTGCTGGTTGTGTGGACACATGGACTTTGGTTTGGATGAGAGGAGTCTGAGGAGGTTTGAGAGGAGCTGTTGGGATGAAGCCCTGGAGTTCTCTTAAACATGTTAAGGCCCTTCCCTGCATGGTGGTGCAGGCTGACAATTCCAGTTCTGGTGAGGTAGAAACAGGAGAATCCTTGGGGCTCACTGACCTGCCAGCCTCGTCTAATCAGGGAGGCTCAGCCTGGTAAAAGAGTCTGTCTCTCAAAAACCAAAATGAATGGCACCTGAGGATGAATGACAGCTAAGGTTGACCTCTGACCTTGCTCTATATTTTGTGTGAGCCTGTGTGTGCATGTGTGTGTGTGTGTGTGCATGTGCACACACACAACCCGGGTTTGGCTGTGCTATTCAGCTGAGTCCAAGAGTCTGAGAACTTTGGAGGAGGATCTGTCTGGAAGGTCCTGCTTGATAGCCAGGGCTGACAGAGCAGAGAGTGAGACTACCCTAGCAATATCTGCTCAGGGCTGTCCACCTTCACTGAAAGGTGATGGGCCATCTGAGGCCCTTTGTGACTTGATAAGATTGCCCTCCACTAATGCAGCATCTTTCCTGAATATCCAAGATGACGATCAATTCTAAAGCACTTTGGGAGTTTGATTTGGGAATTCTCTCATGACGGAATGGAGGGATATAAACTTCTCCACTGCCTTTCATATATTCTGTAGAGGAACTTCCCATATCTAGTGCTTCCCAGAGTCACAGCCTTACTCCCTGTCTTTGTCCTAAGCCTAAGATTCTTTCCTCCACGAGTCTTATCATCTTTATCTGGATATTACACAAGACTCAAACCCAACCAATACATAACTGAGTTCATCTTCCCTTCACAGTTGATCTCTTACATCCTGCTGAGCTCCCATGGCTTCAGCAGTTACCTGTGATTCTTCTAGATGCTTTGGTTTCCATACACTAATCGTTATGACAACTCATCAACTCTAGTGTCTTAATGTGACTTGAGTCGAATAATTTCCATCCACTCTGATTACTCTTCCCCTAGACTGTGGCTCTAAGTTGACTCCATTAGATTCAGCCACTAAGATAGCAGAGTGGGCTGTTTTAAAGCAGCCTTTGCTGTAGAACTCCTGCTGGAGATTTCATTACCTTGAATTCCAATAACTATAGTATGTGCCCTTTTTACTGGCCTTTTCCTTAACCAAGAATAGCTAGTTCCATTTCTTTTGTTTATGGCAGAGAAATCTATGAAAACATAAAGCCTTTGTCTAATGCTAGGTACCAATAGACACTTAGCTATCAATTAGATACCTAGATCCATTTCCTTGGAAAACAGTTAACCAGGAATGGATGGCTGTGCCAGGTAATTAGCAGAAATTTAATTTTAAAATGAATTTGATATTTGAGCTCAATTTTCCATTTCTTTTCATCTAACTATGCAGATCTCTGTCTCTGTCTCTCTATCTCTGCCTCTCTCTGTCTCTCTGTCTCTCTCTCTAGTTTCCTTTTCCATCTCTCTTCCTGTGTAGACCCCAAATCCCCAGCATCTTTCCCCTTTCCCCAAAGACCACTAAGGAAGGCAAGAGCTAGCAGTAAGAGATCAGGCATCTCAAGTTTCACCCTCTGCAAAGTCAGTGTGAATGCTTTCACTTCTCATTCTGGCATCAGAACATGACATGACATGTTTTGCTGATGCTCCGTCTTAGACCTGTTGGAGAGGAAAGGAAGCCTGCCATGGTTCATTGTTTCAAGAGAACTCCTCATTTTTTTTTAACTCACGAGTGGGGGTGGGGAAGAGGAGACCTCATTTAATTTCACAACCGTCCCTTGCTGTCCAGACTTGCTCAGAAGCCTTGAAGGGGCCAGATACTTTTGTGGGAGTATCTTCTGCTTTGAGAAGAAAATATTTTCTAAACAAGAGGTCATAGAGACCCTTGCACAGCACTTGAATAGCTATACTATTTCTACTGAAGGGAAGCAAGTTGCTTGGCTCTGGCTTGCTTGGGTTGGGGTGCAAGGTAGGAAGGGGGCTGATGTTTGTAGGGTAGAGGGCAGGAAGTGTTGTAATGAGGAAGGATAAGAAAATAAGCTTTCTTAGAAGAATCAGAGTTGATGGTCTAAGTTATTTGTTCTGAAAGAAGCAAACACGTGATTCTGCGCAGATAGATAATTCTCTGGATTTGAGAGGAGTCTTTTGATCTGCAAGAGAATTTCAAGGCACAGCAGATCATAAGAGACATGTCAGGCTTTTACACTTTCAAACAAAGGTAAAAGGCATGGGTTTTGCAGCTGGCTTGCTTTGTTGTGATGCTCTGATAATAATTTGTCAACATTTTTTATTTATCTCAGCTCTTCATCTGATTGACTTAAATGATTAATTATATACCAGTTTTACTTGATGTCTTGATTTGCAATTTGTTACTCCTGTTAATTTTTTTTTAAATATTGGATAAAAAACATTGCATGTCTACTGAAATTGAACAAATTGCCTGCCTTTATTTTATCTAGAACATGAACTCCAGTAACATAATGTTATTGACTAAAACTTATTAATGATTAGACATTTCAAAGCATCTGTCTGTCTGCTGGAATTGCAGATCTAGAAATCCAGGGACAAAAGGGGTGGCTATTGGTGATCTCCTAGTGGGTCTCAGTCAGGATTTCTAGGAACACATACTGTTGTTTTGGATTTTTATAGTGAGGAGACTAAGGGGAACAGTTTCATTTAATGCTGGACACATACAGTGCCAAGTACTTGCAGCAGGGGATTTCCTGTCCAAGTGACAGTGCTGCCTCTGGTGAGCACTGTCCCATCCCTCTGCTTAGACAGAAGGACACCCCCCCCCCCGGCCCAAGCCAATGAAATAGCAATAAGCAACTCTGTTTCTCCTACTCCCATATGTTGGTCTCACCCATAGTTCAAAACCCAGTAAGAAGAAACTCTTCATTCTACAGGGAAAGAACCAATCAAGTCTGGTATTGCTTGCAAGACCTGGGTGTCTTTTCCTTCATATCCTCTTGGGGCCATAACTTATACCACCACAATGCTTAAAATAGTAAGAAGAATAATGGAAACCAAAATTTGGAGAGGACAGTGGCTTGAGGAAACTGATGAGTGAGATAGAGAAGCTGGAAGCTCAGGAGATTTCAAGTGGTTTTCATCAAGACAGGGTCAGTCAAATTCGAGCTTTGTAAGCGTGAGCTCAGGTGTTCACATGGAGTTGAAGTTTTCCCGTTCAGGTGATCCATCTTCATGTATTAAAGACAGATGCAGGGAAACCCCAAAACTCTTGCTTTCCATAATCATAAAGAATGGAAAAGTTTCCAGAATAAAGAAGAAAAACAACCTGCTTCAGAGGTTGACTGTATGGGAACTTGCACCTGTTAAGATTGGTTAATGTAACTGAAACAGACTGCATGCATGTTCAGAAAAGAGTGAGATAGCCTGTGTCCACCTGCTTTGATACAGCATCATAATCTGACTTTTCATGGACTGGCTGCATGAAAAAAAAAACATGAGTATCCACAGACCTACAGTATGATAGTTTCCACAGTGAACTCAGTAGCTAGGACCGCAGTTGCCTTGTTGTGCCATACTGCAGAGGACTACCTAAAAGAAACACAGTAACAGATATGATTTCTAAACTTCAGTATTGTAAACTTTGGTATATGAAATAGTCTTAGGAATAATCTCTAGGATCTGAGAGATATCTTAGTCAGTAAAATGCATGAGATTCTGAGTTTGGGTCTCTAGTACTCACAGAAAAACTGGGTACAATGACCTGCTCCCGTAATCCCAGTGTTGGTGGCCTTAGGAGATGGGCAGATTTCTAGAACTCACTGTCTAGTCAGTCTAACCTAATAAATTATGAGCTCCTGGTTCTGTGAGATAGCCTGACTTAAAAATAAGGTGAAGAGGGGTCAAGGAAGATACCCATTATCATGCTGTAGTTTTTGTATTCATGTGCTTGTGCACCTATACACAACTACAGGCAAACATATACATAAACAACATATATCACCACCACCACTACCACCATCACCATCATCTTTATAGATTAAAAGACTGAGTCAAAAATTAAGGTGATATTTAGCACCTATGAATGTTAATTTACTGCATCAAAGCTCAAAAATCAATTATGAGACCACAGATAGGGAAGACCTTATTTTGCAGATGTTAATTTTGAAAAGTGAAGGGCTCCTCACTGGACTGTAAGCAGAGAATGAAACAATAGTATGTAGTTTTCACAAAAGTTAATGTAATATAAGGTGTATACAGAGAAGTGTATTAGGTTGCTTAGGTACTTGGGAAACATTGTATGAAGACTGATGGAAAGACCATCTAATGCCTGGACTGAAAAGGAAACAACTCAAAGGTTTCCTTATGATGAAGAGGAAGAGAGTTTACCTAACAAGGACTTAAGTAGAATAAAGACTATTTGGAAGAGGTTAAAAAGAGAAATATTTTAGCTGGGTATAAAAATGTAGAAGTAGTCAAGAATAAACTTATATGCATGCTCACTGTAGCATTACACACTGAAGCCTATAAGTAGAGAAATGAGAAAACAATATTCCTTCCAGACATAGTGGAATAAAGTAGCATACAGAGGAAGCAGACCCTAACATGCACTACAGGGATATTCTTGGGCACTATACTAAATAATTTAAGCTGGCCATAGAAAGATAAGCACCCTGTAACCCATAGATATAGGGTGATGCAACTGTCAGACTCACAGAAAGTACCAGGCACTTGGAAGAAGAAAGCAGGGCACTATTGTTGATTGGGGCATTTTGGTCTGAAAAGAGGGAAATGTCCCAGAGAAGGATGGTTGTAGTGTACAATACCATAGATGTACTTAATGGCACTGATCCCTATATTTTACAATGTTTAAAATGGAAACATATAAATCACATATATTCTACCAGTTAAAAAACACATCAAGGACTTCACTGCTGATAGAAGAAGCTCTAAAAAATAACGCTAGAAAAAGCTGGGATGTCCTGACAGGAACTGAGTGTCTTGTGTCTCTAGCTGGATGGTAAATGGTTTTGTGTGCTGTGCTTTAAAGGGAATTTCATGATGAGAATGTATTTCAGAGCATCAACTCTGCTTGAAAAGAGAGACTTGGTCTGTGCCACAGATTGAACAGGCCCATACCTTCTTGATATTGGCATACATAAAAGCATATTTATCTATAATATGTCATGCACACAGAAGATCATGCATTCTAACCAGCACACAATCCAGTGTGTATGATGCTTTTAGCTTTTCCAGGCTCTGTGAGGACATTGAAGTCCCTCCTTGACCTTGACTACTGCCAACAGCCATACCTGTAACTTTATTTTTTTTTCAAACCCAAATTTTAATGATGGTTCTTAAATGCTTTAACCCCCCTTTTAGCCCACCACCCAGCAGAGGTAGTGGAAAAGAAAGGATACAGGGAAGTGGACCTGTTTAGAAATGGTTCTTTGGAGTAACTCCCATCTCTGTTGTCTGGAAATTGGCAGGTCAGGTCACCAATGGCAGCTCAATCCACTCGCATACACTTCATGGATATAACAGCAGTCCAGTGCAGTAGAGTCAGGATATCAAAAACAAATCATCATCAGTAGCACTACCTAGCAGAGTCAGCCAGGCCTCAGTCTTGGCTTGAGTCAGTAGGAGGCAGCAGCAGGAAGACCACGAAAAGTTCTTGGCTGTGTCTCTCTCAGCAAAGCAAAGATCAGTGAAGATGACCCACAAGCGTTGCACAGCTGGCTCTATAAGCAAGCCAAGCTCAGCCTCGGTCATTGTCCGTCTAGTTCTATTTATGCCCTCCAAACATCACGTGTCCTTCATGGGTCTTGCCTCACCATGTGTCTTGCCTCAGCACGTGCATCCATCTCAGCTGACGTCACTCTGCCAAATCACCCCGTGTGTAGAAGTAGCAAGAAGCCACAGCACAACACCAAAAGTTTCTTTGTGCGTTCCTCCCTATGGAGCCCCGACAAAAGCAGCTCAATGATGCAGTGTAAGGCAGACCAATACATGCATGTCACTAGTGAAGAATCCTTCATCCCAATGTCCTTTCATGTGCTTGCTTTAGCAGAACATCCTTTTACCTGTGTCTGCTTCAATGAAATGTTCCTTTATGAGTCTGCCTTAGTCTTTCACTTGTGTCCACTTCAGGAAAACACTTCTTCATGTGTTTGCCCCGGCAAAACACCATCCAATATGACTGACTTTCCAAAGAACCCTTAAGTTTCCACTTCACATACCTATCACTTTTTCATGTCATTACCTGCTTCCCAACAACAGCCACTCTCCAGACTTTTGTGAGGGACAATTGTTTGCTTTTAAAAAGTGACCCTACTGCTTATTATGCATCTGTAAACCGTGTCAGTTACTTTTCCCACTTTGGACACCGTGCTTATCATATGTTGAGCTTTCGTTTGCTGCTGTTGCCTTTAGCTCACTGTGCTTTTAAACCCACCCTTGTAGATGCAATTGCAGATTGTAGATGCAGATGCAGCTGCAATTAATTCCTTTCCAAAAGATCAGAGTGTTCCCCTGTGAGCATATGTCACTGTTTATCCATCATTTCTCCTGTTGATGGACATCTGGGCCGTTTCCAGATTTTAGTTTTCGTAGCTGTTGCTGGCTGGTAGGAATGTTTGAGTGTTTGATTTCTGATGCTCATGCATGAACTGTCTCTAGGGAATGCACCGGGATTGGAAGTCCTGGGTTGCAGGGTATATATATCTCCCAAGTTTTGAGATAGTTGCAGTGACTCTATCACTTTCCATCACACAGCGGTGTGGAGTTCTCATTGCTTTTCAGGTCCATACTTCATTCTTTATGGAGGAATTAGGGACGGGAAGGAGGATGCCAGCTCAGGCATCCCTTCCTAAAGTGGGGGGAAGTATACTTGAATAACACTAAGAGAAAAAAAACATCTTGAATTAATGTATGTGCCATCTCTGAGTTAAGTGGTTTCCAATTGTATTCTAAGTATATTTAATGGGGACAGACATTCAGTTTGGAAAGATGAAAAGTTCTGGAGAGAGATAGTAGTACCAAGAATCTTTCAGCCTAAATAGTCATGCCCTCTCTCCATCCCTTAGCCCCCAAGGTCATAATACCTGCTCACCTAGCACCAGCTGTGTTTGCAATCCAGCAGTTTTGAAGGGACTCTACTGTTACAAAGAAAAGAAAAGGAAAAAAAAATAAAAAACATTAGCAGCAAGATGCTGTCAGCTGGGTTGCGCTGCCTGGCATGAGGCTGACCCAAAAGTGAAAATGAGCATCTCCTAAGAGGATGTTACTGCCTGCTCAGCATTGTGTAGAGGGTTCTAGGGCTAACCCCTTGGAAGTCAATGTCAGTATGGCACTTTAGACCCTTTCCTGGTCTAGAGGTTTTAATAAGTTGTTTGGTTTTTCAGTTGCCTCACCTACAAAAATGGGCAATTATTGTGTCTGCTCAGTAAACATTGTACACACAGCCGTATTGACAGAGAAAGCTAACAGTTAATGAGTGCTGGGATGAGAGTTTGTTAGGCACGTGTAAAAGCAAGCCATGGCGCATAGGTCTTAGCTGACAGAAGCGGGGCTGAAGAGGCCCTAGGAGAGCTTCCTAGGGATAGTTAGACTCCATGGTGTAGGAGTCTCAAATGTCAAGAAAGAAAGAGTGTATATTACAGAGCAACAAGATAGAAAGGGGCAGGTCACAGTCTAAAATTTGAATGTGTTGGAGTCAAAGTTAGAACTGTGCACATGTGGTTTAGAGGTTCGGTAAGAGGGGGAAAGGTGCCAGGGTGAGGATGAGGTAATGCAGCTGGAGCCCTGAGGCCCCACAGGCTGAGATTTGGGTCAGAAGAAAGGAAGGGTGAACACCAAAGGCTGTACCTGTTGTGAACAGAAAGAGTTGGATGGTGGGGGGGGGTGGGGGGCAAAGGGTATAGAGATTACTAGTCATGGGCCTGAGGACCACACCAGACCAGTAGCCTGGCTTTATCACCTATCTTTAGAGAGATTACTATCTACCATTTCAAAGTGAGATTTTGCATCCAGTTCAGACTGTCTAGTGGTGTCTGTGCTCAGGAAGGGTGAATATGGAACAGCCTGGGGTTCATCTTCGCACCACACCTCATCCTATCTCTCTGCCCTCGTGGGCATCTCATCCCAGCTTAATGGGATCAGGACTGTGGTAAGGCTCTTAGGATGATACCAGCAGCCCTGTGGTTCTGAGGAGTAGAGGTAAGAGAAAGTTTCCCTTTGGAAGATTGTGGGAAAAGTGGTAGGGCAGCCAATATGTCTTGAGAACCAGGTTCATATGAAAAGGGGACAAGTCTAAGGTTATGAAGGAGGATCAGGGATTTTCAAGGTTGTTCTTAACCATAGTATGTTTTAGGCCATCTTGGGATACAGGGCACCTTGTTTAAAACAAAACAACACCAGAAGCTCAACTCGTCACAGTCCAGTGGCTGGCTGGAGTCACTGATATGGAATAGGACATACAAGACATGTTGATAGAGACCCTGCTAGGACACTGCGGGAGGACCCAGGTGTGGCAGTAAGAGAGAGTCACAGGGAACAGAACTTCTAAGTCTTCTCTCTCTGCGATGTGCCCAAACCACAGAACCTCAGATACATTGTAAACTGAGATCCATCTCTCTAGTAAACCCTGTATCCTTCAGGGCCACAGAAGTCTGTGACAACCAGAGAGACTGATGCTTGTCAGATTTGCATGGGATTCTCTCCCTGCTTGGCTCCTGCCTCATTAGATAGCTGAGGCTATCTTACTCACCTCTGTTAATATGTGCTAAGTGGACTTCAAAGAGGCATCTGTTGGTAAATCGTGCTCCTGATTCTGTGAAAGCAGCTTGCAAACATGGGCACAGAGCTCATTGCAGAGTAAGGACTGCTATATGTTAAATTAGACACGCCTCAAGTAAAGACATGACTCTTCCACCTTGTCACTGACACAGCATCTCTCAGTCAAACCCAGAAACCACCAATATGAAGTCTTGCTATTGTGCTTATTTTGAAGATTCTTGCTCTGAGACTGGAATGACAGGCATCGGAAGCGACTTGCAGGCATTAGCCCCTGACTGTGGTTATTGGGGTAAGTTGGTAAACTTGAGAATATGGAAAGACAGGACATCGTGTCATTAGCTCTGTCTACAGCTTTATAAACCTTCTCAAAGCCCTACTACCTGTTTCAAATTCAGAAGGATCTGTGACCCCAAAATGGCTTCCAATTCAGATTCTCAACTCTAGGATGTCATCACCGGCTCCCTTCTGGCAGCCCCTGTGAAATGCCCACAAGGCAGAGAGCCAGAATGGAGGTGTGGTGCGGAGAGAACCTCGAACTGATTCATGTTCATCCTTTTCCGTCTGGATTTGGTGTGAACTTCCTTTGCCATTCTTCTATTCTCTCCTTGTCAAACGACAACAGTAAGAGGAATCAGAAAACTCAGTTTCTGACCTTGTCTCTCTTCAGCCTAGACAAGAAAATGTCTTATTAAAAATAAAGAGAGAGGGGGGATGATATTTAATTTTATTGGGAAGAAGGATCATTGGAGAAGAGTGCTTGTGGCTAAATGAGGCCATCAAGAGACCAGAGCATGCACAAATATGAAGTAATATCTCTCTACTCTGAGAGAGGCTGAAACCCAATTTCCTAAGCTTCAGGTGGGCAGCTCCGATGCTGGAGGTATCACAGCCTCCTTCGCTGAACCATTTCTAAGGCTTCAACTCTGCTGTGAAAGCTAAAAATGCAAATGAAATGGGGCCATTTACAGAAAAACTATCCCGCTAACTGTGCTTCAGGACAGAAAAAAAAAATCTACAGCTCTGAGGGCAATCTTAGTCAATGGGACTCACAGGCGAGACAGCGCTTTAGTCTGACAGATAATGTGCGCAGCACTTCTCCCGAGTGAGCTCAGAAGTATTTAAAGAAAAAGGAAAATCACCCTGTTAGATTCATTACTCTTCTGAAAAAAACTATCTGGATTTGCCTTCACTTCTGGTCTGAGAATTCTTAAATGGGTGTTGCTGACAGTGTGCAGGTGCTCTCCTAGGAAAAGCCTTGCTTCTGTGGCTCTAGGAGCCAGGCTGCAGTTAGTTTTCAGGAAAGTGATGTGGGGTGGGTGTGTCCTGAAGAAGCCCACGTGACCTGTGGATGGGTTTCCCTCCAGGATACCATCTCCACCAGTCCTCCTTGGTTTCCTTAGCCAGCGCCCTCTTCCTGTTCTCTAGACCAGTTTTCTCAGGCCTTTTCTCTCCTTCCCTTGCATGCCTGGCTCTCAGTTGTTTCCTTCAGAGGATGCAGATGCCAAGGGTGGGGATACCCTCTCCCCTTGACTCCCGGCCATAAAACTTAACAAATGGTCTCTGTGTCTCCACGTGTCTTCCTCTCTATTTCTCATTGTACCCACGTGCTAACTCTGCTCTGTTCATCCATTCCTCCACTTTCTCTCTGGAATTTTCCTTCTCAGTTCCTCTAGCAGCTTGCTTGATCAATTCCTGTCCCCCACTCCCCCCCCTGCTGCTGTCTCTTACCCAGTCTCCTCTTCTCAATTATTTCTCTCTTTTTTTTTATGAGCTTCATTTTTCTCTCTCAGCTTCCTCCTGCCAGCACTTGGCCCTGATACAGCTTCTATCTTCTCTCTGATGCCTTTCTGGTTCTTAACTCCCCCAGCTGCTGCTTTCTGTTTAAGGCCACGTCTATACCAGTCTCCCTTTTCCCATTCTACTCCATGAGCTGACATTTGCTATCTCTACTCAAATGACCCTCAGCAGGCCATCGTTGAGGTACTTTCTCCAAGGACAAATTGTAAGTCATACTGAAAATTCTTTTTCCTTGGATCTTAATGGCCATAGGCTGGGTCTTCATCCTCTTCAGGCTCCTGGGTAGCACCTCTGACTCTGCTCACTCCTGGATTCTGGATGGGTTATATCTGTCTGGTCTCACCTGGGCTGCTCCTCAGATCATCCCCAGAGTCCCATGACTTACTTGTCTGCAAAGGCCCACAATGATCATATGGGCAGTGTAGTGGCTGGTTTTGTGTGTCAACTTGACACAGGCTAGAGTTATCACAGAGAAAGGAGCTTCAGTTGGGGAAATGCCTCCATGAGATCCAACTGTGGGGCATTTTCTCAATTAGTGATCAAGTGGGGAGGTCCCCTTGTGGATGGTACCATTTCTGGGCTGGTAGTCTTGGGTTCTATAAGAGAGCAGGTTGAGCAAGCCAGGGGGAGCAAGTCAGTAAGAAACATCCCTCCATGGCCTCTGCATTAGCTCCTGTTTCCTACCTTTGGTGATCAACAGCAGTGTGGAAAGTGTAAGCTGGATAAACCCTTTCCTCCCCAACTTGCTTCTTGGTCATGATGTTTGTGCAGGAATAGAAACCCTGACTAAGACACGCAGGTAGTAGAGTTCATCATGGGGAGCAGTTGAAAACAAGATTGGTCAGTCATAGGAGTGAAGAAGATGGAAACTGAGCAGCTAGCAAGACCTGGTCTCAGAAAGCCTGACAATAGGCCACCAGTACTCAGTCTAGACTGTTGGGATCAACAACAGCAAGACCAGAGCTTCCCCCTGCTATAGCACGAAGGACAGCTATGGATCAAAAATATTCATAAAACCATCTAAACTGTACATGTATGTGCTTTGCCAGGCCTTCTTAGAAAATACAGCATAGCATTTGTACTGTACTATAATTTATGGACGATTCAATATGCAGGAGGCTTGAACAGGTGATAGAAAACACTGTACCAGTTTAGATAAAAGATACAAGTGTCAACAGATTTTTGTCATCCATGAATGGGGAGACCCCAGAACTGATTCCCCACTGATGCCAACTGGATTTGTCACATATTTGTCCTGGGTTTCAGAGATAGGGCTGCTAAACAAGTCTTTGGAATCCCCCAAGTGGTGAGAGCATCTTTGCCATCCAGGATGAGCCTTGGGACAGGTACATGAGTTATTCTAATGAGGTGATTGCTGAGGAACTGGAGATAGTTCCACCATGCTGTGGTGAGAGACTAGTACCAAGTCACTTGATGTGATTCAGCTTCCAGCAGGAAAGGGTGCAACTGGCTTAGTTTGATCACCCAGCCAGTGACTCAGAGATATCTACATAACAAAACCCCAGGGGAGACTCTTGAACAATAATATATCAGCATCCTTGATACTGAGTTCATTAATGTGCTGGTGGTACTTCCTGAAGAGATGGCATGAAAGGGGCAGGTCTCCCAAGCCCTGTCCTGTGTCTTTTAATTGTCCTGGCCCTTGGGCTCTTTAGGATTAAACTGAACTCTTCAGTTCTGTTGACCATTCCAGTGAATTACTGAGCCTAGAGGGGCCAAGGGACCCTCGGCTTGTGCTTGGTGGCTAAAGGTGGCAGTCTTATCATAGATTGTACCCTTCACCAGTGTCTTCATTAGCTCTGGGAAGCTAATCCCAGGGTCACAAGAACAAAGAGGACCAACAATAGTGGGGAGTTAGGATAGAGTAGACTTCATTTAGAAATAGTGTCTCTAGACTTGAGGTAGGATGACAGCCAGCAGATTAAAACAGATCGAGTATTGACTTTTAACTCTGTTTACTCCTCTGGTGACAATTTTTGTGCTTTTTGAGTTCCTGAACTGTCCCTCACAAATTGTATATTTGTGTATATCCCTTGAATATTGTATATGTTCAGGCCAAAAATATGACTTTTTATGTTTCGTCCCCTAGAAAAAGCAGCACACAGCTCTCGGGGATAATAATGACACCATTTACTCTGTGCTCTCTTATAGTTAAAATTGTGTCAGCCGTTCTGACCCCAACAGGATTTATGGTGGCTTAGATCACAGCTGGAGAAATGAGTTTTGGGCAGCAGACAGGAGGGAAAAGGTCTTGGGCTCAGAGCATATTATTTTATCGAAATGGGGAGAAAATTCACTTGAAACCATCCCCCCCCCCCCACACACACACACATACACACATACTTCTTTTTCTTCTTTTAGCTATAGGATCTGACTGTGCTTTTGCTGTTGTCCCTGGAATATGCACAGTCAGATCCTATGTTGCATCGTAACATTACCAGGCTTTCCAGAAGCTGTGTTGAGCGATTCTATTTCTAACAAGAATGCACACTCCCATGATACACTGCTGCCCTACTGTGTGACAGTTCACTATCACTGGCACCGGCTCCTCTTAGACCCATTTTTCAGAGGGGTATTCAGTGGGGAAAGGAAGACGAGCAAGGGAAACTTAGGCAGGTGGAATCTGACCACCAAGGTGCCTGACACCCGCTCTCAATGCCACAGCCTCACCCTGCTGCCGGAAGCACCTGTAGGGGTAAGTGCTCACTAGAGCTGGAGAGAAATAATAAATAATGACTTATTCTCATCCCTCCTAGAGCCCACAGTTAATACGGCAGCTGACCGTTATTCTTTGATCGGGGGCTGGCTTGAAGCTAGGATTGGTGACATAAAAACTGCCTAAATTTGAAGAACATCAAAGACTTCAGAGTACTCTTGGGTGGAGATGCTTCCCCAGTCTTCTTGAGACTTCTGGGCCTTTGTACCTGAGTGCTTCATACAATGTTTGTACACAGTGGACATAAAATGATTATTTCTAGAATAATAGAAAAAGGGTCATTGCCTAGATTACCATGTTCTTCATCTTTGAATTCACGCCAGGCTTTTCCTTTGTCTGGGCACAACAGGTTCCAAAACCAAGACTTGTCTCTAGGACATTTGCTTTGGAAATATCTGGTTCTCCAAAACTGTGAGTTATTTTAAGTCCCCCTCTTTTTTTTTAACAGAAGAGGGAAAATATCATAGCCCACAGCATTGATTTATTTAACTAGGCAATACATAGTTTTTAATTTCCCATAAGGTAGCCATCAAGAAGGTGAGTCTTCGGTGAAAACCACAAAGCAAGGGCACTCAGGCTGTGCATTTGTTAAGAATTTGAAGACTACCTTGGTTTCCGATGACTTTGGTCCCAGGCACTGGAAAAACCCCCAACTGCTTCTGTTCTGAGTTGTTGGCCTTTCTTTAACAAGGGAGTGAGGTGGGGGGTGGGGACAACACTTGGTTCTTCCTATCTTACTTCCTCAGATTGTATCTGCACTCAGAAATGCCTTGAAAGCATTCTGAAGTCTCAGTGATGTTGACTGCATTGTGACTCAAAACTCTGAAGGTAGGGTGCACATGTGTGGGGTGTGCAGCCCACAGAACAGAGCCCATGCATCAGTGCTTAACAAAGACCACACCTGCCTGTTCACAGATGCAGATTCATAACCATAGATGCATTTGCTCTCCACAGGAGCATAATGAAGACGGTCACTGTCGGTGCCATTTATAGAACCAGAAAAGTTAAATGGCAGCATCCACCCAGTAAATATGTGGCTACATTGTCATCTCAGCATCCTGTTCTCCCAGGCAGGGCTATTTCCACATCTTTGCAGATTACCTATTCAGGTTGGGGCAATAGAATACATACTGGCCCATGAGATGCATGTGGGGGCCTTGAAGACAAGGAGCTAGGGTTTCAGGGCCCTCCAGATAGGCTATGAAGACAGAGAAAGCTGGTCAATGCTGCCAGTGGACATAGACATGGGCCTATGGCTTGCTGAGTACCATGTTGGTTCTATTCTACCCTGGGAGATTCAGCAGAGAAGCTCAAGGCTCTTCTGTCCACTTGGAGTTTGGGGAAAACTCAGAGCAAACGGGCACATAAAACCTCCCTAGACTTGTCAGACAGGCGCCTTAAAGGTCAAGAAAGCGTAGCACGGAGGGAAGCCGACTTGTTTACAGCACTTTCTTATTTATGGCGGCTGTGCTCTCTATTTGTCAGGCTGCAATGGTAGCTGCTTTTATGAGTAAGCAAATTTTTAATGAACTTGTTTCAGATGTGTGTTCCATCCTTGGAACGTTCTGTTCTCTGGGGCAGCTCAGTAATTATTGCCTTGAGTAGGATAGCCAGACTCTATCTGGTGTTTATGTAAGCAATTTCCTTTTTCCAGCTTTAAATAAGTAAGGTGAGTGGGTGAAACAACAACAACAACAAAAAAAAGCACCCTACTGGTAGTTTTTGTTTAGCTTGTCATATGCTACCAGAAGCTATGTGTTCATTCACTGTGTGTGTGCGTGCGCGCGCGCACACACACACACACACACACACACACACACACTCTAGGGGGCACGGACATGTGTTTATGAACCCATGTGATGATGACGACCGGAGGATGAGTTTAGATTTTCTTCTTTAGTTGCTGTCAGTCTTTTCTTGGGGGGGACAGGCTGACCTGTAGCTTGTCAAGCAGGCTAGGCTGGCTGGTTTTCCAGGCTCAGGGTGCTGCTCGTCCCCCTCCGCCTCCCCCAAGCACAAACTGTGGTTTCCAGCACATACCACTGCACCAGCCTTTTGTTTCACTTTCGTACGGGTTCTTAAGATTAAACTCAGTTCCTCAGGCTTACAGGGCAAGCACATTTTTGATGGAGCTGTGTCACCTGCCCATGTATCTTCTAAATGTTTTCCTAATAGCTCCCGTTTTACAGCTGAAGAGACTCCTGAGAGAAGTTAACAGGTAGAAAGCGGTGGGAATATGATCTACAGGACCCTAGAGTGCTGCCTGAGATCTGACCCTTCTATGTGGAGGTGGACTTGGAGGTCCGTTCAGGTTAGTTAGTCTCAGGAAGAGCTGTTGTTGGGAGGATGGTGCAGTCATTCCTGCTGGTGAGTCCTTTGCCAAGGGTTGGTTCACGTGAGGGGTGGAGTCTTTAACGCCTTTTGGCACGAGGTAATTACACTTAATTTTCCGGTCTTTTGATTTTGTAAAGGGAAATAACAAGACGCAGGTCATACCTTTCGCTGTGCTGTCTTAACAAACCATTTCACCAACGTCCCAAAACTCAATACTCATTGTTTAAGGAACCTCAGTTGTGCAAGTCGTACTTGCTACTACCCTATTCAAACTGAGCTTTTCCAAGCTTGGACCCAGGCCTGTCCCTTCCACTCTCTCCTGCATGCTACTCACAAGTAGAGACAGGGCTGAAAAGATCTTTCTCTGTGCCATCTGCAACTGGAGTAATGGAGCATACAGCCTGCTTAAACTAACTTTCAGCCAGTGGTAGCTCAGGGGTCTACTCCTCTACCAGGTTGCTCTGTGACTTTAGGCCAGTAACTTAAGCTCTCTGAGCCTGTGTGGACTCATTATTGAATGGGAAATAGTAATAAGAACATGTCCAGTAGCCTTATTCTGAGGACTAGTAAAATGATGCGTGTAAAATGGAGAGCTTCATTATTACTCCATTAGCTATTATTGAACCCCAGGTTTTAGTATTGAGAGCTGCTATCAAACTGTTCCTAGTATGTTGTCTAAGTTTTAGCTGGTTTGCCAGGTACACCCCAGATGGGCTGCCTCCAGAATGCTGACAGTGGAGTTATTTTCAGATGTTTTATGTTTATTTATTTGTTTGATTATTCACTTATTTGCATGTACACCTGCCTGTTTGCCACTGTGCACGACGTGACAAGGAGCTGGAGTGGAGGTCCGAGGATGACTTTAAGGAGGGGATTCTCTCATTTCTGTCTGTTGTGTATGCTTCATTCTCCATGCTAGCTGTCCAGGGAGGTCCCAGGCAATTCTCCTGTCTCAGTCTCCCGTCATTTATAAGTGCCTGCATCGCAGTGTGTGACACGTCATCCAGGTTTGGCTGTTCCTCCTGGGTGAACCTGAAATGAGCTAAGCTTATACGGAGGCAGTCTCTCCCCTTTCTGGGCCTCACATTCTTCCTTGGTGCATAAGCCTTTTTTCACACCCATGGCCTCTGGCTGGCACTGGATCCCCAAAGCTCCACATGGGGTACTCTGACATACAGACCTTTACTCCTCGATTATGACAGAGTCAAGTCCATTACAGAGACGTTTGCTCAGTCTGAACCATACATGAGTTTGTTTCTTTCCAGTTAGTTGGAAAATCAAACTTGATCCACCCAAACAGGCAGATTTTTGGCTTTAGCTGGTACATTAATGCCTGACCTCTATGCAATAAAAGGGGAACTCTCTCTACAAAGGTCTGGGCTGTCTAATGTAACAATGCCCTCTACCTGAGCCCAAGTCGAGTGGCCAAGGATGATTAGACAGTCCTTCCTGAGAGGTAAAGATCCCTCAGGGAGCCAGTGCATAAGCCAGCTATGGTACCTGTTTTGCCCTGTCCTCATTTATAGGCCGTTCCTCTGTTCCTGCTTGTGGCCTGCCCTTGCTAGCCTGTCTGCATTGCTGTAAGTTATTTTTTAATTCATTAATTTATTTATTCACTTTACATACGGATCTCAGCCCCCCTCCTCTCGGTCCCCCCCTCATCCATGACCTCTTCCCGAACTCCCCTGGCACATCGCACCATCCCTCTGCCCTGACTCCTGTCCTCCTATGTCCCTCCCCTTCCCTGTTTTTCTCTTTTCTGTTTCCTCCGTTGCACCCTCTCTGGCCTGTGTTCTCTCTAGGCTTTGGTGTCTCTCTTTTCTTCACCCTTTTATCCCTGGCCTTCCTCTTTGCCTCCTTTCCTGCTTCTGATTCCAGTTTATAAGATCTTGAAAGAGCGTCTGCTGGCGTCTGCCTGACCCTGCCTGACGCGCATGCGCAGGAGCGACTCTTGGGCAGTGTTTGATGTGGTCTGTGTGTGGCTGATAAAAGCATCTCAGTCTGCTCTTCAAGCTGTGCTGATGGAGAGCTGGGCACGCAGCCTCTCTGGAACGGGGATCTTTCTTTTTCTCTTTTCATCAGAAACAAATCCAAATTACCGGATAAAGCCAGGCCTTTCTCATTTCTTTGCCATGCTCGTAGACCCCTTGATGCCCATGAGAGGAGAAACACATCCCAGAATCCTCCTCTTAAAAGAAATCCTCTTTCCCAGAATCCTCGTGTCAGAGATCTGAACCAGCAGAGGACGTACCTGGGACAGCCTGGCCAATCCAAAATGAGATATATAGATTGGAATCTGTGTATGATAATGCAAAATATCCGGAGACTCAGAATCTAGTGGTAGATCCCAGAGACCTAGGTTCTCGGAAAGACCTAGACACTCTGCAAGTGTCTCTGCAAGATACTGCCAGGGGAAGGGATCCACTCTTTCTGCAGCTTCTGGTTCTGCAGGAATAGGGTTTAGGTTCCCTTTAGTACAGATCACCCTGGAACCCCCATTGTGCCCCTTTACCCAGCCAGGTCTCTTACATTTGTTTCTGTTTCTCAGAAGACAATTTATGCTCCTATACTACACAGCTGCTGGAAGGAGTGATGGACAGAATAACCTACGGAGATTCTTTCTAATTCTGGCTCCCTGACTCTAAGAGTGTAAACTTTAGTTACAGGGACACTACTTTGGCAATAAAGATGGACTTTCATGCAAGAACACACCTGAGCTTAAATGCCGACGTGGACAATCCTGAGCTGAGTGTTCTCCAGTAAAATTTTAAAATTTGTATTTCTACCCCCCCAACAGCTTTGCTAAGAGATAATTTACATCTCACAGAAATTCTGACATTGTAAGAGTATACAGTTCAATGATTTTTAGTAAGTGTATAGTCCCACCCCCACTGCTGAATCCAGTCTTAGCTATTTTCTTTCTCCATATTAAAATTAGAATTATGAGGCAGAGGGATTGTGAAACTGAGAACAGTCCTGCAAGCCCCTGAAGCTCCTTCCATACAGAGTAGAATTGATTTCCCTGGCCCTCGAACTTGGGGCTGGACTGGTGACTTATTCTCACCAGTCAAACGCTGGCTGCCAGTCTAGTGTGTTCCGAGCCCAGTTGTCTAGAGGTCATGGGTGTTTCCACAGTCTGTGGAACCCCATTGTCGTCACTGTGAGTGTAAAGTTGCCAGATGCTGAAAAACAAAAAACAGTGTGGGCAAAGGCTGCCCTGGGTTAGGCCATCTCAGATTAGCTTCTTCCTCCTCTCCAGCTGAGCACCATGGGAACAAATCCTCAGGGAGCCCACAAGAGAGTTTAGAAGCTAATTGCTTTAGTCCCTAATTTTTCGGATGGTTTGTAAAACATCATTATGATAATAACTGATAATGGGTTATCAATAGGACCTGGGTTTGGAAAAGCTTCGAGAACGTTTAGTATTCTCCTACAAGAGGCATTCACAGTATTCGGAAATGCAGTTTGATGAACACTGTAGGGACCTCCAACACGAGAAGCACTGTTTGGACTTGTGAGGTTTGAGTCGAAACAGAGATTGTACAAATGATTAGGTCATTTGCGCTGGGAAGAGCAGGCACACAAACCATAATACCGGACAGCCAGTTTCTATATGGGTAATATTTACATTGGAGTAGTTTCTCCATTGTTTGCAAATAGCCACATACTTTCCTCAGCATGGCCTAAAATGTGTTCCAGGGTTATTGACCTCCCCATGTACAGTGTATTGACTAAGGTCTATTACCGGTTTGTTCAAGTACTCTGTTATTTATAGGAAACTGATAGTTTGGTCAAGTGCAATGCTCCAAAGATACAGAAATGCAGACAGGAGGCAGATCCGTTGTTGGGGAGGAGGATGAAGGGGAGTGGACAGACAGGTGGTGGGAAGCCCTAACTTCAGAACTGACTGCAAACATTAAAAGATGTTGGAAGAACGGGCATTGTATCTGAATACTTCAGAGTTTTGAGAAGGTTGGGAGAAGAAGAGAAAGGGGTGGGTATTCAGGAGTCCCTGACAGCAGAAGCTTTGTGATGGCTTGATCGTACGCAGGAAGCAAGCTTTCTGGGGAAGTCTAACTGCACCATGCCAAGATCTTGTGATCATGGATAAATGGACAGTCACCTTCTCTTCCCTTGACCTTGGTAATTTGTAAGCTTTCCTTAGAGGCTTTCCCCATTCTCCTCTCTCATTCTAAGACTGGTTTGTAATTCACTATGTAGACCAGGCAGGCCTCAAATCAGGCATCTGCCTTCTGAGTTCTGGGATTACAGGTGTATTCCACAATGCCCAGCTTCTAAGGTCTTCTAATTCAAGTGACCCTTAACTTCTAGTTCGCCCGCCGAGCTATAGAAGGAGGCAGAACCAGAGCAAACCAGAGGAGGAGGAAAGGCTGTCAGTCAGCACAGATCCCTAGAATAGTAAGCTGTATTCAGAACCCAAGTCAGAGGGCACTGGGCAAGCCCTGCAGCTGAGGGAGCCCTCTTCATTTCTCCACTGTGTGAACTCTCAAGGGCCTATTCCCAGGACCCCTGCAGTCCCCTGTCCCAGCTGTGACCTACTGGGGGAAAGACCCTGGGCTCCTGGCTGCAGCCCCACTTTGTACCCTTGAACTCTAGTGAGGGGCTGTTGGAAAGAGCATTCCTAGAGGCCCGTTGGGAAGGGCTGGCCTTTGTTCCCTGAGGTGGAAAAACTCCCATTGTGAAAAAGGTTCCTTCTAGTGAGCCACTCTCCAAAGCAGCCTTAAATCAGATACCAGTGCTGACTCATGTCTCTTAGAAAAATGTCTGGGACACCTTCTGGGTACATCCCTGCTAGTTCCTAAGGAATTCCTGGGAGATGGGGTGTATTTGTGTGGGGGGCAGGGGCTTACAGAGGTACCTTCCTAGCTGACCTTTCCCCCTTGACCTCCAGTTCCTGACTTCCAGCTCAGATCAGGCATTGGGCTGCATTTCTCAGGAGGTTTTACCGCTGAACACACACCTCTATTGTGAAGTCACTTTGTTTCTAACCACAGAGGGGTGGTTTCTCCAGGGTGGAGGTTTCTGTCCTCCTCACATAGGATGGGAGCAAAGGAGGGACCCTGTGAGGTGGCAGTGTCTGCCACTCCCATCCTGGGCCTAAGCCCCAATCCTGAGTGACAGGAGATCATGCTCTCTCTTTCACCTAAAAGAGGAAAACACTATAAAGGACATTGTCCTCTGGGTAGCTGCGGTGACTCTCCTCCCATTTGTGTCTCCTACTTTCTTCTTTCATTGGTGTCTTTGGATTGCTGGATCACCAAGCCTGGCAAGTCACCACAGATTGCCCCTACTGCGTGGCCGAACAAACCCCGAATTTCCTCCTGTTTCCCACGAGGGCTTCTGTTCTTTTGGCCTCTCAGATCTGAAGCTGCTTCAGAAACAGCCGTAACAAGTCAGGAAAGCACTGCTCATGTCTTGGGCCGTGACTGAGGTGCTGAGTGAGCATCAGGTTGGTGACTGCCCAGCTGCCTGGCATGCAAGGGAATTGGGATTTGTCTCCCCCATGAGAAAACAAAAATGGCAGCCTTCTGGAAAAAAACACTTCTGTTTACTCTGCTCTGCTCCCGTCTCTTATGACAGCCCCCTTCCTTGCTGTTGCCCACACAGATGGGTACGTGACTGCGTACTCTTTTCCCTGTTCTTTAATGGATGAGTTAGATGCTAATGACCCATACCTGGGCTCAGAACAGTCCTCTTTCTTGGCAGTTCCTCCATGCCAAGCTTTGACTCACCATTCTCGCCTCAAGCGGTTATTTCTCCATGAATGACCTGGGGAGAATGGTGGCTTTGTAGCATGTTTTAAAAGGCATCAGTTTGCTGGCCTAGTATGGAGCAGGCCGTTGGGTACGCGCTCAGTGAATGACTGTCGAGTCAGTTAGCCCTGAGTTGCATGTGTTCTTAGAATACTCTGATGCAGCCTTGTTCATGTAGGGATTTGGGAAGTTTGACCACTAGAGAATCTGGCATGTTCCAGATTGTGTGGGCAGCATATAAGGGATATGTACAGTCATGTACTCATGTGGTCTGTGGGACTGGGTTTTGTGAGGGTGGTCCTGTGGCATAAGTTTGTGGATGATTCCATCAGCATAGTTAATATGGTGACAGCTGAGCCTGCTATTAATGCATCCTCCATCTTTCTGGCACACTGTAAACTTACCAGACCTCTTAAGCAAAATCTCTGAGTGTCCAGCAACCCATCCAGTTCCCGGGAGCCCCTTTTCTCTCCAGAGAGTATGGTTAACTTATCAGAAACTCTCTAGGTAACCCTGATCTCAGTTAAGAGGATTTCTTATAATAGGAGACCAGACTTATGGGGTCCATGATCAAGAAACCTAGCTAGAGGTGCTGTGTTTCTAGGAAACACTTGGGCACTGGACTTGCCTAGGTCTGACAGATAGGACAAAAAGGATCGAGAGTGTAGTTCAGTGGCATATTGCCTGCTGTACTGGTGTACACAGGGCCTCAATTCCATTTCTAGCCCTTTCAGCAGCAGCAGAAGCAGCAATGGCAATATTGCCTATAGACTCTCTTGTAGCAAGGATCCTGCTGGGACTGCCACCATCCAACAAATTGAACTATCCTGGAAACATGAAGGGCATGAAGAAGATATCTATTGCAGATTGGGAGGACCGACCAAGGCTTTCTAGAAGGGGTGGCATTTGAGCTGATCATAAAGGAGTACATAAAGTTACCTCATGAAGAGAGGTTTCATGAATGGAGTGGGAGAGGGCCTTTCAGACAGTGGAGGAGATGTCGTACAAACAGAATCACAAGTGTTGTACTGGGGCTGGGCTGGGTGAGGTTTATCTGGCTTTATTTAGTTTACTTTTTTTCCCTCAGGCAGATCTTATAGCCTAAATGTTCCTGTAACTCACTACTGTCGCCAAGTTTGGCCTTGAACTCTGTCCTCAGCCTTGTAGGATGCCTGGAGTGAGCTTCTATAGAGGGCTGCTTCGCATCTTTAACATGCAAGTACTCTTCTCTCCTTGCTGGTCCTGGATGGCTTGGGTGGGGCTCTCCCAGATCTCACCCCGTAACATCCTTTGTTAACTTGGAGAACCTGGAAGACTTTTACTGGAACTTCTGTGATGTGGCTGCTTAGGAGGTGGCTTGTAAGAAATCAGATAGCAGCACCATGGAAGTCTGCTGCTTACTGGGGGAAAGTCTCCCCATCCCACATACCTTCAGTGTTTGAGAAAAGTGGGCCAGAGAGCAGCGGGAAACAATGGCTCCTGGGTTCAGTGCCACAGGCAAGGCGTGACGAGTCAGAATGAAGTAACAGTTACAGACACCAACAGGCCCAGCTGGCAATGCTTAAAGATATTACCTCAGTAAAGACTAGAGTTGGGGATGGGTGTGGTCTTACAGCATTAAAAGTCTGCTGTTATTTCTTCTTCTTCTTCTTCTTCTTCTTCTTCTTCTTCTTCTTCTTCTTCTTCTTCTTCTTCTCCTCCAGCAGCTCTCCCTCCTCCTTCTCCTTCTTCCTCTTTTTTTTTGTGTGGCCTGATGGCAGTGGGAGCTGGGAAGGGGTGCATGGTGAGTGCGTTTAGGTTCCTAGTTACTAAGTAAACAGCTCCTTCTCTTAAAGGAAATTCCTCAAATTGGCAGGATCATTTGACTTCAGGTAACACAGGCTGGCACTGAACTTACTATATAGTTGAGGACAGCCTTGAATTCCTGCCTCTCCCTCCTGAGTGGGGAGTACAGGCATGTAATACCACACCTGATTTTTCTTGTGCTGGAGATAGAGCCCAGAACTTTGTACATACTAGGTGAGAATTCTGCCAGGTACCTTGTCAGCCCCAGTCTCTTCTCATGCAGAAGCTTGTGGCCACCATGTGGATAGAGGATGCTGGGACCCACTAGGAATTGGCTGACCTCAGAGTATAGGGATAACACAAGCAGGTACAGCCCCCTGTAAAAGGGAATGTAGGAAGAATCACATGACCAGACAAGGCAGGAAAAACTTTACAAGAAATCCTTGCTGATATCTGGTCAGGAATCACAGAACTACAAGCTGGATGTAACCTTGCTTGTGTCCCAGGTCAGAAAACTGATAAGAAGGAAGTAATTTGTCAAAGGTAAGACTTGAATTAGACAGCAAACTAGGATAGAGCAATGGTTTGGTTCCAGACCCAGTGCCTTTCACACGCACTGGCTTCCCCTATGCTACTACTCTGCCTGGTGTCATAGGCTTGTTACAGAAGCTAGTTAAAGACTATATATCATCAGAAGTAATAAGTTTGGTGCCCATGTGATTGTGTAATATAGAGTTAACACAAATACAAGAAATGCCCGTGTTTCCATCCTTCAGTCTGCACACAGAGAGCTCACTGGGGGCTGAGATTGTTGTATCCCTTTTAATTAAATGAAACTTCATGATTAACAGACTTTCTTGCTTGGCCCCTGTTCAAATACAGCTACGTTTTCTGGGATTTTTTTTTCCTCCATAATTCTTGACAGGTAAATCCACCTATCTAATCTTTGCTTCAGAAGATTACCTGAATACCCAATAGAGCAACAAGGCCCATCCCATAGCTCCAGGCCTGCTCCTCCACAGCATACCAAGCAAACCACAGGCTGCTGCCTCAACCTCGCCCATGTCAAGGGTGGAGGTGTAGAGAACTCTACCTGGTTCTTCTAAGGTTCCCCAAGATGTCACACTCCTGGGTGGCAGGGAACTATGATTTAAATTCCAGTGAAACAAAGACAACTGAGGCCCAGGGAAGAATTACCTGCTCAGGGGTGGCTGGATTGAGGTGGGATAACAGTTCTTACTATTGCTAATTTGTTCAGTTGAAGCAGAAAGGCATTTCTTTAGGATGATTTAGAGAAATGGTATCTAAAAATTGTAGTATGGACAACACATGTGAATCTAAGCATTTTGTAGATAAAAATATTTTAAGAGAAAAGCACTTGTGAATGTATGAATGTATGTGCAGTCTCTCATACATGAACAAACACCTGTGCTCATTCTCTCTCTCTCTCTCTCTCTCTCTCTCTCTCTCTCTCTCTCAGAAACTATCATATTTCATAAGAGTTTGAACCTCATTAGTCTCAGACTTCCCTTCTCAGTATCCAGCCTAGAGTGAGTTCTTCCACTCTATTTCTGCGGCTGTCTGCAGTGTCTTCACTGCAGAGATAGGCAGGGTAGGTCTCTTGGGTACTCAGGACCTAGCATGGTTCCTAGTACACAGTAGGAGTTTTGTGTATAATAAATAAGTATAAATATGTCATAACTATTGATGACAATGTTATGAATCATCTCTTTAATAAACCTATAAATGCTGATTTATTCAAATGCAATGCTCCCATGGCGTCCAAATGCCATGGGTTAGAAACAAAAAGCATGAAGCAGAGTGTACATCCTGGTGTCCAGTGTTCTGTTGTCTTTCCCTCACAGAGAGCTAAGTGCCCTGAAGATCATAAACTTAGTGCAGAGATAGATGAGACTGAGAGCTTGGTCCAAATGATCCCCTAAAGTTCATTCCAAAGTGGAAAGTCCACAGAGGGCACAGAATGCCTTGCAAGACTTCCTGACACCCACGGGACAGGCGTGTTGATGACAGTTTCTCTCAGGAACCAGCACCTAACATTTGTAGGAACAAAATGTGAGCCAATCTCCAGGAGCCCACAGGCCTTGGGGTTGTTATTTCAACCCTAAACAGGCCCGCGGAGCTACTTTGTTGGTTTCCTCTGTCAGCCTATTTGTGCAGAGTGTTGATAACTGATGTGACACACAGCAAAGACTCTTTGTCTTGTTAGACACTTGCCAGGAGTGGAGATGAGCGGAGAAAGATGGGAGTTGAAAGGATGTTTAGTTTAGAACATGTGCATGAGTGCCCGCCTCCCAGAGCCCGTGTTAACATTAGCTGACATCCCTTTTCTCCCCGAGACAGGAGCTTCTTCATTCTCCTCGCTCCTTTTTATAGTCTCCAAACAAAGAGAACTGTATTCCAGGTGTGAACAAATCAGGGATGTTTCCTGTTTGAGAGTCAGAAATTCATAGCCCTGAGGAAATGAGTTAAAGAGAGGAGAGAGAGAGAGAGAGAGGACAGAGCAAGAGATGAAAAACAGAATTCCTAAAGCCACCTGCTATTTAGTGATTAGCTCCCAGATAAGAAGTCACAGATGCATTCCAGAAGCCTAGGACTTGTCTGGGCAGCACAGAGCCAGGAACTTGCAGACTAGAAACAGACGGTGGATGGGGGTAGGGGGTGGGGAAGCAGGACTGCTCTAAGCTCATCTCCTGGTTATCTCCCTGCTTTTGTCCCACAGAGCTTTGCTTTTTGAGATGCTAAGGTTGAGTCCAGGGCCTTGGGAATCCTAGACAAGTGCTCTAGCCACATTCCCAGCCCGTTCACAGAGTTCTTAGGCACAGGGTCTTCATCCTTGCTGCCCCATCTGTGGGTTTCAGTTTACGGAAAGGAATCTTACGAGGACTCGATCTGTGAACTCGCTTTGTGACCTGGGCACATCACATACCTTCTGAGACCCGGGTCTCAGGCTACTTCCTCCTTTTTTGGTTGTTTCATCTTTTGTTGGTTTAGGAAGACGGGATCTTCCTATATAGTCCATGATGTCCTTGAGCTTGTTGTATAGCCTGGGCCAACCTCAAGCTCTCAGTACCGCTAACTTCTTCCCTATGAGGTGCCACCTTGCTCAGCTTTGGGTGCTACTTCTTGAGAGAAAACAGCTTTATCCAAAAGCACATGAAACCAATGTGATAGCCCTTAAAAGCACCCCTCACATGGCCCTGCTCTCTCCCTTAAGTATACACACCCACCACCTTGTTTGATTAACTCACAATGCAAGTCCTTACTCACTCACAGAGGGAGCAGACTGCTCAGTGCAAAGGGGTAAAAATAATTTCTGTGGCCAAAATATGACCCTGGTTCTTGAACAGAAGGAGCAGGAAGCAATGTGCTCACCAGGGTCACATGACCTCTTCCATCATTAGCCTTTTCTGTTCCTTTTGTTCTTAGGATACAAGTGTTGTGTCCTTGACAACAGCAGTATGTTCAGTTTTTTCCAACAAGGTGAAGTCAGCACGCTGCCTCCTGGGCTCTGGGTTATGCATGCATTACCAAGCTTCTACAGATATAAGATCAATTTACTAATTCACTCTGATATTCATTTTGCTTTGTCTTCCATAAAAAATGAATGTGGAGCCATGAGCAATTATGCCAGGGTAGGAAATAAATACTCCCATGATTAAAAACTGGAAATCATTAGCTTTGAAATTTCTCCAAAAATACAGCCGCAAATGTCATGGGATGCCAATCAAATAATGACTGTAAAACTCAAACTATAGACATTGTTTTGCAAAGCAGTCCGAGCTGCAGCTGTGGCAGGACTCTCACAGCAGAGGCAGGCTTGCTACCTTTCTCCTTCCTTTCTGCCTTCTTTTTTTTTTTTAACTTGGGGGGGGGGCAAGAGGGTTATGCATCAAACTGTTCATTTCAATATGCGATTTGCCCCAAAGAATTTCTGACTTAATTCATTTTCTCACCAACTCAAATCCAATTCAAAAAAAAAATATTTCTTGAAACTGGAACAATCACTTTCTGTTGAGGAGTGCTAATAGGTGAAATGCTACCCTGTCAACTTAGGCGGCACCAGCTGAGCTCAGAGTCACACAGGGAAAAGTTTTATTTGCTTCCTTCTGAATTCTTAGCCAGAGCTGGGTAGGTAGGAGAGGATAATGAGAAGCAACCTACAGTACTGACTTTTCTTTACCTATAAAAAAATTCAGGCTGGAAGATGTTCACATCCTAATGTTGGGTGTACCACTAATGAGGAAGAGATTCATCTGGGTTAAAACCATAAGAAGTGGGCTCAAAAGTCTCTTCTAAAATGCAAGTTTGCTAGTTCTTGCAGGGCATTAATATTTCTATTGAGTTATGTTTATTATTCATTTGACTTTCCGGGAGAGGAGCCTGTTAGTGTCTTTAGGTTCTATATCTGGATGGATTCCTGGAGAAACTCAACAACATGACACTTTTAGTTTGAAAGGTTTTGTTGTGGTTTTCTTATTGGCAGGAGGTAAGGTGTGTGTGTGTGTGTGTGTGTGTGTGTGTGTGTGTGTGTGTGTGTATGTGTGTGTGTGTACTCACTCTGTGCGTGTGATATATCATTGCATTCTTCTGTCCCTTCAGTGCTGGGATTAAATGGATGCTATATATAAGTTCTA
The DNA here is from genome assembly GCA_036184795.1 of Tokudaia tokunoshimensis. Lineage (NCBI taxonomy): Eukaryota > Metazoa > Chordata > Mammalia > Rodentia > Muridae > Tokudaia > Tokudaia tokunoshimensis. Next base: position 1,884,074 of record BTHU01000013.1, on the reverse strand, counting down.
CAATTGAGCCATATTTCAACCTCATCTCCTTCCTCCTCGGTTTGTAGTTAATCAAAGGGAGTTTGGCCCTTCAAGTCTTTGTGATCTGGATTTTTTGCTGTCAAAAGTCATTCCCCAGCTTCACCCCTTTGTATAGATCTCTGGCGTCAAGTCATAAGGCACAGATTCAAATGCTTTCTGTTTATTCATTCATTCATTCATCATTCATTCATTCATTCATCATTCATCTTTCTCTTTCTTCCTTCCTTCCTTCCTTCCTTTCTTTCTTTCTTCCCTGTTCATGCACATAATAACACCAGCAAAGTCTTTCAGGTGCTAAAGTCACTACAGAGATTGGGGTAGATGGAGCCATATGGGAACATAGAGGTCAGAAGCTCACATTCTACTATGGAAAGATAGCACAGAACAAAATAAGGAAGTTTTTTTTTTAAAGCCAATAATTGTCAAAGAGATGAAAAAGCAGTGATGGTAATCCATGCTGTGTGGTTGGAGGATGAGAACTGTGTTCTCTGTGCAGGTGATGGGTTAACAGCCAGGATGACATGTGGGAAGAAAGCTACAGGCAGAAGACCGAGGTGAGCACCTAAGAGGGATGTGCACTGCCTGAGCAGGTCTCTGGGCACAGCATTCCTGTGTAGGGATTTTACTGACCCTTTTAAGCCAAGCAGAAAGTTGCCCTTTCTTAACAATGTGTGTGAAGCTGCAGTGAGAAAACTGCAAGTGAGCCGGGCGGTGGTGGCGCACGCCTTTAATCCCAGCACTTGGGAGGCAGAGGCAGGAGGATTTCTGAGTTCGAGGCCAGCGTGGTCTACAAAGTGAGTTCCAGGACAGCCAGAGCTACACAGAGAAACCCTGTCTCGAAAAACCAAAAAAAAAAAGAAAGAAAGAAAAAGAAAGAAAGAAAAAGAAAACTGCAAGTGAAGGGTTTGCCGGACAGGTTGAGAAATCCCGGTTCTCTGGTCCCCCTTGCCAGGAACAGGTTTTGTACCATGAGAAGTTCATCCTGTCTGGCATCGGTTTCTAGGTTCTTCTTGAAACACAGATGCTAGATTACTTGAATGATATTTAAGTTCTCTTCTAGGTAGGCATGTCTGAGCTATCTAGGAACAGATTCTGGGGCTGCGTATAGGACCAAGTGCATATATCACTCATTTAAGTTTTGGGTATCGTTTCTGGAGGAAAGAACTCATCTGGAGAGAATGGTTCTCAGTCTCTGGCAGTATAGCGAACTGTGTAAATACCTATTCTAAGTCAGAGAGAGGGGCATGGTGAGGAGAGCAATAGTGTCTAAGTTCACATCTAGAATCAGCCTTTGATCCCTAGGGCTGCTTGGGATACCAAGCAAGGATGATGAGTAAAAGCTAGGCATATCGCAGACTCCAGGAAGAGCAATGCCATATCTGGTCTCCAAGGGGAGGACCCGACAGAAGTTCAAACTAAAGCTCCAAGAGCCTGACACGAAGCACCAGAGCTCTGCCCCTTTGGAAAGCAGCTACGTTGGGTGCTGAGGCTTCCAGTTGCCACCTAGGAAAGCACAATCTTTTCCTATTTATACGTACAAGGGTGGACTGGAGAAGGCAGGGCTTGAGTTTCCAGCTACTGACTCCGTATCTGGGGTTATTGTCTCTGTGACTTTGGCAACTCGCTTAGGAGTTAGGACTCAACTTTAGACTCCAGATGCCTGTTTGCTGTGACCTACAAATGCCACATCAACTTGACCTCTCCTGCCCAGACACGCTTCTCCATTGCAGGCACAAATCTTTGGCATCTTCCTTTAGTTCCCTGATTATTTATTCATTTATTCTTTCTCTCTCCATATCTCCATCTCTCTCTTCTCTCTCTTTCTCTCTGTCTCTCCCTCCCTCTCCTTCTCTTCTTCTGTTTCCTCCTCCTCTTCCTCTTCCTCCTCCTCTTCCTCTTCCTATTCCTCCTCCTCTTCTTCTTCCTCCAGGGCCTCTGGATATTGAAGCTTGTTTAGAGGTCTGTATTCCCCCTCACCAATCCTAATCTGGATTCAAAGCTGGTCTGCTACCACATATTCAAACAAGAAGACAGCTTTATCCCAATTCTCCTCCCTGTCCCTACCTGTTTCCCTACCATCTTAGCCCTGTGCCAACTAGCCAATTGATCTGTATTTACTTTTTTCTTTTATCATTACTGCTGGCTGCTTTTTGTTGTTGATGATGTTTTATGTATTTCTTATTCATTCACAGTTTCAAGAACGTCTGTAATGTACTTTGGCCATTTTTCACTCCCTATTATTCTCCCTCTTTCCTCTTCTACTTCTGCCAACCCACATCCCTAAACTAGCCCACACCCCTAAACTAACCCACACCCCAAAACTAACCCACACCCCAAAAGACTGCCTGCCTTCCATTTTCTTTTCTGTTTGTTTTGTGTTTTGTGACCAAATTTAATTAAGGAGAGGATGTATGTGTGTGTGTTTACTGCCCATGAACAACTTAACAGTTATACCACTTAAGAAAATGATTTCTGCCATTAAGGACCATTAAGTCCTTAGACATGGGTCTTGTGACCCTCCGCTATCCATGATGGACTACTGACAGCCTTCTTTTTTACATCTACTCTTGGTCCACATTTGGACCTATTTAAAGTGTGTATGTGGTACAGAGTTCAGAGGAGACCTCTATTGTTGCTTCTCAGTTGTTATTCAACTTATCTTTTTGTTTGTTTGCTTGTTTGTTTTTTGGGTCAGGGTCTCTCGCTGAACCTGAATCTTGCTAGGCTAGGCTGTCTGGCCACAGACATCTACCTGTAGTGACCTTTCCAGACTAGGGTTGCAGGAGCACACCATCACACCCAGCCTTCTGTGTGGGTTCTGAGGATGTCAGCTCAGGTCTTCTTGCTTGCAAAGCGAGTGCTTTTCTGACTCAGCCATCTTCTCATCTCTGTTTAGACGGGGAGCCCTAATATAGTAATTATGATGGTGGTCTTGCTCACTGTGTGATCTCTTTGTTCCTGTCCTTGTCCTCGACGTTCTCTTCTTTAGTCACTGTCATGGCCACAAAGTAACAGCAGTGGCAAGAAGGAGCAATTTTGATTTTGGAGCTCTTTTACCAGGAGCCCAACACTGCTTCATTGCTCCAGGAAACCAGAGAAATAACTGAGGCTTGGGGACTAAGCTGTTTATGGTCGCTCCTGTGTGCAGAACACTGAGTGGAGTGTGTTCCCAGTTCTACCTGCAGTTCCCAGGAATCTATCAAACCAAGCTCTCAAATACCTTGGGTTTTCAAAACGGGGAACCCCACTCCATGCAGTCTGATTCAAGGGGAGGGGCCGGAGGACTACAAAATTAGCTCGGTCCCATTGTTACTGAGCTTGTGTTCAGAAACTCCCAAGCAAAATGGGCTAAAAAAAAAATGCTTCTTTTCTGTGCCTGCTCACTGAATGCAAATTTTCATTCAGGGAGTGACAGTCTGAGTCTGCCTTAGTTCTTATACAATATCACTTTAATCTTGTATAGATGGCTAGCACATTTTCATCCCACAGAAAATTTCATTTCTGATCATTTCAGATAGGTCTCTTATTTGAATTTACCTTTTCCTTCTTTTAATACAGTGATGCAGTCCTTTCACATCTAGGTTTTGTACTGTAATGGTATCTCTTGGTGGAATGTTGTCATGGTGGGGCATTAATGATGAAGATGTCGGAATTGTATTCTAAATGATAGTAAAATTCAAATAAAGACTCCAGTAGAAAATATGCCTATAAATATTTTAAAAGACCTCTTTTGGGTAGGCATTATTTTTTTTCTCTCAGCAAAAAGGAAATGTTGATTGATATAGATACCTTAGGAGATGCATTTTCTCATTGAACACACCATCATAAGAAACAGTCAGGTAAATCTTGCTTGTCAGAACTCCCACAGAGGTCAGTGTGCTGGATAAAAACTGCACTCAGCTCTGTTTTTTTCTGTAAACGTTTTATCTAGGCCTGCCCACCATGGTGGATGTGATGGTTCTAATAACAGTCTGACTCATTTAACTCAATTCCTTTTTCTCCAAAACAAACAAACAAACAAACAAAACAAAACAAAACAAAAAAAAAACCCTCTAAAATGACGATCTGAAAGACAGAGATTAGCTGTGTTTCCATCACAGGAAATGAGGAAGGTACTGTAGAGATGGGACCCAAGTCAGAGCTTCAGACTGATCTCATCTCCTTTAAGTTTCTTCTTGTGTACAGGACACGAGTGAGGTCTGACATGAATATATGCTTCTGTGAAGCCCAAGGAACCGGAGCAAACCATCCATATTCATCCTTTCTTTGGGGGACGTTCCTGCTCAGCTTGTTCAAATATTTGGAATCAATGTAAAGATTTGAGTTCGGTTCTCAAAAGAGTTGAGGTCACTGCTTCAAAGACGTGTTTTCTTAGGACTAAGGCTCTGCCTTCTTGCACAGAGATAAGATAGTGTATTTGACAAAGATATCTCCTCCCCCCCCCAGAGTAAAATATAAAATGTCTCATTATCTATTTAGTCCATTTTGAGATGAAGGAGGAGGAGGAGGAGGAAGAGGAGGAGGAAGAGGAGAAGGAAGAGGAGGAGGAGGAAGAGGAGGAGGAGGAGGAGGAGGAGGAGGAGGAGAAGAAGAAGAAGAAGAAGAAGAAGAAGAAGAAGAAGAAGAAGAAGAAGAAGAAGAAGAAGAAGAAGAAGAAGAAGAAGAAGAAGAAGAAGAAGAGGAAGAAGAAACAAAACAAAAAATGAATTTGGCTATTACACCTAACCTACGTTCTCTGGTCCTTCTTTCATTCCTGCTTTGAAAGCACTTGTCAGACCTGAAGGGGGCGCTCTTCATCCACTCCTTGCACTTGAATCCACTTGTGAGCTGGAGCAGGGGCTTGCCTGTTGAGATTCCTTTAGGAACAGTAGTCTTTAAGCAAAAGAGAGTGTGTGGGAGAGGGGCTAAGCTTTGGGCACACAGGGCTGGCTTCTCATTACTCAGACTTCTCATTACTCTACCATTTCTGGGTAGAGAAAATGTACCCTATCTCCTGCTCATTCAGTTCTTGGAACCTGTTGAACAAAATTAAATTTTGAATTAATTTTTCCAAATGCATTTAATTCTCTTCACAGAAGTCCTAAGAGTTAAATGCCTCTGTTTACATTTTTTTTTTCAAGTGAGAGATACAGGCTTCTAGTTGCTTTAGCCCCGAGTTGGGCCAACATTTGAATCCTGATCTGTCTGACATTAGTATCTCTTCACTACACGCTACACTGGCTGAAAATATAAATAACAGTTGATGACTGAAGGCCTGGAAAAGTCAACAGAAAATGAGATTCATCTCCAGGGTCAGAGGGATTAAACCAGAAGCTGGATGGCTTTATCCGCTCCAGTGTGGCAGGGCTTCCTTTAATGACTTCCCCTTGCAGGCGAAATTCTCCGGAAGAATGCTGTTGACAGCCTTCAATGCACCATAAATAACACCCCAGGTGCTCTGAGGACCCTCTCATCACCCTCCTCCTGGAGCTTTGCAAAAGCCTCAAATTTAACCCTCTCAAAACCAATTCCATGCTTACCCTCCAACCCCCCCCCCAAACTTAGTGGCACACAATGGATGGCTGCTTTGCAAGTTCCCTAGATGTGTTTGTAATAAATGTCATTTCAGGTGTGTGTCAGCTGCAGTTAGGATTTGGGGTCTCTTTGTAGTTGGTATCTAAGAATTCTGCCAACTTGTTGTCTATTTGTGGTAAAGTCACCTAAACTTAGACGCTTTCAAGGCTGGGCCAGGCTTTGGTTTTACATCTCTGGCCTTGATTGAAGAGTACTCAAGACAAGTGCTCAGAAAAGCCTAATGAACCAAACCAAATATGGAATCAGTTCTCCTAAGCTCTGTAACCTGGAAATATACACTCTAGGTGAATCTCATTTTAGACAGAGAATCTTGGATGTAGAGGTTACCCTGTAGGACACGATAGGACATCATGCAGAATACCAAGTGCTTGGGTACTCCAAAGTTTGGAGAATTTTATCCAGCTACCTAAGTGTCATATCTGATAGGTTGTAGGTTCCTACCAAACCAATGAACAAGTGGAAATGTTGGCACCTGGGAGGTACTTGTTCTCAGAAACAAAGGCAGGAGGTAAGGTCAGAGACTTTTTTTTTTACTTATACTTTTCTAGTTTAACAGAGTGCTTTTATAATATATTCAGTCATCACAAAATTAAAATAGAATAAGGAAGAGAATCAAAAGAGGAGGAGGAAAATGGGGAGGAGGAAGGGAGGAAGAGGGAGAGGAGGAAGAGGAGAGGAAAAGAGAGAGGAGTAGGTAGGAGGAGAAGGAACTTCACGGGGAAGAAGTCAGCTTGTGGCTGAGTTTGGAATTCTCCAAGCCGTAGGCCCTCCAGATGCAGACACATTGCTGTACTCCAACTCCAACCTGGTGATCCACCTGCATTATTTGGAATTGACAGTTGCCAGGATAGGCTGAATCAGTTCCTTCAAGTTGAAGAGCAGGGAGAAAAAAATCCAAACGGAAGACACAGATCAGAGACAGGCTAACAGTGAAGATTTGGAGAGACAGAACTGGCAAGAGTGGGTCCTGATTTCTGGGCTTGGGCAAGGATAGAACAGTGGTTGAAACTAACAAGAAAGTTAGGATAAACTGTGAGGGTGAAAAATAGTATTACCGAGTTCGCTTGGTGGCAAGAGCAAGGCTGCCTAGACTTCTGTGGAAGTTATTACCATGAGGAGAGACAACAAGGCTCCACTTGGGTTCTGGTCATGCGTGTAAGGTACTGACCAATCGGTGGGGGCTTAGCCAACTGTATTTCACTGCTACTGCTGGGTCCAATGCTGGGAGCAGCTAAGCCAAGGAGAACCTCTGCTCTGAACTGGGCAGAATCCAAGATAGGTGCTCAGAAAAGGTTATGGTACGGTTGGAACCAGTTGTTCAAAGTTCAGTGCTACTAGACTCAGGATTAAACATCCAAGGGACAGGACCAGAAGAAAGCCACGCACATCTCAAACCACTCACAGGTCTCTGACTGGACATGGAATCTCAAGCTAGATGTTAGATTATTTTTTTTTTGTTCTATTTTGTTTAAAAAAGAATTGATAAGCTCACCCTGCTTGAATTAATTTTTCTGTTTAAATATACTCAAATATAAGTGTGTACGTCCACACTTATGCTTTTAATGTGCTTCTCTGGTTCTGTTAGGGAGAAATTAGGTCCAAAACTCGATTTTAATCAAATACGCATCTACTGCTTCAGTCAATGACCGATTTCCCATCTGCCATGGTCTTTATCATCCACCTTTTGTGCCTTTAATCACTTCCTGTCTTTCTGTTTTGTCCTGTGCTGTGTGGTCAGATCCTCTCTGCTCTGTTTATATTCTTAATTTTTTTTTTTTACTCTGAAGTGGAAATACATTATTTTCTCTGTGAGTCTTAAGTCCTTCTTTGATGCACTTTCATATTTCAAATTGCTTTTTAAAAGTAACACGTTTATTTTTTTCTCACAAAAGACATTTTGAGCAAGATGAATTTCCTAGGGGCATCGGCATTATTGCTTGGCATGGTCCAAAGGTTTTTTTTTTTTTTTTATTTCTTGTTACTGCAATAAAATACCTGGGGAAAACAAATTGAAGAAGGAATGGTTTATTTTGGCTCACTGTCCAAGGGTATAGTCTGTCCGGGCAGCAGGAGCTTGGGGTGGCTGGTCACCTTGCAAGCACAATCAGGAATCAGAGAGCGATGAGTGGTGATGCTCAATCTGCTGTCTCTCTATGCTCAGTTCAGGACCTCAGCTCAAGTAAAGGTGTTGTCTCCACTTAGGATGGATCTCCCTGCCTCAATTAACCTGATCTAGATAATCAATTAATCTCAGAGAAATGCCCAGGGTTGGTCTCTTCAGTGATTCTATATTGGTGATTAATTTTGTATGACAGCTTAGCTAGACCAAGCATCCAGGTAGTTGGTTAGCCTGTCTTTATGTTGCTGAGAAGGCATTTTGAGATAAATATTGTCCTCTATAGTGTGGTGGGCCTTATGCAATCAACTGAAAACCTTTAGAAAACAGATCTTCCCCAAGGAATTCTGAGGGCAGAAGGGTGACTTTGTGCTCACCCTGATGTACCATTGCCTACCTCTGTCTCTAGCCTGTTATCCGTCCTCAAGATTTTTGGACTTGCCAATTACCAGAACTCAATTCATGAGTCAGTTTCTTCTGTCTGTCTCTGTGTCCGTCTCTGTGTCTCAGTCTCTGTGTCTCTCTGTCTGACTCTGTCACTCTCTGTCTCTCTGTCTCTGTCTCTGTCTCTGTCTCTCTCTCTCTCTGTCTCTCTCTCTTTCATCCCATTAGTTCACTTTCCCTGGAAAACCATAATTAATTATGCATCCCTGACTAATTATTTTCATATCAATTCTATTTCTCAATTAAGATTATAACTTAAAAAAAAATCCATTCCATAGATACTCACTGGATATCCCCTAGGTTCCAGGTGCCAATGAAACAGTTTCTGTGAACTGACATCTCTTCCATTTCTTTCCCCTGCATAGTGGCTCTGATGTCACTCACCTCTGTCTTGTTTCCTGTCTTTTTTTTTTTTTTATCTTTGGTGGAGGAAAGCACAGCTCTTTGCCACTATTTATGAATAGATACAGTTTGAAAGAGCCTTGGCTACACCCTGAAAGTTTCCTAGAGTCTCTAGTATCTCTCCCCAGGTCTACTTTCCAGTATATTATGAATCTTCTTGTCCTTCATGGCCTCTCTAAGCTCACTATTGAACTTTTCTGGGCTTTCACCTTGAGAGCAGTGATACATTTCATAGATTTTACTGTCAGGATAAAGTCATGCACTGGGCATTACCAAGCTTCCCAAAGACATGTCTTCTTGGTGGAGATTCATGCTTCATCCACAGCCATAGCCGTCATGGTCAATTAGGACAGTCTGACTATATCCAATATCATCACTCCTTTTGATAAGCAATGAAATCACACAGGTTCAGTTGGGTATGTAGAAAGGACTCTCCCAGTTCCCCTTCGATGGCAGTGTGATCATTTGATCAATCAATCAATCAATCAATCAATCAATCATTCAATTAGTCAATCATCAATCTTGCCAGTAGAACACAAGAGGAAAGGTTATATAGAATTTCTACAAGTACAGTACAGAAACAAAGGCTGGATCAGAGTGAGGTCAACCTGTGTGTTGTCTGAGATTGGGACATGCCCAGAGTTTTCTGTGATGATGGCTTAAGTGCATTGAGGGGGAAGAAGGAGTAAGTAAAGGAAGGGAGCCCAAGTCCTTGAATATCTGTGGAGGACCACATTGCTGCAGAAACACTTGCCGCAAGCTCAGTTTTATTCTTTTTAACTCTAAAGACTTTTCTGAGAGAGAAGTGCAGAGGTTTGGTCACTGCCATGAAAGTTGTTCCAAGCAAACTTAAACTTATCCCTCAATTACCCAACATATTTTCCATGTAATTCCTCCTTACAATGCAAGGTAGGGTAGATGTCTTCACACCCTGTCAGCCTGGTAAGCCTGCCTGCCCAGACAGAACTCTGTGTGGCTTTACTCCCCTGACGTGTTGATACACACACTCTCCCAACCAGGGTTCAGGGCCTGAGCATGTAGGAGAGATAAATGCTGCAAGATTTTTCTACCCACAGCAAATAAAACAACCCTGGGAACAAGGACAGTATGAGTCTCACTGTGGAATGATTTGGCTTCTGTGTAGATCTTCTGCCAAGGGATTCCAGAGACTCCTTTCAGCTGCAGAGAGATTCAAGATTCTTTAAAGCTGCACAGTACTCCATGTCTCATGGACAAATATAATCCCAGCATGGAGAAACTGTGCTTGGGTTTTGCTTATGAGTAATTACTAGGTACTACATAGTGAGTATGATCTATTTTACTATGTGATTTTGAAGGGCAATACCATGTTCCCTTGAAAGACCAAAGGATTCATGTTCTGAAAGCTTAGATACTGGTTATAGTGCCAATGCTGTGTACTTCCACAAGTCAAATTTTATTTCTTAGAGCCTTGTTACTGTGAGTATTCATTCATTCATTTATTCATTCACTCACTCATCTATCCATCTCTCACTTATACATCCACCATCAATCATCTATCCATTCACCATTCATCCACTCTGAATCCATCATTCACCCAATTATCCACTTATCCATTCACTATCCCCCCCATTCAATACCTAGTCATTGTGTATACATTATCCATCCAGCCATCATTTATTCATATATTAACCCATCATCTATCTATCTATCTATCTATCTATCTATCTATCTATCTATCTATCATTCATCAATCACTCATCCATCAATCCATCCATCTATCCATTTATCATAAGTCATCTATCTATCTATCTATCTATCTATCTATCTATCATCTATCTACCTCTCAATCATCTATCATTCATCTATCAGTAATTCATCTAATATCCATCTGTCCATCATCCATCCATTTATCATCCACCCACCCATTGATCTTTCTACCAGCTATTCATCAATCATCCATCTATCCATTCATTATCTGTCGATCCATCAACCTTTCATTCATCCAAGTCAAGATTTATTAAGCATGAACTTTTGCAGATTCTGTGTACACATAGATGAACAAGACATATCTTCCCCATAGACAGCTTACCACCTACCTAAGAGTTTACAGTAAATGGATGGGATGGTACTTGGAAAGTTCTAAAAGCATAAAGTAGATACATATAACTAATGGGTTATCTTTAAGTCATACCTTGTAAACCTTGTTTCCTTTCTCTAAGCATGCCATAAAAAGCCGATGGAGGAACAGGCGTGACATTTGTCAACTGGTTACTATGGCCACTGGCAATAGCTTTTGAATCATAGACAGGCATTACCATAAAGGTAGAGGCATCCTTGGGAGGTTGGTTGCCGAGAAGTATCTTGTAGCTTATAGCTTACAAGGTCCCTTATAGCTAAAGGGACCTCAGGCCACAGACACCTGTCTTTATGGTTGGAGATGCCTCTGTCAACCAGGAGAGAAATTTCAATATTTTATTGAAAACATTTTGCAGCAGGAAATCCTTCTCTCTCTCTCGTTTTTCCCCTTGCTGGTACCAGCATAATTTAACTGTGATTTAATAGCTCCTTTCATTTACTTGCTAAATTATGCCTTTCCATCACCTTCCCTTTGGGTTTTCCCTCTTTTGGTCCTACAACCTCCCATTATTTATTAATGCCCCATAATACATGATGGAGGCAGGCAGAACACAGTCATTCCACAGTGATTTAGGGGCTCCTGGCAGTGAGACAGCAAGAGCCGGTGCATAGTCTTGGAGAGTCTCCCTGCACTTGCCTTTTTAGAGCTGGATCAGACAGCTCCAAGCCAACTTCTGTGCAAGCCCTCCCCTCCCTTCCCAGCCCCCCACCCGCCGGTCATTTTCCTGCTTGGAGCAAATTCAAACACTTGGCTCAGAATGACGGATGAGTCATAGTTCATGTTTTTTCCAAGATCCGACTGCTAGAATGAGCATGCTCCTCAAAGCGTGCTTAACTGAAGGAGAGCCAAAAGGTAACTCAGCTTCTCTTCAAGGAAGGATCCCTGATTGGGACTGGGAGATTTCAGACAATCTGAATCTTGAGGGAGTCAGTTCTTGAAAGACAAGCCAGGGGAAATGGTTCTTGTAATTCTCTTTTGGAGTAGCTTGGAACATTTGACTGACAGGCTGAGTTGCATAGGAGAGGGCTACATTTGGACACAGTGTGCTTCGTGACCTACTCGAGGCTCTAGAGTTTCAGAGCGCCCCCAGGGATTAGTGAAAGGTGCATTCAGCATTCCCTCCTTGGCTCTTGGCTCTTTTTCCTCATGTCTTCAGGTGTGCTTTGAACTACACTCACACATGCTTTCTTGCTTGGCGGATGAGGTGGGGGCACCCTGCAGGTAATGAGCGGAAGGGCCTGCTCAGTAGCATACAAAATGGACTGAGTTTCCTCTGTGACTAAGTGTTTGTGGGCCACATTAATATTTCATCATTTGGAGATGATAATAGAGTTGAGCCCTCAGCACAGTGCCTAGCATTTAAAATGCTTGCCTTTTACTCACAATGGGCCTCGGAACTAATACAGATCTTACAAGGCAAGGTTGGGTTGAGTGCACAGAGTAACCAGGACGAGGCCTGCTCTCCCGTGTACACTAGTCAATAACTTATCTGAAGATCTCAAAGGAGCTGCTCAGTGTCTGGGGGCCCTCAGCCTCTGCAGGTGTAGATAGTCTCTGTGACAACTTCCCAGGATAATTTTGCTCCTGAGACTACTTTAGTGGAGGCTTGGAGGTACTGGTAGTCATGTAAGGGAGGGGTATAGGGATTACAAACTCAAAGCACAAGGATTTTGTGATTTTCCTATTGGATAACTATCAAACAGGAGAATTTCTTCTGGCTCTTGGACATTTCAGTCTTTTGTTCCTCTCCCAGAGCCTTAATGTCTTTGGCTCACACTATGTTGGGCCTAATTGTGGAGCAACACAGTTGTACCAGCAGGCCCTTCCACTCTCCTTCATCCTGGACTGCATGCACCTGTTCCATGATTGCCAATGGTGGCAAGAGCCTTGGAGCATGGACATTGCCCCCTGGAGACTTGTTCTGAGGTTCCCCAGGGGTCTCTGCAGCCATTCTCCATCTGTTGAGCTAGAGAGAAAACTCAAGGACAGAGGCTGGAGCTGAGACAGAGTGGCATCTGCAATGGTTACTTTGCTCCTCTGCCCCTCCAGGCGACCTCCTGCCCCCAGATCCAGCTGGCAGAGGTGGCAAAGAGAGGGAGTGTATGCGGAGGCATCCCTTGTTCACTTTCAGTGCACTCTTCTGCCACAAGCTGACTTTGTGGTGACCTCTCTCTGCAGTGCCTGGGTTTGCAATGACAGGTTCACAGTTTCCTTCAGAAGTTTTCGTTCACATAGCTCCCAGGCTGGGGGACTTCAGAGGGCCAGGCTGCTCTGTAACTAATGTGAATGTGTAATCTGCCTAAGCCTTGACTAATGTGTTCCTTGCATTATTAAACACAGATTAAATATATATGGATATTTAAATGTAATGTGTTATTTCCCCAAATCTGGCTTCTTGGTGTTCCTGACTTATGCCTTTTCAGTGCTCATAATTGTCTCAGGGATCATGAATTACAGGCAGGAGCTGCAGCTCCCTTTGCTCTAAAGTCTTTGCCATCCCATTACATTTGTTGAAGAGATGCATCCATGGTCCTTCAGCCCAGAAAATTACTGCAGGGGTTCTTCTCATGGGGATGTGCTTTTCTCCTTCTCAGACAGAGTTTACTTCCTTCCAGCAAGTAAAGGCTGAGCTAGATGGAGCTTTGTGGATTTGTGGGTTTGTGTCTACTCTGCAGGAAAGCTTGTATCCCCAGCAAATCACCTAATAGCTAAACTAAGCTCGTAGCTTTGTGTCCCGACCCCTCTACTCTGCCAACCCAACAGTCACATGTCCTGTATGGGTGCTTACAGGACCCTAGAGAAGTCTGATTACCTTTTTTCTGTGTTTGATTGTGTGTGTGAGAGAGAGACAGAGACAGAGAGACAGAGACAGAGAGACAGAGATGACAAATAGACATAGAGACAAAGATGACAGATAGACACAGAGAGACACACAGAGAGAGACAGAGTCAGAGACAGAGACAGAGAGAATGACTCAGCTCTTTACCTGGGTTTCGTGAACTCAGTCTTTCAGTGACCCAGAACTCCCCATGGCTAAACTAGCCAGTCTGCAAGCTCCAGGGATTTGCCTGCCTCTGCCTCTCCCGAGCCAGGATTACAAGCACACACCGTGCCTGACATTTTTATGTATGTTCTGGGGATTAAGCTCAGGTCTTCATGATTGCCAGACCAACACTATTGATTGCTATTCCTCTAGCACTATTTTTTCTTTTCTAATAATAATTGAATTTCTTTGGAAGAGAATTGCTGAATACCTTAGTCTAATGGCATGGGAAATTTTCACCTATGGAAAGGTGTAGCTTGAAGCCAAGTCTATCCAAATTGCTCCACTCTTGCCTGCCCCAAATTCCTCTTCACCAAATGACAGAATAAGTCTTGGTTACCTTCAAAGTCTTTGCAGGCTTCCTGCAGTGAAACCAGAATGGGTGTATGCCTGGTGTAGTTCTCTACTTAGCCATACAGCTGATTTCCTTGCTCCATGAAAATGCTTTCCTCCAAGAGTCTTGGTTAATGTTTTCTGCCTGTTACCTTTAAGCCAACTGAACCAGAAACAGAGATTGTGTTTGTTATGCTTGTCTGTCTACCAGACACATAAGCTATGGTATGTTAGACACTTCCACCTAGCAATAGCTGACTGTGTTTCTTCCCATCTCCTCTTTCAGGGATTTCTTAAAACCAGCCATCTAGGAACATTTACACCATGGGAATTGGCCACAAAACAAGGTAGCAAAGTTATTTTTTCGTGGAGAACCGATTCTTAAGACTGATCAGCACAGCTGAACATAGTGAAACATAGCTATAGTGGAAACCTCTTTCCCCAGAGGTGGAAACAGAAGTAGTGTGGTGTTCAAATCTAGCATGAGCTGTATGTAGAAATCCTGTCTCAAGCCTTACTCTCACCATCAAAAGGAAAAGAAAAAAAGAAAGAGAGAAAAAAAGGAAGGAGGGAAGAAGGAAAGAAAGAATGCAGCCATGCACTGTTGAAAGTTCTCTCAGGGTGACTCTTTAAATATTTAAATAAGACTGAACACATGGGATTTAAGGCTGCTTAAGCCCTTGAGGTTGCACACAGAACACATGTGAGACCTGAGCTTCTCAGTTTGCCTGTAAAGTTATAATCTGCTGTTACTTGTTCTTATAGCTAGGAGGCGCTTCGTCCTAGCCCCAGACTTCCCTGAATTGGGGGTCGTAGATGTTGTTTAAGGAAGGGAACTTGCTTTTCAGCTTCCCAGGACAATTATTGTCAGTTGCCCTCTTCCAGTAGGAGATTCAGCAGAGCCAGGTGACCTAAGACTTGCCTAGGAAGGATGAAAAGAGCAGGCCCAGGGACTGGCGGGGTTTGGAGGAACAATACTTGGCTGGGACAGCTCCAGCTGTAGCTCACTCATCAGCTAGATTCTGAAAAACCCACAGAAAAGAAAAAAGCCATGTTCCGTGGTCATGACATACAGCATTCTACATATTTGTTCACAATCAGTAGCAGCATGTGCAATCTTCTGTTTCTAGTCTCTCGGGGCTGCCAAGCTTTTATAGCCTGTCTGCTGCTTTTCTCCCAGACTCTCCCCAACCTTAGTAAGCACTAGCTAGCTCTGGGACAAGTTCAGGATGTACTAAGAAGGCATGGATCAGGGTAAAGTCTCCGATGACACTCATGGTTATGGTCTGTGACTGCAGGTTGCAGAGGGTTTGCTCCTACCTCCACCCTAATCTCTGTTTTATTCTGTGTGCTTCAGTCAAAGTGCTAACCAGGCCGCTCAAAGAAAGGGAGCTCGTTCTCAAGATGTGAGGATGCCAACAGGGAGCGGCTAAGGCAGGAGGAACCCATCCTTTGTGGATTGCAGTTCCAACTCTTCAGGGGCTGCTTGGCTCAGGCAAGCAGGGAGTTAAGGTCTGAGAAGAATGGAATTTTCCCTGTGGCCGTACAGACTTGTTTTAACCACAGGAATGAACACAAGACATGACTTGTTCCCTCTGCTATTGTCTGGTTCCCTTTCCCTCCAGCAGGCAGCCAGGCTAATGTGTGACATTTCTCCAGGCATCCAGAGTGTTCCCTGCCCTTCTCCTTATAGCTCTTCAGCTGCCTCTCTCCCAGACCTTCACCAACCTCACCTTCAAAGGCTTTTCAATAAGCCAGGGCTGTCCTCTGTGGACTGGGCAGGGAAGGCATGTGGATTTGGGTTATTTATTAATTTTAAGATGTGTGCTCTCTGTTCTCGTCTCCTCTGATTTTTTTTTGGCAACCTCAAAATTCCACCATTATCTCTTCCCAATCCCTAGGTGGGGTGATGGGCATCGGGCACAGGAGCTCTCCATGCTGGCTGGGGTTTTCAACAGACTCATCAGCACACTGAGAGGACAGCACTTTTCCTCTCAATTAATTCTCGTTGCCAGCCCCCCAAGCTCTAAGTCCTTCCAAGCCTTGGTTAGAGGTCTTATTTTATGGATGTGCCGGTTGTCTAGTCTCTGCATAGCTCAGGAGAGGCCTCTCCCCAGCCCCAGCACATTTCCGTCATTAACCTTGAGTACAGAGGGACTCAGCTTTACTCCCAGATGGTGGGACAGACAGAGGGTGTAGGAGAGGGATTTTGTCACATATGGGTCCTCTCCTTTGGTTTCTCCATATTCCTGCCGTACCTTTTCACCTTTTTGCCTGGTTCTCCAGTTCTCTTTGCACACCAGGATGACAAATGACAACAGGAAAGTCAAGTAAGCCTACAGCTAGGGATTCACTTCTTCCTGCTGGTACTGGAATGGAAAGTCTTCCTGCCGACAATTTAAAAAAAAAATCCGCTTTAAAGCAGCATTAGGAAAATTAAAATATGTTTCTTTCCAAAGCATACCCCTTGGATAAGGTGCAAAGAAAGTTCAATGAGAAGCCAAACTTTGGTTTCAAATATAAGACACCTTTATTCTAATTATAATCATAATGATCCAATGTGTTTGGGATTTAATTATTTGGAATTAAAGTAAAGAAAGACATCCTATAATTACCATTGAACTTATCTTGAAGCATAAATCTAATAATTAAGCACTTTCAGATTTTTATTCAGTGAGCAATGAAATAGCAAAAGCACTGTGGATTCTCTTTCGTCTTTGTAGAGAAGGCTCTAGAACTATCAGTGGATCACACTGGAAATACCTCAGAATCATTGTATGTAAAATACACTTGCCAACAAACTTGTTCTCAGGAACAGGGTGTCCAAGCAGCTGAGGTTTGATAGAAATTGGATGTAAATGACAAATGATTCCTTCTAGAGAGAAGTAGAGAGTGGGGTGGGAAGAAAAGGGAGAAAGAAGAGAGGGAGAAAGAGGAGAAGAGGGGAGAGAAGGAGGCCATGGGAAGTAAACAACTCTTTAAGTCTCAGGAAGTCCCTGAAGCTGATCAGATGTAAAAGGCTCCTTCCCCCAAATTATAAAAGCAGTAAAAAAGGCTGAGAAGATTCTTTAATCTGTCAAGCTGCCTATCAGTCATTTAGAAAGCCCCAAGACTTCCAACCTTGTGAGTTATCACCCATGCTAGGGTAGATTTTTCAGGCATGTCCTTGCTCTGCAAGTAACCCCACATCAGACTCCTACAACCCCAATAAGCACATTGGTTCAGCAAGATCAATGTTGGTGGTATCGGTTATTTGGTCTGTCCTAGGGTCCTTATCTTGAGTAAGTAGATGTTTGTTTATATCTTCTCCGGGAACACTCATCTATAAAATGAGAATGATAAATAAACAAAATTTATTTATCCTAGGGATTTGTCCTAGGGAGAGGACACAGAGTGCTCTCACCGTGGTACCCAGCACTGCATCATTTACAGCTATCTATGTGAGACTCATGTTAGACCTTGTAGAATGATGCTAACTGGAGACAAGAAGGAAATCTCAGAGACCATAGTACACAAAATGTGGTCATGTTTCTGTTCCCATTCCCTTGAATTGTAGACTTCACTTAGGATTCATTGTTGGTCTTTACTATAGCTCTTTAGATGTTTAACCTATCCACACAAATGATGACCTAATTTAGGTGGTTAGACTCTATAAAGTTTTACCTTGGTCAGTGACAGTTCTTCTAGCACCGGAACCCTCAGCACAGACACTGCCACAGCCTGAGTGCTCCAATTTACAGCAAGTGTTCCCTGAAGGTTTCTGTTTCCTTGGGCAATGGCGCCACACTCCAGGTCTCGAGACTTGAGTCCCTCTGATGCTTCTTTCTCAAGTCCAGTCAACATACAGTTTGTGTCCATTTTATTGTCCCCAGAATTGAAGCTGCTCTTTTAACAGGGACAACTGTATCACCTCTCTAACTGATCAGGAAACACCCTTGACATTGTGCTGTGCACAGTCTTCATGCTGAACTTTCAGAGATAATTCTAATAATATCGGCTCATGCTCAGAGAGCTGTGAAAGTGAAAAAGAGGAAGGACCTATTTCATACATTGTCGTGCTTTTCTCTGAACACAGAGTGCTTTCCTGTCATTTGTTCTCAGCTCTCAGTGCTCCCTCTCCCACACTGGTCCTCCCCGTAACTTCACCCATTGGACCTTTGCTTCCTCAGGCAGCTTACTGCTTGTTCTTTGACCATTTTTCCTGGTCACTTCTGGTGGACAGGGTCTCTTTTCTTTCTGGGATGCTGAAAGACTTTGTATATATCCCCCCTTTGATGGTCACGTTATTGCCCTGTGTTGAGGTTTAACCCATTACCACACACACCATGTCATGTTATCTTCATCAGTTTGAAAAGTGACACCCTTATGTACATATGCGTCCTATGCGAGCTTACATGCTTTCCATCTTCCAGATGAGGAAAGTTGAGGATTACAACTGGTAAGTCAGTTGGAAAAGGGGTACAGAAGAATTGGGCAGAAGAATCGGTGTGCATTCAAGTCCATCTTGTATTAAAGCCATCACAGAACGTTAGGGGGTGAAATGTTAGTAGGTTAGAGTGGAGAGAGAAAGAAGGAACAGTTGAAAGATGGGGAAAACTTTGAGGAAAGCTTTGCAAGAAATGAAAACACAAGTTGGGCTGTGATGTGACAGCCAGACACTTGAGCAGGTGCAGAGGAGGGCCCACTGGGCAGGAGGACAGAGGAAGGAGTGGCAGAGGAGCCATGGTCATTGCTAGAATCAGTAGAGTAAAAATCGGGCTGCGCTCCTTCCCTGCTTTGAGCTGCATCCTTCGCAAGGAACCTCCCTGCCCCACTATCCGACTCATATTGCAGACCAGAGAGGAGGAGGCTTCTCTACTCCAGGAAGAGTCCTGGGACTCACATTTTCTGCCACTCTCAATTCCAGTCTTTAGGTGTTCTGTCTGGTAAGCAGTGTCTCCTCCTGAGCAGCCTCGCTGTCCCACACCTGCCCAGACTCTTCCTGCAGTCCTCTCTGAGGAAGTCCGCAGCTATGCCCTCAAGGCAAGGTCGGTGTGAACCAGATGGGAAGTAGGCTGAGTGCCAGAGGGCTTTGTCACACCTTCCTTCTACACCGCTGACCCTCGATCCCAGATCCACCTGGGCTACGGCTACTGCAGAACCTGTAGGCTAAGACCTCCCTGGGACTGGGCTCTATCACCTAGAATCTCAGCTCCAAAGAACAGGGGAAATCTAATTAAGCAATTTTACTGAGATCTCAGCAGAACAGAAAGAAGCAGGGACCTTGTTCTGAAGGCTACTCCATCTGCCTAAAAAGCCAGTGAATTAAGGCTTGACTCACAACCCTCATTACCAATGGCTGCCAAGGCTCTGGACACAGCCACACAACGTCATTGCTTTTAAGGCCTGATATCAACCCCCTGTGGGATGACCCTTCTGTGTGAGCAAACGTCGCTAACAGATAACAGTCAAGAAGGAGTTATAACCCTAACCAGAAAGCTGGGTACGGTAGTAAAGACCTGTAATCCCGGTACTTGGAAGTTGAGGCAGGAGGATTACTGTAAAATTGAAACCAGTCTCAGGAAATATTAGGCAAATATACAAATATGAATGAGAAAAGGTATCAGTAGAGTATTGGTGTTGTGTTGGAAGAGCTTATAGAGTCAGCAGCTAGAGCAGGATAACAGGATAGGTCAACAGCATAGTATTTACATGCTGAACTGTATCTGTGGGTGAGAAGGATACTTAGCTAGGTTTTCTATTTAAAGAGGAAAACGAGAACTTTTATGATTTAATCATTTTAGTGTTTCCCAATTTTTCTGTAATAAGTGTAAGTTTCTGTAATAAGAAACAAAAAATGACACAGAAGAGATTACTAACCTTTCTCCAGAATGTCGGCATTCCACTTCCTCAACCTGAGAATATTTGAGGCCTCATAACCTAAGGACTTCACATATGTGGTCAAATTAGGGATTCCCAGGTAATGTGGTCATCCTGGCCTTTGCATGGAAGAGGCACAGAGTCCTAGAGACTTGAAGGGGCTTCACTGATGGTGGAGAAGACACAACCTAGGAAGGTCTTGCTTGGCATCTGAAGAAGTAACACAACCCTGCCTTATTCTTAGCCTGGTGACACTCATGGACTTGGAACTGTGATACTACATTTTTGGTAATGTATTTTTGCCAGCAATCATGCCAAACTGAATCAACATACTTTCAGACTGAAAGCAGTGTCTATGAGCCTGGTCTGGTGCTGTTCCTTTTACAAACACTGTCTGGAAAGCAGAGGCAGAGAAACAGAGTTTGAATAACTACTCAGTGAGGTCCTATCTTAAAAATCAAACAAGCAATGATTTTAGCAAAGCCTATTGCCCTTAATGGGGTTATTGGGTAGAAGGCAGAAGAGAGATGGGGAGGGGTCTGGTTCAGGGACAAGCCTTCTCAGACCACAATTGTAGAATGTTCTGGACCACTAGTAGACTGATTGAGTTTCTGTAAGAAGAATTAAACTGCTTGAACTTTGCTCCCAGAATGCTTTTAGCTGTTAGAACAGTCTCCTTTAAACTCTGGAAAACCGGGAATTTACTTTGTTCAACTCTCTATCCCTGCCACTCAGCAGCTAGCTATCCCATAGCAAAGGCATGCCTGGAATTCTAGAAGCTTCTGTGCATGTCTTTTCCTCAGCTGTGGGGACTCAGGGCTGATATCTTTGTTGCCTTCTGTATGCAGTGTTTAAGGCAAGCTGGCCCTCCACAGTGAAGCCAGTTCTTCAGTGTCAGCATTTGGACACATACAAATATGCAGAGCTACCACAAGCCCTGCTCTGAATTGGTAGTGGGGTCCTTGGTGTGCTGGGGATACCTGCTTTGGTATCAGGAGGATCCCAGTTCCACGTGCTCTGATAATGCCATTAGCTGGCCAGAGCCTCCCCAAGTAGCACCAGCAGTTGGGGTTTAAGCAGTCAACACACAAGCCTGTGGAAGCCAGTTCACAGTCAAACCATAAGAGCTTTGTGGGATCCCGACTACTGACCTGTGGCAGAGAGGACGGGTCCTTACCCAAGTATGGCCTCATGCACTCGCCCTGACTTTAACCATAACCTTTCTGTTTGGTGTGATGTGTTACTGAGAGAAGCTTCGCCTCCACGAGTTCAGAAGGGAACCAATACAAAAGCCTTACAAGGAGAAGGAAAGCATGGCAAGGAGCTGGGCTGTTCACAAAGGCACTGCCAGTTCTATACCACACCATCCCAGGACCCCTGTCTGAAACCGAATCACAGGGACTTGTAGTAAAATGTGGTCGCAAATGCTCAAAAGAAGAAATAGAGTCCTGGCCAGAGTAGAGAAAAAAAAAATTAAAATGCTAAAAGGGAGTATCATAGAAGGGGAACAATGGAAGTCCAGTTGGCAGGGTAGTGTCTCCTGTATCCTAAATCAACAGAATTCTTGACTACAAGGTGCAGAATGGAAGAACTAGTCTCCAATCAGCAAGGTAACCAGACACATTTGCCTCTTGTGCCAGGAACAGGGGACGACTAAGCACTCCCTGGGATTACTCCCAGCATGGACTAGGCATTTCTTTTCTCATAAGTAGCCACTTCTCTACCCTGATTTTCTCTAGTAGGAGGGATGGAACGACTGTCCCCTACCCCGTGCATATCAGTGGGAAAAGCAGGGACTTGGTTCTCTGGTAATATCTCTGTCTAGGTGAGTGGTGCAAGGGACACTAGAGTTTACTGTGTCATGCACTTAACACTCACTGGCTGTACCTTCCTCTCTTCATCTCCAGGAGGGACCCAGGGGACAAGGGGCATGGGGCTCAGTGTTAGATCCTTGCATACTGACCCATGACTATAGGAGACCAGGAATCTTTTCAGAGCACAGCGCTAGACAGCCTGCTTGACTGGCAGGTTTCATTTTGTTATTTAAAAATGAAACTTTGGCTCTAAGGCCCTGACTTATCTGTGGCTTTTCGAAAATAAATTAAGCATAGGGAAGTTCCTAAGGAACTAACGCTTGGGGCTCACTGATGGCCAAAGGGAGCAGACTCTAACCTTTGTGTGATTTTTCTTCCTCCGTGCTTATTCTGCATTGCCTTCCTCCAAAAGGGCCCTGAGCCCAGAGTCTAGGACTTTGCTACGTGCTTCTTACTTAGGGAAATACGAACGAGCCTTCTTTCCCACAGACATCACAAACTGATGTTCTGGGAAAGCTTCGCGGAGAGCTCTGCAATCCCGGAAAGGATGGTGCCAGTCCCCATAGAGCAGGGGGCGGCCCACCAAGCCCTTAGCGCCTGTGGCTGCATTCTGAACACTAGGTGGCAGCACGGAACTTCCTATGCTTCCAGAAGACGCGAAGCTCAAACTGAGCAATTCCCCCTTAAGAAGGGCACGCACAGAACCATGCAAAATGGGAGCAGTAATTCTGGGACGTGGCTAATCTCTGTAAGTCACCCGATTGCAGATACAAGTGACAGCTGCAATAGGGGTGATGTTCTCTCATTCGCTGTGTCACCAGGATGCTATTTCGAATCTTCTTGAGATTAGAAAAAGGATTACAATTGCCCCCAGAGCCTTGCTATGTAATTTTTATCAGCCTTGATCTCTGAGTTCCCCCAGGCTCTGTGTGTGTGTGTGTGTGTGTGTGTGTGTGTGTGTGTGTGTGTGTGTGTGTATTCATGTACATGTGTCTATACATGCACAAGGAATAAGCTCATGGTGTGATGTAAGGTTCTTATAAGTGATATGGTTTTGCCATTAGGTCTGTATTTCCAGGTCGGTTCCTCAATTCAAGACTCTTGGCTTCTCAGTTGTGCTCATTCGCTTGGATACTGTGGCATAGCATCAATTTCATAGCCATGCAGTCAGTTCAGAATAAAGTTACAAAACAAAACAAAACAACAACAACAAAAAAAGATTCTCCATCTTTATTTTAATGTTCCATGCTATCGTTGTTTTAAAACATTTAGTGTTTTTTGAACAAGGGGTCTTGTATTTTATATAGATATTGTGGCCAAGTTGACACATCCTCCCTAAAGCTCTGGAGATGAATGAAACACACAAGTTTCAGAAAGCTCCTGAAACTTAACAAGATTCATGGGTCCCACCTCAAAGCTGTGTTAATGTAACCACCTCCAAGTTGAAGATGGAGCTCCATGGGTGCATCTTTTATAAGTTGGACACATGCTGAGGTGGGCTTTGAGGGATACAGCTGCCTTTTGCCCCAAGTGCTCCTGAAAGTTACCTCAGTGAACACATTGGTTCATTAGGCCAGACTCAGGTGGGACTACTTTCGTTTTGTTTTGTTTTTTGTTTGTTTTGATTTTTTTGAGACAGGGTTTCTCTGTATAGCCTTGGCTGTCCTGGAACTCACTCTGTAGACCAGGCTGGCCTTGAACTCAGAAATCCGCCTGCCAAGTGCTGGGATTAAAGGTGTGTGCCACCGCTACCCAGCATGGGACTATTTTCTTGGATCTATTGTCAGCACCCTATCAGGGGGTGAATAGATGTTTGCTTACATCTCCCCTGAAAAATGCACACAACACATTTCCACTGTGTCTGGGCTCCACACATCACACAGTTAGCCCTACTGCAGAGAAGCATGACCAGAGGTAAATTCTGACCAAAATCTTGACTATTCTTTTCTTAGCTTAGAGAAAAGGTATACAAAGTGTGAGCTTTGGGTCAGATGGGCATGTACTGCTTGTGAAATGTTCTTGGTATTCTTCATGAGGCCTCCTTCTCATATTATGTAGTACAGTGACTATTAAATATCTAGCACTTTGTAGACAATCAGTGATGCTGCTTGTCTCTGCACCCATTGCTCCTGGACATTAGCACCAATTTTTTCTAGGTTTTCCCCCTTACCTGGCAGGTGGACCCAGTTGTAGTTAAATCTTGATTACATTTAAGAGTGAAGAAGCATTAGGGCTAATTCTATATTCCACTTTCCTGTGTGTTTAAAGAGTTCCTTTGTTTTTAGACAAGGTGCTGCCTTGTTGTCCAAGTTAGTTTGGAACACTCTATGTAGCCCAGGCTGTCCTGGAACTCATCATTCTCCTGCCTCAGCCTGTCTAATTCTGGGATTACAGACTTGTGTCAGGTACACTTGGCCCTTGAAAGCAGCTCATTAAGCCTAGGTCTCTGTTTAGGGTAAGAGATGCATGCATGGTCATGAGGTCCAAATTTCTGTACCTTGGGTTAGCTGCCTGTGTAGAACTTCCTACATGTTCTAGAACCTCTAAAGGGAGCTTCTGATGGAGATGCCTTTTCCAGACATCCCTAATTAGCTTGATATACTGTACTGTTGTAAGGCCTTCTCTTCCAAAGGCTCACAGACACCTGGCAAACTGCTGTTAGTTCTGGCCTCCCAGTTTGGACCATGACTGATGGATCTCTTGCCTGTGCATGTCTCAGAAGTCTGGGGTCCAATGCCTGCCTCTGCTCAGGACTCTTGTGTGGTCTTTAGCAGCCCTTCTGTGTAACTGCCCGAAGTTACATTGAACAGGTTACCCGGTTACCTGGAAGGAAAGAGGGGGATAGAATGGGGTTTTGAGAGAAAATTGAAGCCAAGACAAATAGGTTTTCTGATCAAGGTTTGAAGTTTAATGGTGGTCTCCAACTATATATAGGCGGGGGTGAGGGGTGGGGGACCCTTCCCCCAAAGGCTGGAAACTGATCTGCAGAACTGGTCATTGCTCAACTGGTGACTAGTGTTTCTCAGGAAACTTCAGGTCCTTGGAGAACAATGGGTTTCACCTTGGTCTGAGCACTCCACCCCAGGTGGAGGGGATTATGGCTAACACAGGAGTTCCTGCTCAAAGGCTGGGAGAGGAACTTCACCTTGGTCAATGTCAAGTTCCTGCCAGGTGGCATGGCACCCCAATAAGGCTCATTTCTGGACCTCAATTCTTCAGGTGCAAGCCGTGGTTGATAAGTTATGGATGGAAATTACTCCTGTGGACAAATGCTATGAAAACGAACCAGCTTGGAAGCATTTCTGTTAAGAGCAGAAAAGACTTCACGATGGGAAGAGCGGAAGTACTGCATTTCGACAGTTATGCTCAAGTCCAAACTTCAAGGCTACACTGAACAATATGCTCTTGCAGGCACTGAAACTTCCTATTGCTGAGCCTGGTGTGGGAATGTTCAAAGGACAAAAGAAAAATTCCTTTAAACACCAAGATGGTCACAGGCCATTTGCTCTCAACTCAAAATATCAAGGAGCGTAAGAGGCCAAGCAAGTTCTCACCGGTCCCTTCCGGGCTTCCTTAATCATCTTTGTGAACTTGCCATCCTCTGAATTTTAATAGCTTTCAACAAATGTCATCCCCCCATGTCACTGAGATTGGGCAGACGTATCTGTTATGTGCAACAACACCCTGCCTTCTCATTTGAGGGAGGGATGGGGCTAGTAGATGTGTGCTCCACCTGGCAAGCACCATGCTCTGGCCTTAGGGAATCTCTGTAATGAGTGTCAATATAAGACGGTGGTCTAGTCAGTCCGCTGCTTCAGGAGGCAGGCTCCACAACCTGCTAAGAAGACTCTGGAGTATTCTGTGCGGCCTACACTGACTGCTGTGCTTTGGATCTGGGGTCTTCCTATCTGGGAGCTTTTAGAAGGTAGTGGAATCTTTAGAAGTGGGGTACTATGGCTATTTGGGGGGCATGCTTCCCTCTTCTCTGCTTTGCTTCCAGCTCGTTTGGTGAGTAGCTTTGGCAAATAACCCTGTTGTGATGTGACTTTCCTGGTAGAAGTCCAAAAGCAATGAGCTTGCACAAATCGTTGACTGGAACCTCTAGGGTAAATCTCTCTCTCTCTCTCTCTCTCTCTCTCTCTCTCTCTCTCTCTCTCTCTCTCTTCTTTGTCTTTCTCTCTCTGTCTCTCAGCTGACCACCTCAGGCACAGGTTATAGTCACAGAGAGAAAACAAGCTGGTTTACGCAGTCTTTCCTAAAGAGACCCTGAGTGAATGTGCTTGTTAAAGACTGGTGCTGGGGCTGAGGATGTGACTCAGCTTTGTAAATACGAGGCTCTGGTTTGAGACATCAAATCCATGTGGAAGAAGACAGGCGTGGTAATAACTACTTGTTTTTCCAGTACTCGGGGTATGGAGTCAGCTAGATCCCAGGGATTTGCAGCTACATAGTCTATTTGGGGAGTTCCAGGCCAGTGAGAGACCCTGCTGCAGAAACACAAGGCAGACTGCAACTGAGAATGACACCCAAGGTTGTCTTCTGGGCCTTGCCCCCCATATTTACATGTAAACTCCCAGACCCCAAGGGTATTTGCATGTTCTCTCTCTCTCTCTCTCTCCCTCTCTCTCACAAACACACACACACACACACACACACACACACGCAAAAATTGATGCAATCTCTCACTTAATGAAAGGACACAGTTTTGCAACATTGATGCAAAGATCAGTCTGTAAGTAACTAATCTGTTACAGTAACTACCAACAGGAGCTTAGTTTTCTAGAGTTTGCCTTTGAAGGGATCCCTGGAATCTCACGGCATATACAGTCTGATACAAAAAAACAAAACAAAACAAAAAAAACCCAAAACAAAAAACAAACAAAAAAACCAGTTTCCTCTTCTAGCTCTCAATCCCAGACCCCTTCAGTATTGTGACTTACTCCTCATCTTGACTGTGGCCTTTGCAGCAGGAGGCTGGCTGTAAGCTGCTCTCTAGCCATCAAACTACTGGAAGTGGAGCTGTAGCACTGAAATCTTTCTCTTGGGACAAGGATAGACAGGACTCTATTTCAGGTTGAGGCCTTTCTGAAACTCATAACGCTAATGGTCTCTAGAAGCAACTAGACTTCACTCCCAAGCTTTGAATAATCTACTTGTGATGATGCAGTTATGCTACTGTAAGTCATTCTGTCTACCCTCCATCTCTGGATTGTGTTATATACAGTAAGAATCATCCCATGTTTGGGGCACTTTAGGGTTTACCAAGCATTATAGATATAGCATATTTCAGAAGGGTGGCAGCTGTGTCCAGTTCCCTAAGCAAGTGGGAGGTCAAAGAAATTGCAGCACACCTCAGAGCACACTGTACGGAGCAGGGCCCAGGTGACTGGGCCTTATCATGCATCCTTTCTCCAGCAAGTTCTCAGAGGTGAGGAATTTCTACCAGTTCCTCCTAGACAGGCGGTTCCCAGAACCATACGATGTCTGTGAAATCCCACCTTCTGCTTAAGAACCTGGGGTCCTCACCCTCCTCTATTCCACTGAAAGCAATGCAACACCTATAGATCTAGGCCAGTCTCGCCTCACAGTTCCAGGCAGATGCTCCACACTTTAGCTTTCAGTTCCACCACTGGGTGAGCCATCTCTGACCTACATCTTCTCCCTACAAGGGGATGATGTTACACTGGGCTGCTGAAATGTCTCTCTGTGATCCACAGAGAGAATGCGCAGCAGGCCACACACTGGAAGTGACTTTATTACTTCCTCTTTGCTGTGCCTCTGACTCTTTGTCGTTCTAGAGCATCCCTGGGAGAGGACATAGGCTCACTCATGGACCTATGTTACAGCCAGCGGTTTTCCTAGGAAAGACACTCTCTTTCTGAGATCCCCAACAAGTCATAGAAGAAATCTTAGAAATACTCAGTGGGGCAGTGGTGGCGCACGCCTTTAATCCCAGCACTTGGGAGGCAGAGGTAGGAGGATTTCTGAGTTCGAGGCCAGCCTGGTCTACAGAGTGAGTTCCAGGACAGCCAGGGCTACACAGAGAAACCCTGTCTCGAAAAAAAAAAAAAAAAAAGAAATACTCAGTGGCCACCAGAAGGCTGGGGGGAGGGGTAGGAGTACTGCAGAGCTTACCAGAGGGTCGAGGAGGGATACTTTGGAGTGCATCAGAGGGTAGTGGAGGGATACTTCAGGGGTCAGAAGGTTGTGGAAAATAGATACTGGAGGGTCTGTCACTGGGGAGTGGAGGGATTCTTTGGAGCATCAGAAGGCAGTGAATGCTGGAGGGTAGTAGAGGGATCCTTGCAGGAGAGGAATCAGAGGCCAATCGAGGAAAACTCATTGGCCCATCAGTTGTGGGTTGTTGTGTCTCTGATGACGTAAAATTCTTTTAGTCTGTGCTTTGCTCCTCATAGGCATAAAAAGCAACCACAAGGTGCCTCCCATAACACTGATTAGGCTAAAAGTGCCAATGCCGTTTACATGGGCAGCTTATGCTGTTTCCAGCCATTTGTTTCCCCCCGTTGGCTGATAATGAATTCTCTTCAAAGGCCACTTTTGCCTTTTATCCAGTTACCACTGAAGAAGGCATGCACATCCTCTCATGGTAAGAGAATGGCCTGTGGATCAAATGTGCTTTTTCTGGAATGACAAAGTAGACAGCCTGGGCTTGGAGGAGGTGCTGTAGCTCTCAGAAATCCTCATCAGTTGTCACCCCATGGAACCCAAGCATGAGGATATGAATGTTGGTTAGGGGGAGCAGGTCAGAGGAAGCCTCCGTGCTCAGGGTATATTGGCTGTAGTCTGGGCAGGGCTTTAAATTCTGCTCAGCAACATACTAGTTCTGTGACCTGAGAGACAATTATGGACCCTCTGAGGTGCGTGTTTTGTGTGTGTGTATGTGTGTTTTGTATGTGTGTGCACATGTATATATGTATGTGCGCTCATGTGTGTATATATTTTGGATGTGTGTGTGTGGTTTGTGTATGTGTGGTGTGTATGTATGCATGTGTGTTTTTGTGTGTATGTAGTATGGATGTGCATGTGTGTATTGTATGTGTGGTATATGTGTATGTATGTGTGTGTATGTGTGTGCATGTTTATTTATGTATATGTGTGTCTACGTGTGTGTGTGTGTTTTACAGGTCCTTGAACACAGGGTCTTACAGATATTAGGCATGCGTTCTACCACTCAATTACCTCTCTAGACGCCCTTCTTACGTTTCATTTTGAGGCAGGATCTCATCAAGTTTAAGCTCAACTTGAGCACACTCAGGGCTCACAATGTCCCTGCATCAGTATCTTCAGGTGTGTGCTGTCAGGTATGGCCACACTCTTAAAGTGGGGTTAATACTGTACTCCTCCTAGACTACTTGGAACCACTAAGGGCAGGGGGTGTGGGAGACTCTCCTAATCCCCACCCTGCTCTGCTAATTACAGCCTCAGCTAAACTCATAAACCCAAAAGTTGGTGTCATTAGGGGAGCCTTGGTTGTGGGAAACTTTCAGTCCAATAATGTAGGCATTTTGTGCTAAATCCTCAAGAAAACTCAAGATTGTGAAATGCGTTTCCCACAACGTTGTCGATATTCAGAGTTAACTTACCGTTTCATCTCCCCCTCTTGCCTGTTGTCCTGTTTGCTTCTCTTTTTGCTGTGATAAAACACTGGCCAAAAGCAACTTCGGAGATGAAAGGATTTAGTTGGTTCACAGGTTGCAGTCCATCATGGTGATTGGTGCCATGATGGCAGGGACTCAAGGCAGGAGACTGAAACAGAGACTGTGGAGGAATGCTGCTTACTGGCTTGCTTTCAGGCTCACAGTCAGCTACATTAAAAAAAATCCAGTCTAGACCCACCTGCCTAAGGATGGTACCACCCACAGTGGATTGGGCCCTCCTATATTAATTAGCCATTGAGTTTTTCTCTCCTTTTCCTATGAAACTGTAGGTTTGTGCCAAGTTGACTGTGGAAGCTAACTTCAACATACACTGACTTAAACTGTATCCTGGTTTTAATTCATTTTGGACTTCACTGTAGCAGCTGACACACAAGGTAAAAGATCAGAAAGTATTTTGGATTAAATTGAAGTGGACACTTTTGTGTTTCTATGATTGCTGTATTTTGTTTCTGTTTGACCCAAAAGACCCAGGAGGAAGGATCATAGGTTATTGGCTGCTGCTACTAGGTTTTCAGTTCTGGGCTATAGCTTGATATTTTGTGAAAAATGAACCAAAACCAAAACAACAACAACAAAACCCAAAACCTATCATCTGAGTGGTGAATGGTGAGTCTGAGGGACCTGGCTTTATATGAACTGACTTGAGCTCTGCCTCTGTGTAAAGTTTTGAAAGTGACTTGGCTTCCCCAAGCCTCAGCTGTCTAGAAGACAAGGATAAAGAGA
The DNA here is from genome assembly GCA_036184795.1 of Tokudaia tokunoshimensis. Classification (NCBI taxonomy): domain Eukaryota; kingdom Metazoa; phylum Chordata; class Mammalia; order Rodentia; family Muridae; genus Tokudaia; species Tokudaia tokunoshimensis. The sequence continues at coordinate 1,853,947 of BTHU01000013.1, read as the reverse complement.
CTCACCTGCCTCATAGGGCAGTGTGCAGGTCTAATATGCTACTATGTTTAAAGCTTTATTGTAGTGCCTGGCCATAGTAAACGTGTCTAGATTCATTGCTGGGTAGGGTTCCTTGGGCTGGACAAACCTCTCCTGTCTATAATGTTTGGTGAGTTTGATACATCCAAAGCAGTGGTTCTCAATCCGTGAGTTCTGACCCCTTTGGGGGGGGGGTGTCTCATTTTAGATATCCTGCATATCAGATATTTATAATTTACAACAGTAGCAAAATTGCCATTATGAAGAAGCAACAAAATAACTTTATAGTCGAGGGTGTCACCACGACATGAGGAGCTGTGTTAAAGGGTCACCGCATTAAGAAGGTTGAGGACCACTGCTCTAAAAAAATACAAAGGAGAAAGAAAGGAGCTTGTTTGCCTCAGGTGTTGTCCCATGTCCATCCTCTTTGATTCTGGTTCCATACAGAATATTCCTGACAAGGCTGTGGCCAAGCATTTGTGTCTCTGTTAACAGCTGTTCAGGCAAGCCGGGCGGTGGTGGCGCACGCCTTTAATTCCAGCACTTGGGAGGCAGAGGCAGGCGGATTTCTGAGTTCGAGGCCAGCCTGGTCTACAAAGTGAGTTCCAGGACAGCCAGGGCTACACAGAGAAACCCTGTCTCGAAAAACCAAACAGCTGTTCAGGTAGCTGCTTTGGTGTGGAAACTGAAGCTTGAAGCTTATAGATTCAAATTACTCATAGCAGCCCACATCTCATAAATATTGGGTGGGGGGAATATTCCAATTTCCAGAAGCTGGTGATAAACTTCAAAGCTGAGAGTCAAGGTGGAAACCCCATCTTTGGAAATGTTCCAGAAAATACAAGGTCTGGATGGGGAAGCTTGCCAGGGGTTTATATCTTGGTATTCTAGCCATCTTCTACATTGAGGTGAGATGGAGCTGAGGCAGAAATGTAGGCCTGGCTGTCCTTTTGGGCATTTGGCACATTTGTCATTACAGCTAAACATGTGGGTGAATGGTAGCTAGGGAGCAGGTAGGTGATTCTCCAAGCAGCCACTGTTTTTGTGAGGGGGGTACCATCAAAAAAGCAAGAGAATGCAGCTCCAGAGAATACCCAAAAATACCCAGCATTTGTAACCTGTGTGGGTGTGGGGTGGAGAAATTCACTGCTGACAAAGGGATGCTTTTCTTTCAGAAGTCGACTTTACCGGCTGTTGACATGTGCTGCATCCAAATTGGATGGACAGCCCTCTCTCGGAGACGCTTTGACTGAAACATTCACTGCAGACACTGGAATTGTTCAAAATATTAAGATAAACATTGTTCCTTTGCAGCAAATACAGACTGTGACAGAAAATGCATACATAGAAACATGAGGAATGATTGAAGTCTTTCATAATCCAGCAAAGAGAACCAATTAGGCCTTTGCTGCTCTAATTCCATGTTGTCATTTTGAAACACAGTTCAGAATGGCATACAAACAATTTAATTCTCACTTTTAAATATAACAATTAAGTACAAGCATTTCCACATGGTTTAAAATGTTCATAAACAATACGGATGGCATTATAACATCCTGTTTACTTCTGTACTTGGTTTTACTAAACCATTGTAGCATTGGCTCACCAACACTTCAGTGTGTCAGACTCTGATCTGTATGTTTTGTATTTGTAAGTCCATTTGTTTCTCCAAACCACAGTGTAAGGTATGTGCTATTGATAATCTCATTTACCAGGAAGACACTGAAGGGTAGGTCATTGCTAGAGGTCACTCAGCTGCTGAGTTTCAGGGATGAGGTTTTAACCAATGCAGTTGGTACTTCAATACACCAACACAGATACACCAACACATATAATATACAGTACACCAACACATTCCTGCCAAAAGCCCTGCTATTCAGATGCTCTATTCTCATAGATGATCAGAATACTCACTCTTCTTTACAGAGAATTTCCATGAAGGAGGTTTCTCCTCTTTGTTACATTTGGGGGGTTAGTGCCTTCAGCCCAGGCTGGCTCCTGGAGGCTGGGTACAGTAGCTACTGGTTACGTGAGACTCAGGATTCTGGGGCCAATACTGACATGAAAACCCCTGCTGTAGGTAACAGAATCAGCATTAGGACCTCTTTTTGATTCCTCTCTAGTCTTTTCCTTCCTATTTTCATGCACACACACATGCATGTGCACATGTACACACACAAACACCTTTCTAATGAAAGGCCAGTGTCTAGACAAAGTCATTGCAGGTAGAGACTTATTAATTATAGCAGATTGTTTTTCTGCCCATTTCCATATTTACGACTCGGCTTAGAACACCTTGGGTTTTTCAGAAGCCTTTTTAAGTGTCAGGAAGGGATTGAGTACCTGTTTTGTACTGGTTCTTAAAAGAAGGCCTCCACATCTGAAGGGTGAGGGGTAAGGGTGGCCCATTCATTTCTAGGTGTCTCAGTACTGAGGCATACTCTTTCCTGTGACTCTGCTCCTCTAAACTCAACCTTGATCTAACAGGAAATGTCCTCCCCACTCTTACTCCCTAATGCTTAAGAGACAGCTTCAGCATGCTAAACCAATCCCCAACCTTATCTCCAGGGGGATTCTACTTTGACAGGCAAACTACTAGATTTCTCTGGGGCTCAGATAGATTTCCATGAGTTGACCTCCAGCAATGAGTGAACAGTAGAGGTGAGGTTACAGGTTCCCTATAAAAGGACTGAGACTCTGTCCCCAGGGCAGTAGGATGGAAGAACTGACTGATGAAAACCAGCTCACACCGGTGGCTAACCAGAGGCCTCACAAGATTTCAGATCTGAAATATCCTTGGGACTCAGCTGAGTAAGCCTGGGTTCTCAGTTGCTGTTGTATGTGAGGTGATTAGATTAGAAGGGCCTAATCTCATCAATGAATTAATCTGTTGAGAGTTTCATTAATAACTTCATAGCTAAATGACTATTAGTGGGGGACATAGTTGGGTGAAGTGGGTCACGGAGGTGTGTACCTTTAAAGTGCCTTCTGGGTTCCTAGCCCCTCATGTCTTGCATGCCTTGCTCTTGCTCTATCAGTCTGAACCACTGGGGAGTGAGTGGTTTTGTTTCATCAAGTGCCCCTCAGATGGTCAACCTCACTTTGTGCCTGGAAACAATGTAGTAGACTGACAGATCTCTGAAACCATGGGACATACAAACCTTTCCTCCCTTCAGTTGTTTTCCTCAGGCATTTCGTCACAGTGATGGAAACCTAGCTAGCACCATAGCAGAAGAATCCAAAGCACTTAGGGTACATGAATAATATTGAGAGCCGCAGGAACAGAAAGGAAGCTTCGTGGAATGTTACTGGGGGATGGTGAACCAGGCCATTGAGAATTTTACCGTACTTTGATCAAAATAAGATTCTCTGAAAAGTGACAGAAGTTGGAATTTTGAATGTGATGTTGCAGTGGGGATGAAGTTCTAAGATGAAATTAAGACATACATCTCCCTAAACATTAAATTTGACTCCATAGGTGTGGTCTAGTAGGAATAGAGGGATTTCTCTTGAGTGTACCAACCCTAGGACAGGTAGGGGTAACATTTGTGCAGATGCATGGGTCAGTCATACATGGAATCTGTCAGACCTGAGAGACCTACTTCTGTCCCACGTCTGTGTGGGACCCTGATGATTTCCTCCTGGCCTCTCTGGGACCTGGTCTTCTAGTGTCTAGTTTGTGAAACTGCAGAAATGCATGTCTGAGAGAAAGATCAAGCCTTGCATCTTGGCCAGTTTGGCTGAGGATAGCAACTCATGAGGGAGAAAATAAGAATTTGATAGTCCCCTTTCAGAACTATCCCCTGTGAAGAGTGCACGCGCTGGGGCGAGAGGCCCCCAGGAAAGAATCACAACCAAGTCAATGCAGTGTCTGGATGCAGGTGACTCAGCAGGCAGAGCCAGGAACTCTGCAGGAAGGTGGTTAGCGCTGGTGAGAGCCCATCAACTCCCCATAAATACTAGAGTCTCTTCCAGCTATCTGCAGCTTTCTGTGGCACACAGGCCTTGGTGGAACACGGCAGATGCCACCAGAGCTAGGGCAATACTGTGGTCATGTGAGGACAGAGGCACAGACAGCCACTGAGTGAGTTGATGAAGTCTGGGCAACACGGTTTATTCTATTTCTGGGCTTCTTTTCCACACGGCTCAGGGAAAGCTGTCGTTATTTCACTGAGTGAGATGAGGGAGAAGAAACAAGTGTCAGCTGCACAGCGTAGTCTTGAAGAAGGTTGGCAGGAGCCAGCAGCCATCCCAGCTGTACCACTGACACTCCACTTCTCCCACTTGGATTCAGGTTTCAGCAGATAGACTGTTTGCCACGTGTCTGCCTTTCCTGGCTCATGTTTTCCAACAGCCATAGATAACTTGGATGAAGTTATTAGTGGATCTGATTGTCTGCCTTCAGCACTGTATAAACAGGTTTATCTGTGTGGCTTTCTGGCTACCATTGTAAGGATAGGTAGAGAGAAGGTCTTTATTTACTAGCCAAATATGGCGTCCTGCTGTCCTTTCAGGGTTATGCGGCTTTGTCCTGGGTCTGTTGGCATGAATTCTTCACAGGCTTTCAGATGCGTCAATTTTAGCAGGGAATTCTGTGGTAGATTTGGCAGGCAGAGAATAAATCAGAGGTCTATATATACCTGACTCTTAAGGAGAATAGGAGGCTAATTACCAAGATTACAAGCTCATTAACAAAGCCACAAGCCACAGGATCTGAGGTAGAGGGCACATACTCACTGTTAGGGGGACCTTATTGGTGGGAGGTGTACTTTGTCCCAAGGACTTGGTAGCATGTTTAAAGGCTGAGTCGGGGTCTACACACACACACACACACACACACACACACACACACACACACACGCTCCAGTCTCTACCTGAACATTCAGAACAGCCTCACTGCAAGCTCCTTAGCACTTTGGCATTGTCATATTTGTTCCTGGCTTATGGAGTGCAAACCTGTTCTACAAAGGCTGTGCTTCTCTCAGACCATGTGAAAACCCAACATGACCCTATTTGGGATGGGTAATTATGGAGGCCAGACTCTTAGGACCCGAGGCCAGGCGAGCTCTCCAGTGGTGCTTTCCTGTGCATTTGAAGGAGAAACTGAAGTTGCATAGCAACCAACACATTTCTAGATCACGAGGGGCTCTCCAAGGCACCAATGACAGAGACTGCCCGATGGCAACTAGGTTGAGACTGGGGGATGTCACTTTCCTGAATGGTTAAGGCAGGTGCTGGACATCTGTGTCTCTGTTGGATTCCATGTCTCCTCAGAAGGTTCAATCAGAAGCTAGGCTTTAAACCTCACCCCTCCCTGTCCCCCGGAGACACAGAGTAATTACAGGGTGGGTGTGCTTTTAAGCCGGGGGCAGGAGAATGGGTTTTAAAGAGGGAAGGTGAGATTTCTCAATTTAGTTTGCTTGAAATACCTGGCGAAGAGGTTCAGATTCTAAAATAGACAGCAGCTGATGTTTGCTTAAGTTTAGGGGATGATGTAGCTTTCTTGGTCTCTGAAAAAGAATAAAATCTACCCCAGACTCACACCAGCCAACTTCATAGCGACATTTGGAGCTGTGAGGATGAGTCCAAGGCAGGGACGGGACATTTATGGAATGTGGGGGGATGGGAGGGGGATGGGAGGGGGGATGGGAGGGGTGGGGGGTGGGGGGGGGACGGAAACCATGCTGTGACATGTTCCTCCGCCGAGACTTTAGAATACGGTTAGGGTCCTCCTACCCCAACCCCACTAGCAGTTGATGGTCTGTGTCCAGCTGCTGCTTGCTTGCCTCTGAAACAACCAAGAATTCTGAGCCTGCAGTGAAGCACACATCCCCAGAAGCTTCTTTACATTCTTCTGAAAATAATACTTTTTTTCCCCCTCTTTGTGATGAGTAAATCAAGTAAGAGGTTGGGCCGTGTGATGTGGGATTTTGACTTTAAATCATTTCTGACATAGTTCCAAGATAAAAGCTCCTGAGAAAGGGACCCTTGCGGTGAGACACAACCTCGCTGCCTGGCAGCAGCACCAGAAAAAAATCAGGAAGAAAGCTTTGGAGCCTTTCCAGTATCTGCTTTGTTGTTTATGTGGTGGCTATCGATTCTCCAGAATCAAGAGGACTCACACTCTGGGCAGCAAGGAGCTATATTTATGTTAACAGGTGCACTTGATAACTCCTCACTGAGAACAATAAGGCCCATCTAACCAGGAGGGCCACACATCTGCATTTAACCGGGCTGGTCACAGAGACAGTCCGCTGTGAGTACCTGGAGCAGGAGAGCTTTGGAGCGGAACCAATTCAGAGTGCAAACTAAGAAACTGAGACTTGGATTCTCAGGTTGGGGCGCAAATCACACAGGACAGATTCTCTGCCGGTTGTATGTGAGCTCTCCTAGGGGTGTATTGGATGCTATTGGCTCAGGTGCGCCACCTAGTGCCTAGGACTCTGCTATCACCGCTGGCGTTTGTGAGTTTTGTGGCCGGTGGGGGGCGGCGGGGGAGGGGGGGAGGCGGTTGTTATCATCGAGAAGAGGGGACTAGTAGTAAGGGGGGAGGTCCAAATAGGAGCTAGTAGTGAGGGGTGATGCGGGGTGGGGGATGGTTGTGAGGGGGTGGCACTGGTGATGGCAGGGGTGGGGCAGTAGCAATTAATCTGTTTTTTTCCCCTGTTTCATTTTCTCTTCTTTTCTGTTTCTCTGTCTCAATGTCTCAGTTCCCCTCTCTCCACCTGTCTCTTTGGACCTAAATAGATTACTCTTTTCTGTTTGGAAACCACACATTATAACTATCTACACATTGTCACCAAAACCAATTTGTGCAAACTAACAGGCTTATCAGTGCCACTGAAATGAGATTAAAACTGCTTCCAGTGAAACAGATAAAAACCAGATGAATGAAGCCTGCTAATAAGACATTAAAGATAATGATGAGAATGACTAACCCGTTGATACAGTGAGCAGTTATGAGAGCCGGCTGTTCAGAATCAGTAAACTAATAAAAAGAATCCACCTTTAATCCCCCTTTGTCATCGAGATATAATCACATCCGCATCATCATAGTTTGGTTACTATTTATCTGTGAGAGCAACATCACCTTTCTCTAAAGTGCTTGGGGTGGGGAGAGTAAGAGAAAGGAGAAGAAAGACATTTGCTTTAGGGATCAAGCTCTTATTCCTGCTTTTTTAAGACTGGAGAGGGATGTTTAATACCCTGCTTGTGTTTGTGTGTTGGTTGTGGAGGCACACTCATTTGCTTCACCTCTGAGAGGGGCCAGTTCATAGCCAGCCTGCTTTACATCACACAGTCAGTTCGCTAATTATCACATTAACAAGTCACACATGAAGACAATCTGAAAATTGCATTTCTGCTGGTAACATCTTGGGGTTGGCCATGGTCACTGTAACCCCGGTGTCTGACTTTGCATTGCAGTGGAGAGTCTCTTCGCCATCCTGCAGCTGGGTGGATGGATCTTCCTGCCTCACTGGGTGTGAGTTAATGGGAAGGGAGTGTAAACGAGGGAGAAGTCATTTACCATTAGAGCTTTCCCAACCATATTCAGTTAGAGCTTTCCCAACCATATGATCTGCGGGCTCAGTGTTGTGTTCCTGGAAGGCAGGTGAGAAAGAACTCTGCTCTGCCCTCAGGGGCAGGAAGGGGAATAAACAGAGACTAGATGACAGGTGGACAAGTCCAGTGACTGTGATTATACACCGCACCGCACCGCACCGCACCGCACCGCACCGCACCGCACCGCAGATGCCTGGAGGAGGGAGCTGCTCTCCGGAGGAGCCAGGGATGTCTGCTCAAAGGAAGAACTCTTTGAAGAGGGTATGAAAGGAAGAATGGGCTTTTGCTAGAGGGAGAAATGGTGTAGGGCAGAGACGGAGTAATTGCACAAATAGCCATGAAAGGCCCTGCTGTGTTGTGGGAAGAAATGCTCAGAGGTGGGGGAGAACCCGGGAAGTGAGGCCAGAGGCCTGTGTTCCATGCTGATCTTTCCACCTTTATCCTTCACAGTTTGTCAGGGTCACTCTGATCAAACCTGTTGTGACTGGATTAAAGGCAGGAATGAGCGGAGTTAGAAGGAAACCCTGAGCCCTGAGGTTGCAAGAAGTTCCCCACTTAACCTTTGACCCGCAGCACCATCTTACTAGCTTGCACCCTGAGCAGCAGTTATAGCATCTGCAAGTCCAAGATACCCACAAACCTTCTAGGGTTGCTGGGAAGTTTAGACGTAATGCCAAACCCAGGTCCCCAGGCTCTGTAGCTCTTCAGAAGTTCTGCTGTGGACTGGGATTAGGGTAGGATGCTGATGGCCATAGCTGCTATGATTGCATGTGCCCTTGATGCTAGATGGCCAACTGCACAAATAGCCAACAATAGCTGGAGAATGACTACAGTATGTAGGGGGCAGAGGGAAGACCAGAGTGAAAACACGTGTTGGAGAGAGACACTTCCTGTTCTGCTGAGATGGAACAGAACAGACACATTATATGAGAGATAGCAAGTTAGGAGTGACCCTCATCGCAGCCATCTTACAACAGCTGTATCAGCTCAAAACTAATGAAAGACTTCACCATTCCCAGAATGCTGGCCCTGTGAAGATGGAGATGCATTCACTGTTGTCCAGATCCCATCAAAATAACTATATATTGAGTAAACTAATTAGACATGAAGTGAGCCAAGAAAGCAGTGACAATATTAGCCTCGTGGCAGATAAGAGCAAAATATGCAGATAGGTCTTTCTTTCCAGTCCCCTCATCAGCTAATATTTCTCTCATTCAGCATTTAACAGAAATATTGCAGGAATACCTCTAAATACGCCTGACCTCTAATTGACACAGTCATAGTATGAAGGGCTTAGTATCCTGTGGGAAATGATTAGAAAGACCCTTGTTCCAAGCTTTCAACCTGGTAACTAGAAGCAGTTGTGTCTTGTGAAGGCTTCCAAGTATAAGCATACATTTCTATTGCACCCCATGCCATTCCAGCTGAAAATGATGGGCAGATGTGGAAAGATGTGTGCCTGAACACAAAAGCAGTGTGATCAAGTGAAGGGGAGGGCTGCCCAGAGGGGAGGGAGAGGGTGTGGGGGGGAGAGGGAGGGCATATGGGGGAAGGGACAGCATGCCAGAGGAGGGGGGAGGGTGTGCTGGGGTAGTGGGGAGGGCATTTTGGGGAAGATCGGGCATGTGTGGGGGAGGGCATCCTAGGGGAGGGGTGAAGGTATGCAGGGGGAGGAGGGCATGAAGGTGGAGGGCATGCCAGAGGAAAGGGTAGGGTATGTTAGGAGAGGGGGAGAAAGGTGTGCCAGGGGAGGGGGAAGGCGTGTGAGGGGAGGACATGCCTGGGAATGGGAATAGTGTGCCCAGGGTCTCGTAGATGTGGATTTTGTCTCTGTCTCTGTTTCTATCTAGATTGAGGGTCTGAGCTAGCTATGCATTCTTTGAGAGCCGAGACACCTTCATTTATAAAATGGAGTCAGTAATATGAAATAGGCAAATCATTTGTGCCTTGCAGACTCTATTTTTTTTCCTTACAAGCAGTTTTTTAATAGATTGTATTGAGAACCATGGGAAAATGATTGCTTTTCAAGGAATTTAGAACTTTGCTATCCCTAGAAAACAGTCAACTAACTCAACCTTAATCAGAAAATAGGAGAACTGCTTTCTAATAGCTCTTGAAAATACGACTGTATCTGACAATTTATTAACTCACAATCAAGCACAGATACAAAGCCTGCATTCGTTCAGAGGGGCAGTTCTCTTAAGAACTGATGGACAGGATATGCTTTAATAATGAGACAAATCCAAAAATAATGTGTTTCAAAGCACACTGTTGAATAACACAATTTCACTGTTTAAGATATGAAGCTAAAAATGCCAATTCTTTATTTTTAAACTCACTGTTTATGTTCACAAACACGTTCAAAATGCCATTGTTTCTAAGTAGGAATTTCAAAGAAATTTTTGAGTGTTTTAAACCTCTAAGTCAAGATCTTCTTCTTTGAGCCAACCCCATCCCAGCCGTCCTGCCAATTCTGACTATAGAGTAGATGGATTTCCATAAAAGGTAAACATGGTGACAGAATATAGCTTTTATAATTAAAATGTTTGATTGAAAAACCACATGTACAGTTATTTGCAGTTCTGTTTTACAATTGGCTATATTTAAAAATATAATCACTTTACAGAAATTACGACTGTAGAATGTACACATATATGTTCTGAGACAGGGTTTCATGTCACCTAGGCTGGTCTCAAATTTACGATCCCACTGCCTCAGCTCCCTGAGTCACTGTGTCAAACTAGAATGTATGCTTTTTCAGTGGGTTCTTCCTGCTGCAGTGAAGGTCTGGTATCTCTGAAACATATTCTCACCCTGGTCTAGAAAGATGCCTCCCCTACTTCCCAAGATTCGTGGCTACAGGAAAGGATGAGGACAATTTGAAGTGGAAACTTAAGGATTCTTTGGAGAGTCAGTTGTGTTGGATGGTGTTTTACTGGGGCAAACACATGAAGGAGTGTTTTCCTGAGGTGGACACAGGTGAAAGACTGAGGCAGACTGAAGTACATTTCACTGAAGCAGACATAGGAGAGAGGATGTTCTGCTAAAGCAAACACATGAAAGGACACGTGATGAAGAATTCTTTGCTAACAGCACACATGCATTGGTCTGTCTAACATTGCATAGTTGAGCTCCATTTGTCAGGACTCCATGAACGTGGGCTGATTGGATACACGTGCTGAGGCAAGGCACGGGTAGGACACATGAAGTTTGGAGTGTGTAAATAGGACTTGATGGATGGAGTGATGGAGAGAGAGCTTGCTGGTATAGCTAGCTGTGCAACGCTTGTGGGTTTTGAGTCTTTGCTGATCTTCGCTTTCCTGAGAGAGGCCCAGCACAGAGAATTTCTCCTAGTGTTCCTGCTGGTTCTTCCTGGTGACTTGAGATGAGGCTGAGGCCTGACTGTCTCTACTAGGTCATATCACCACTCTTGCTAACCTGACTCTACCAAAATAGACTGCTGGTTTATCCATGAAGTGTTTGTGGGTGAATCAAGCCACTGCTGCTACCCTGAGAACTGAACTGTTGATTTCCTTTCAACACAGACGGGAGATGCTCCAAAGAACCTTTCTAAGCAGGTCCAGTTTCCCTGTATCCCTTCTTTCCCACTCCTCTGGTGGGTGGTGGGCTACAAGGGAGGTTAAAGCATTCAAAAACTATCATTAAAAATAGGATTTGAAAAATATTAAAGTTACAACAATTTTCCTGGTATTCAGGGGGAGCAGAAGCAACTGAAGACACCAACTCCTTTTTTTCTAACTCTAAGGGTGTGTGACTCTATGGTTCACAGTCTCAGGTTAAGGGGAGGCTACAGTTGGAATCTGTTTCTCATCTGAGGGCAGTCCCCAAAGCAAGAAGGCAGGACCAGGGGCAGGAGTCTGACATGCAGACACTCCTTGTTGCATTGCTGGAGAAATGTTCACCACTTGGTGTGGGACACATGGCCGGCTCAGAGGCCGAGGTGAAACCAGTGTATTGAAGGGAAGGTATAAAATAACAAGATTTAACTTTGGGAAGATGTATGCAATCACTTAAAATGTGTTTATCTATGGGAGAATGCAGCAATTATTATTTTAAAAACTAGAATTACTAAAAATAAAAGCAGCATGCCAAATATATTAAAGTAAAATAAAATGTCCTCACGTTGACTTTGTAAACACTGAAAAGGACACACATGAGTAATTCTTCGTTTCTTGTGTTTCAACTGGTGATGCCATATGTTCACATTTATTCCCACCTTGACAGTATCTGGCATCATCCAGAAGATGAGTCTTCTCTATGTGGGTGGCATCATCTCCTGCTGTGACGTCCTAGATTGTACAAAAAGGATAAAGCTTACCAACTTCATCTCTATTTGCTTCTTGGGTGCGGAAGTCATTTGACCAGCTGCCTCCTGCTACCATGCTCTCTCCAATGTGACACAGTGAAGTCAGACTTTGAGCCAAAGCAAACCACTCCTTCCTCAAGTTGCTTCTGTCAGGGAATTTTATTGCAGCAATGGAAAGTATCTATGACACCATGACATGATCATTTCTCTAAAGAAGGAAATTTTCACTATGGCTTTTTATTCATTTCTCTCATAAAATTGCTGCCTTCTTCAGAGCTATCTTTTTATGATTAACAGCTCTCACATACCTTATATTTTTGCCTCTATTTCTTTAAACATGACTTACAGAATCAAAACAAGTGGCCTTCTAACTTTGAAAGCAGTCAGTGCAGTCCTAACCAAGGACAACATTTTGTTGAAGGACAATAGGCACCTCCATGTCTTCATTGCAATTGCTCTCAGAGGTCAAGTACTATAGAGCATACCTACAGAATTTCAAAATTGAGTCAGATTTTATTTCTCACTGTCTTTGTTCAGTTCTCTCTTTGTTTTCTTGGGGTTAAATCTCATCATTTTTCTGTGTTTTCTATGTTTACCTTTCTTTTTTTTTAAAGATTTATTTATTTACTTATTTATTTATTTATTATATGTAAGTACCTGTAGCTGTCTTCAGACAACCAGAAGAGGGCATCAGATCTCGTTATGGATGGTTGTGAGCCACCATGTGGTTGCTGGGATTTGAACTCAGGACCCTTGGAAGAGAAGTCAGTGCTCTTAACCGCTGAGCCATCTCTCCAGCCCTCTATGTTTTCATTTAATAATTACAGCTTGTTTTCTGTTTCAAGAGCGGGAGGCAGTGTCCCATTGGTTGACTGGTTTGATTAAAGATTTGAAACTTCTTTCAAACAGAATGCACCTCACTTTAGAGAACTCCAGCACTCACTATTATTTGTGATGCTGCATTCACCTATAAAGTAGTTCTTATAAAGGGAAATTACCGACTTTCTGTGGTGCTGTTTTGATCTGCTCAGCCTGCTGTAACTTAAACCACAGGTCGAGTGGCTTACAAAGAGCAGGCCTTGTTTCACACAACTCTAGAAAAAGACTGACCTATTAAGATCCTTGGCTCCTAGGTAGATAAGTTTCTCTCTGTTGTGCCCTCATTTGGTGGCCGAATGACACCAGGATCTCTCCGTGTTCTCCTTCATTGGGAACTGATTCCAAGCATGTGGGCCCTGCCCTCCTTATCCCACTGACCCTCAGCCTGAGGCCAGCAGCCTGGAGGCTGGCATTTCCAAACTCAGATTTCAGCGGGAAATTAGCATCCAGTCCATAGCAGACAGCACAGAGATAGCGCGCACTGGCATGCTGGTACTATTCAACATTTGGGACTTGACTGCTTTAAGCACGGTTTCTCTTTAGATGGAGTGATAAAGCATTCTGGGACATACTTTGTGAATAATGTGCCCGCCACTGCATTTCATCCAGAGTTCTCTTCCATGGGTTTCTTTTTAAGATTTTTGCTTGAGATTTTAACATAATTTCACCATTTTCTTCTCTTTTCTCCTTTTAAATCCTTCCATATATTCCTCCTTGCTTTCTTTAAAATTCATGTGTAGGATGATGCTATTGTGTAAAAATTATCCTTGCATTATTCAAATACTGATTTCTGTGCCTCCATATCTGGTTGTAATCCTTATTCTGAGAATCTCCTATCTCAATGTTGTGTAAACATTGTTCTCGAATTATGCCCTGATTGGTCAACAAAGAACTGATCAGCCAATGACTGAGCAGGAGAGAGAATAGGGCTGGACTTCCAGTCAGGGGAAGGGGAGGGAGAGAGATGAAGTGGTGAGGGTCCAGGAGACACCATGAAAAGAATAACTGGAACCATAAAGCCATAAAATGCAAGTATCTCAGAGATTTTGGCTGGAAAGTAGCCAGATTATTTTAGAGGACTAAAATACTGCTCAGTTGTTGTGCCTTATGTCTGTTAAATAAATAAAATAGTCCAGTCACAATTATTTGGGAACTAACCTGGTTAAGAGAAAACTGCAACATTTATAAATTTGCACTAAGATTCATGGATACTTTTTTCACTAAATGTAGGTGTGTGTGTGTGTGTGTGTCCCTAAATGCATAAATACAACATTCTCAGTCTCTGTGTTACTTGTATGTATGTGTTTCAGGACTGACCATTTGATATTGAATAATTAATTGGTGTGTTCTTCCCGGTGGAAGATGGTTTCTCCCATTCTCAGAATTCCTTAGTTGCTTGTAGTTCTGTGTATTGAGGCCTTGTAGGCTTTCCTGGTTCGTGTTAGCGTACCTGTTGGTGTGGTTCTTGTTCAGGTAATGACATGTCATAGGTGTAGCTTCTGATATTTCTAGGAAACAAATAGAAAACTCCCTATTCTTCTGACTCTTACAATACAACACCCCCCCGCCCCAATCTTCTTCAATGATCCATGAATCTTAGGTGCAGGAGCTGTATTGGAAATGAATCAGGTTGGACTTGACTCCTTGACTCTGCATCCTGATAGGTGTGGTTTTCTGTAATGGTCTCCATCTGTTGCAAATGGAAGTTTCCTTAACCGGGATAAAGACAACTGCATTTACCTGACTGGTTTCTTCCTTTTCTTTTGTTGGTTTTTCAAGACAGTTTCTCTGTGTAGCCCTGGCTGTCCTAGAACTCCCTCTGTAAACCAGGCTGGCCTCGAATTCATAGAGATCACCTACCTCTGCCTACTGATTATTGGGATTAAAGGTGTGAGCCACCACTGCCCAGCTCCCACTGTTTTCTTGACTTAAATTATGGTCTTTTTTAATTTTATTTTCAGAGAATATCTCATGTATCCCATGCTGGTCTCAAGCTTCTCGTGTAGACTAGGATGACCGTGAACTCCTGATCACCCACCTAACCTCCCGAGATTCGATACTGGTGTGTATGTGGTTTATGTACCCAGTTTATGTGGTGCTGGGATACAATTCATGGCTTGGTGCAAAAACTGAGTTATATCCCTTGTGTTTGTCAGGGTTCTCTAGAGTCACAGAACATATGGGTAGTCTCTATATAGTTAGGGAATTTGACGATGACTTACAGCTTGTAGTCCAACTCCCCAACAATGGTCAGCAGCAGCTGTGGATGGAAGTCCAAGGATCTAGCAGTTGCTCAGTCCCACGAGGGAAGCAGGCAAGGGAGGAAGAGTGAGTGAGTCTTCTTCCAATGTCCTTATGTAGGTCTCCAGCAGAGGGTGTGGCCCAGATTAAAGGCGTGTGCCACCGTGCCATTAATCCCAGATGACCTTGAACTCGGAGATCTCCCTGTCTTAATCTTCTGGAATTCATAGCCACTATGCTTCAAGATCTCCATGCCAAGATCCAGGTTAGAAACTTGTATCTCTGAGCCTCCAGATTAGGATTATAGGTGAGCCTTCCAATTCTTGATTATAGTTCATTCCAGATAAAGGCAAGCTGACAAGCAGGAATAGCCACTACATCCTAAGTCCTAAGTTTCTTAGTTAATTAGTACATTATTTTTTTTCAGTGTGTATTAGTTAGTTTTCTTATTGCACATGACCCGGATACTTGACAAAAGCAATTTAGGGAGGACAGATTTGTTTTAGCTCACAGTTCCAGGGCACAGTCTATGAACCAAGGAAGGTGTGATGGCAGGGGTGTGGGGCAATGACCACATCATATCTACAGTCGGGAAGTAGAGAGTGATAAACTCTGGTGTTCATCTGACTTTATTTTTTATATAACCCAGGACCCAGCTTGTGGGATGGTACCTCCACCTTCCTACCTCAATTAACCTGTCTGTAGATTCCCTCACAGACATATGACTGGAGATTTCTTTCCATTGTGCTTCTAAATCCCATCAACTTGACAATCAAAATTCACGTCATGCAATGTGTCTAAAATTTGTATCCTGTCACTGCTGTAAGTACAAGTAACAATTTTCACAGTTCAACTACGTCTTCAGATCTGTAACATTTACCATGAGAGCAAGCATTTTATACAGATGGTGACCTTGAGCCTGCAGCATGTAATTTCACTTTGTCTTTATGAATTGTATTTAAGAAACATTATTGTAATGGATGGGTTTTCTGTTTAGACTGTCAGGGTACAAATGTGAAGCCAGCATCATGTAACTCTTAGTGGAGTTCTGAAGCTAACAGAGACCATGCTCTTTCTTTTTGAAGATGCGAAGAGAAATGTTCCCCCTCCCCCATGGGCTCTGGAGTTTAAACATTTGGTCCCCAGTTGGTAGTGCTGTTTGGGGAGGTTTAGGAGGTGTGGCTTTGCAGGAGGAAGTACATACTTGGGGTGGGCTTGGAGATTATATAGCCTCATTCTATTTCCAGGTCTTTCTGTTAGTCCTGCTTGCAGCTGGTATGAGCTCTCAGTGTCCTGCTCCTGCTGCCCTTCTGGATGCTGCCCTGCCTCCCGACCACCATAAACTTAAATAAACTTTCTTCTACAAGTTGCCTTGATCCTTATGTCTTATTGCAGCAGCAGAAAAGCAACTAATACATTTTCATAGCTATATAGTTGCACACTTTGCATATATTTAAGAAAAACTTGGACTGGGGAGTAGAATTTAGAAACACACAGGTTTAGCTGAAAAGTCAGGTTTTCTATCATTGTGAATGAAGCTGCTGTAACTGAACTTGCTAAACTCACATCACAGGAACAGTCTGCAGATGGTGACTAGCTGAAGCAGATGGTGACCCAATGGGTGTCAGAAGGTGAGTACTAACCAAAAAATTGTGTCATGGATATCTTCGCCACTAAGTTTATTAAGGTACATAAACCCAATATTTAATATCTTACTATATGCTTTTGGGGCAATGTGTTTCCAAGGACAATCGAAAGCATCACAGAGCAATAGAGTACATGCAATACAAATCAGTTGTGATTCGTATTACACAAGATTTGTAGCTTATATAATAAACCGAATATTCTGAAGCAGTGTTCAGAATACAGTCTCTGGGATCTGTGTAGGACAGTCAGGTACATATGTCTTCATGTGTTCTAGGCCTGGGATTTCGATCACATCCATAGTTGTGTGACTTGTAGCTAAGCAGATCTGTCTGTCTTACACCTTATCCTGGTCTCAGTGCAACCTGCTGCGGTACACAGAGTGGCCAGCAGGGGCAGCAGTGCTGAGCGCGCATCAAGCTTAGAGCAGAGGACTTAGCAGGCCTCATAACTACCTACTTGGAGCCCCCTTCTTTTAATCAGTGGGTTCGTACTGTCCTGGATAGTAGTGTGGCCTGCACAAGCCTTGGCAGAGGTTGGGACACCACTTGTCATCTGTTCCATTTTACCACCTGTCAATCTGAATTCTGTCCATTACATATTGTTAAACCAGACCCCGACAGACGCTACAGTTGCAAAGCAGAAGTTAGCGAAATCTGTTTATGTTTTGTTCTTTAAAAATGATTCTGCTGCGACAACTGTTACACAGTGCCCACTCTGAGGCAGCAGGCACAGACTGGGAGTGTTCCAAGCAACTAGGACACATGATCACCACAATAAAAGGTGTTGATTCTATTTGTATTTCTCTTATAATTGTTCCATAGTGGTGATTATATAAAGGGTTAGAAGCTTAAACACACATTTTATCTACACAGATTACACAGATGAAAAACCAGCAGAAAACTTCAAAAATTAGATTAGTTCTAGGGAATTCCATAGTTTCCAAGCAGGTGTGTGTGTGTGTGTGTGTGTGTGTGCGCGCGCACATGTTCAGGGGGAGGGGAGAAGGAGGGTGGAGGGTGGAATGTGTGGGAGAGATATTGATTGAGTCCTGAGCCAGTCATTGTCAGGGAAAGCTGCTCTATCTGACTCAGCCTCCAGGTGTCCACCATCATTCACAGTTCCAGGTCTGTTCCCTTGGGTCTTTCCTTGTGAATTCTGCCCAGCTGTGTCCATGCAATGTTTGCTGTTGTCTGTCTGACCATGTGCTGTGGCCGTTATCAGTTACTGTCTTGTGGCTGGCTGACTGTTTCACTTCACTTTTGCCAAAGCTGACATGCATTGTCTTTAAAAAAAATTAGTTGTGTTTATTTTTTGTTTTAAATTTAACTTATATGTTGGGTATTTTTTTTTCCTACATATCTATGTACATCACTTTCACGTCTGGTACTGTTAAAGGCCAGAAGAAGGTATCAGATCTTTTGTAACTGGAGTTACAGATGGTTATGCGCGGCCATGTGGGTGCTGGAAACTGAGCTTGGGTCTCTCAGAGGGCAGCCAGCCCTCAGCCCCTAAGCCATCTCTCCACCCCTATTTATTTTTGAGAACTTTATACATGATCTCTATATCTACATCACTCTTCCCTCTCCCCTTACCTTCTCCCATGTCCCCCTCCAAAATTTATGGTCTCTTTTTTATTATTGTTATAGATGTGTATATGTATACGTGTATGTGTGCAGGTATGTGTATATGTAACTTACTGAGTCCATTTGGTTTACTCATATGTTTACGTGTCCAGGATTGGACACCCTATATGGAGACTCATTCCTGAGGGAAATTGATTTCTCTACTCTCAGCAGCTATTGACCAACTCTTCATCTAGGGAGGGAACCATGTGTAACTTCATCTGTCCATATTGGCATGGCATGCATCCTCTTAGCACCACACATACTTGTGGCATCGAAACTGACTCACCCATCTGAGAACCTTGCTGACAGGGAGAAGAGCATGTACTTGGGTATGAATTGGCTGGAACAATCCCAGCTCTCAGTTTCCCATCTCCTCAGTGCCATAAAAAGAAAGCTCATTTCATTGTTAGGGGCCTGTACACACTTTCTGAGGGATTTATACCTTCTTAGGCATTGTGCTGGCTAGTGTTTGTCAACTTGACATAAACTAGTGTCACCTGGGAAGAGGGGCACTAAATCAAGGACATGCCTCCATCAGATTGGCCTGTAGACAAGTCCTTGTGGCATTTTCTTAGTTAAGTATTGTTGTGGGAGGATGCAGCTCACTGTGGGCCGTGTCACCCCTGGGCAGGTGGTCCTGGGAGGTATAAAAGAGTCTTAGAGCAAGACAGGAAGTGTGCTTCCACAATTGCAGCCTCTGCTCCTGCTGGAGCTCCTGCCTTGACTGTCCTTGGTGGTTTACTGTGATAGGACCTATAAGCCAAATAAACCTTTTCCTCCCCAGTTGCTTTTGGTTATGGTGTTTATCACATCAACAGGAAACAAAGTGGGAAGATGTCTCCTTGGCCTGTAGGCCAATAGGGAGGTAAAGTAGAATGTGTAGGTCACGTTTTAATAAAATCTTTCCTGGATCTTGTTAATTTACTGCAGAGTTTCAACACTAGCTGATGTCTGTTTTACTGTGCCATTGTGGGTGGCAGCAGTTTGGAGAGTTCCGCATACTTTTTATGTTTTAAAAAAAAGTTTTACACTACTTTACCCAGGTGTTTATACCAACAGAAATGAACAAATAAATGATTCTGAGTAACTCAACTTTTGCTGGTGAAGTCACGCTATATTTGTATAGAAGTAACAACAGTAATTTCGTAATTCTGCCTTTTTATTCATTGAACTAGTTCATGGTTCAATGTGTGAAAGTGTCTATCTGACCCATTTCAGTCACTATGTTAGAGCAGGGAGCCTCAGTCTGACCTCTAGGAGTGTAGACATGGGGAGAGGCTCACACACTTTGAGAGGATGTACCCACTGCTCCAACCATAGAGCAGAAAGACACGGATGGAGAAAAATGTCTAGATCAGGAGTGTTTCCACAAGCTCTGAAGAATGGATTTGTGCCTGAGTCAAGGCTCTGCTACCCTTGTTTGATGGAGCAGTGGGTAGGAGGACAATCCACCCACAGTTAATATCATCAGAGAATTTAGACACATGGACAGTGGGGCCACTTCTGAGCTCTGACATTCTATTTTCTCTGTTGGGGAAAACAATTCCTCATTTACTATTTTTTTTTGTGCCATCTGTTTTTGTGCTACAGTGGATTAGGTAAGGTTACAGTGGAGAGGTAATCTTACCTCTCGTGTTTCTTCATTGAGTGTCTTTCTGTGACATATGAAGTTTGCATTCGATGCCTTTTTATGGGCTTCCATAGTGTCCCGGATTTCTCCTAACAGCAGAAACATAAATTCAAGTTTCAAGTTTTAAATGCTAATTTCATCCATAAATTCTAAGTTCCTTGAGGACAGGGACTGGAAGAGCATTTCCTTCATGGTTATTGCTCTGCTACCTGGCACAGCCTGTGCAATATAATAAGCTCTCCGTATTTATTGAAAGAATGAATGAATAAATAAATGTATAGAGTCGGGCTATGTAAACCGAGACATAATTTTCTCCCAAAGCTGACCAGGGTTCTTTTAGAATGCTATTAGCTAAAGCATTTTTGTTTTATAGCCTTCATTTCTCATAAAACTTGATGTTCTCCAAAGTATTTTTAAAATTTGCTTCAGATGGCAGGCAGTGACTTTCCCCCTCGTAAGACCTCATCAAAGTGATGGTTTGGGAGCATGAAAAGCAGTAGCCCATCCAAGTACTGACAGTACAGGGAGAAGCCTGATAAGCCTCAGGACCTTAGACATTGAGCCAGGATGAGAACCATCAGGTAGAGAAGACTGGGAGGCAGTCCAGACTCGGTTGGTTGTTGGGTAGCAACGCAGTAGATGCTGATAAAACCTGGACACCCTTGCAGTAAGGAAGTCAGGAGGAAGAAGGGTGATCCAAAGAAATAGTCATTCAAGGTCAGCTGTGGTAAGATATGGCAGCTGTACCTACTCTCTACCTTCTGTTCCTGTCCCCAGAGAGGCAAGCAGATGCCATGGAAACACTCAGACCCTCTTCTCTAGAGAACTCTCTGGAACAGGCAGTGCGAGGTTGCTAATGCCCTCCTTCTAATTCCACAGAACCTAGAGTGAGCTGTTATTGGTGAATCCATCCACTTCTGTACTGGCTAGTTTTGTGTCAGCTTGATACCAGCTGGAGTCACAAGAGAGGAGGAAATGCCAATTGAGAAAATGCCTCAGTAAGATCTAACTGTAGGCAAGCCTGTAGGGCATTTTCTTAATTAGTGACCAATGTGGGAGGGCCCAGCCCATTTTGGGTGGGTCCACCCCTAGGTTGGGTCCTATAAGAAAGTAGGCTGAGCAAGCCATAGAAAATAAGCCAGTAAGCAGCACCCATCTGTGGCCTCAGCATCAGCTCCTGCCTCCAGGTTCTTGCCCTGCATGAGTTCCTTCCCCGACTTCCTTCAATGATGGACTATAATGTGGAAGTGTAAACTGAGGAAACCCTTTCCTCTCCAAGTTGCTTTAGTTCATGGTGTATCACTATAGCAATGGTAACACTAAAGAAGACAAGTGCCAAAGGCATCAGCCTTCCCACCGAGAACAGAACTCTGAAGGGAAAACCTGCCTGTAGAACCAGGAAACCCTCTTATCTCCAAATGGTTAGAACTTCTCAGCTCTGTAATGTCAAAGAGTACCCCAAAACATGAAGGAGTAAGAGTACAGATCAGGTTCACTGGAAACAGGCTCAAATTAAATATGCCTTCAGATTGCCAAAGGAAAGGAGGATAGAACTATTAAGATGGTAAAGAAAATCTACCCCAGGGAAGAATGATTGTCAATAATCCAAGCAGAAAGCCCATCTTGCATTAAGTAACAGGAGGGAACATGACAGTAGTCACAAACGAAACCGTGATTGTTATGACAAAGACCCTAACTCTCATCACCTGAGCACACACTTTGTGTTCCCTCCAAAGTCATGGGGGAAATAGTGAATTCCATTTCAGGGTTCTTCTATTCTCTCCCTTTTGCTTCTAGGTGGGGACATGGGCTGACTACTCATGGCATCTGAAAAAAGGGTTGCTTGTGGTTAGACTATGAAACTCCCATCCGGTGTTTGAATGCTTGACTCTGACTGGTGGTACTGTTGGAGAAGGTTGTGGAACCTTTGAGAGGTGGGGCCTCGCAGGAGGAAGTGCCTCACTGAGGCAGGTCTTGAGGTCTTCCTCACTTTTGCTTCCTTACTGCAGATGCAGCGTGTCCAGCAGTGCTTCCATACCCTCATGGAATGCACACCCTGGACTGCAAGTCAGAATAAACTCTTCTTTAACTTGCTTTTCAAATATTTAGCCACTGCAATGAGAAAAGTAAATGATTTAAGCCTTTGAGTGTATTGTGCCCCTTTTCTCTCTATTCTGACCAAACCAAAGAACTTGTAAAGGCTCGGATGATGCAGGGGCCCAAAGTCAGAGGTTTCTAGTCATTCTGTAGGTGAGGTAAATGCATGTTGTGGTGAGCGGAGAATTTTTGAGGTTTACTTACTATAGCTACATACAGCATTGGGCTTCCTAATTCAATTGGCAAGATTCAACTTTAAAAATGAATAAAATGGGAAATGGGGGAAATGTCTCAAGATCTGGAAAAACTAGGAAAAGAGAATTTGCGAAAGTATAGATAATATCAACATAGAAGTTCTATGAACTAAAGGATTTTTAAAGGGATAGTACACATCACAAAGAAGAAAAGTCATCAACTGATGTACTAGAAGAAAAATCATAGAACTGAAAATCAAGTTTCCGATAAAGAAAAGGATCAATCAAGTTAGCTTAAAATGTTAAGAGTCAAGACAAAGTCACACTAAACTTCTGAATGCTAAGGATACTAAGAAGAAAAGTAAAAGCCTGAAAAATCAGGTTTTAGAAGAAAAATAATCAGATTGTCTCAGAAGAAAAACAATCAAACTGACTCGAGGTTTCTCAGCAGCCTCACTGGGTGCCTGTAGTCAGTGGAGAATTAATTCAGTATTTGAGAAAACCACATTATCATGAATTAGCAATGTAAACCAAACCTATTGCTAACAAACAGACAGAAAGACTTCCAGACAACAAGAACATATTCCACCTCTGTGTTTCCTTCCTAAAACTATAAGAAAAACTTAGAAAAAATTAAGTTGAGCAGATTTTAATTTTATGGAACATGACTCACAAATGGACCAACCCCACCCCCCAAACAGGACAGGTTCAGAGAGCTCTCGCCTGTACCATGGGCAGGAGCCATGTAGATAGAAGGTGTAGGCGAGGTCAGAGGAGCTGGTGCTTTATCGCTTGCCTCACCTAAGTGGTCTCACCAATTTGTCTCTTGTGCTTGACTGAAGACTGACCAAGTTACAAGAGCATATCTTCAGGTAGGCTTTCTGTTTGTTTGCATACAAGTCAGTCTTAGTTGAGCAAGAAGTTATTAACTTCAGCACTCAAACCAATGTGGGTGCGATATGTGGCCATGTCACACACTTCCTGATACTGCTCCACAGATGCCCACCAGGAGTTCTAGGTTCTTGAGTCCCCAAATAGGGAACTGGATAGAAACACAAGGATAATAGCAAGCAAAGCAAAACAATATATTAAGAAAAAAAAAAAAACAAACTTTTCAGGGAAGTAAAAGGCTGGACCAAAGAGAAAGCTAAGTAGCTCAAATGATCCATTGTGCAAAGAACTAGGACCCGTATGTGTTGTTAGCATCTTAGGTCTTCACCTGGGAGCTTGTGTTTTAGTATCATAATGGGCCACCGATCATCATCAGACTCTGTGTATGCCCTGTGCTTGCTACTGGACCATGGAAGCAGGCTGGTTTGGGTCCTCTCTGCCCATCTGTTTATTTCATATACTAACTCTATAAGGCTTTGCACAGGGCCTTCCAGATTACATGCTTTTCCTTCTTTTTCTGCCTCAAGGAGTAAACACAAGCATCCTTCACTTCTGGTTTCCCAATTTAACACTGCCTACTCCCACAAAGCTTAGACACGTACCTTCCTCTCTGCGTCTCTGCATCTTTACAAAGGAAGACTGCCGGAGTGCGGGTCCTGTGAATTACTTTAGAGAAAGGTCAGAGAATTATTTTACAGCCCCATCCAGAAAAAAAGACAGGCAAGAGAAAGTGAAGAGCTTTCCCGCTTCTGTTTCCGTAACTGCTGTGCTGCCATGGTTGGGGGATGGTATGTCTTAAACCCCGAGATGCTAAAACACTTTTGTCATTAAAAAGAACTGGGCATTCTTAGAATATATCTTGACAGCTGCCACTCTGGGAGTCAGGCCAGACTATGGAATGGTAGGTGTGCCCATTGCATGTGTTATTTTTGATTTTTATATGTGCTGGTTCATTCCACCACAAATCATGTTTGAAGAGGCAGCCATTAAGTCAGCCTCTGAGTCGAAGTCCTGGCGTCACCTGGCCCCTAGCATTGCTGTCACCAGGCAATGGGAGCAGCGGAGGAGACAGTCTATAAACTCAAAGGGCTCTAGATGCCTTGAGCCCTATCTGGAGATGTGTAATGGTGACATAAAATCATGTCGAGCGACAGCAAACTGTAAAATTTACAGACACACCCAAGGAATGAGAATAAATATGATAACTCAATCAGGACACACTCCAAGGCCTAGGAAATATTTCTGATGGGGACATGATCATGATTCAGAGTAGAGAAGCCCAGATGTTTGGGATCCTGAAGGAGGTTCTGGAGTTGGGGCTGGATTCAGAAACTTTAAAAATGGCTGACTGAGCTTACCTCTGTCTGGGAGAGGCTCCAGGTTCTGTTGCTGGTGTGTTTTACCTCACAGTCTTACTGCTGTGTTGGCATGAGTAGTCTAACACAAAGGCGCCATGCACATGCAGATTACTGGTTAGTAGAGAAGGTGGTGCTCTGGTTTTGCTTAATGAGGCTGAATTTTAAGAGGGAGGTTGAATTAGTTAAGGCTGTAGGCAGGACTGTTTTGTAATACTCAGTAGGAACAGAGCACTAACCACTTGGGTGTTCCATTCTTTGCATGTGTGTATGGTAATTGGCAAAGACAGAGGAGCCACACAGACTTGGGTTCGAATACTCCTCTGCCCGAAGCTCTACTCCTAGTGCTTGCTATAACTAGCTACTGACTG
The DNA here is from genome assembly GCA_036184795.1 of Tokudaia tokunoshimensis. Classification (NCBI taxonomy): domain Eukaryota; kingdom Metazoa; phylum Chordata; class Mammalia; order Rodentia; family Muridae; genus Tokudaia; species Tokudaia tokunoshimensis. The sequence goes on along the minus strand of BTHU01000013.1, from coordinate 1,829,109 downwards.
GCTAGTCAAGTGTCTTCTATGAGCCTCGGTGTGTGTGGTTGTAAGATGGAGCCGACCACTTCCTCGCAGTGCTAGTGCGAGAATTAAACGTGAGCGTGTCAACACATTTGCAGGTACAGTCTGTTCACAGAATATTGAATATAGTACATAGCAATGAGCTACTAATTAAGACTAGAATTGTACTGACAAAAGTTTGGGGGAATTGTGAGCAATTACCCACTTAACCTACAAACTCTATTTTTTTTTAAATGCAATTTTTTGTTATGGTCTAATTGGCTTATTTACTCTGATTAATGCCTAGACAATGGCAACACCTATCATTCCTGGAGACTGTCATTATTCAAGTGTCACTTATGGGATAAGAATTCCACACAAACAGATAGATGGCTGGGCATCAGAGGTCTAGAATCCACCTTCCCATCTTTTGCTTATGTCCTGGGGTTAGAGGAGGAATCAATCCTAGGGCCCAGTGTTCCAGATTGGTGGCCTATAGCATGCTCCTCACCTGTGTCAACTAGGGTGGTCTAGGCTAGCTGCAGTGGACTCATGATACCAAAATAGATACCAAAGACCAACCCATCACCTGGACAGTCACACTAATCCTCCAAACAAGCAACACCTAAACAAGCCACAGGACTGGAAGATGGGCAATGTGTTTCACTTTACAGGTAGATTTCTACACGTGACATAGAAAAGAACTCTGGAGACTTGGAAAGCAACCATCCAAGTTTTTCCAGCAAGTCTCTCTCACAGTGGCGCAACAAGGGACTGAGTAGTAGGAAGGGAACCTTCTTAGGTGTCCACTAGAGTCTTTGGCCTGCCAATCCCAGCAGGGATGTTGGCATCAGCTATCCCCATCCAGTAAGATGTAGTGGCTCTATCTATATTCACTTTAGAATGTAGTCCTGGAGAGGACATTAACATTCCCAGCTTAGCTGTGTCATCCTGGTTACCACAGCAACGGAGGGAAATATAATTTGTGTCCAATGGTTATTTCTCCACACTAATGAAATGGACATTTTTCTTCAGTGAATTGAATCAAAACTAATTGAGTAGTAATCAGCATAGACCCTGAAGTTCAGAGCTGTGTGGTCTGACTAGTGCTTTATAGAAACACAGAAACCATTAACTATCTTCAAATGAGATTTTTTTTTTTAAATTAGTGCATCTTAGTAACCTATTAGAGATGGGCATGAGTGTTATCACACAAAAAGCCCCTCATTTGTTTAGTGCTGGGAGGGGAAATTTATTTTCAACTAATTCAGGTACTGATAGCATTCAATGGTTGGTCTTATCCTACACCTTAGTAAATGTGCCAAACTAAAGCATGTTCCTTGATGGGTGTGTGTGTGTGTGTGTGTGTGTGTGTGTGTGTGTGTGTGTATGTTATATATATATATATACATATATGTATATATATATATGTATATATATATATACATATACATATATATACACATATTTATTTGAATCTCAGATTTTTTTTGATCCAAGTACTTTTTTCCTGATATCAGCTATTATGGAAGCCTGTTTGACAGTGGGGATGACAGAGTGCCTCCCCCACCCTTTTCCACATTTTTTTCAGTGTCTCAGGGCAGAATCTGCCAAACTCCAAGGTAGAAATCACATGATGTGGAAGTCACAGGTTCATCATTGTAGTTGTTGGATATATTCACAAGAGATTCTTGATTAACCTAATAATTCTTTTTGCTTGTTTGGACCAAATATATAAACAAAATTACAGGCTATGAATTAATCCTCTGAGTGTAGTGGTAGTTCTTGCCCAAGAGAGCAATACACTATCAGTATACACTGATACTATACATCACTGATACTATATATACATTGATACTATACACTATCATACACACTGATACTGCACACTATCAGTATACACTGATATGATACAGTATCAGTATATGATATACTATCAGTACACATTGGTACTATATACTAGCAGTATACACTGATTTGATACACTATCAGTACACATTGATACTATACACTATCAGTATACACTGATATTATGCACTATCCATATACACTGATATGATACACTATCAGTATAAGTGAATCACTTGCTAATGAGCATTCCTTTACTCTGCTGTGACAGACTGGAAGGTTTCCCCTGAATTTTTAAGAAAGCTGAGTGGTCAGGTGTGATGAAACAGAGAGCTGGACACAGGTAAATATGTTTCTGACTTCAGTTGCCCAGGTTCTCTTCTTCATGTGGGCAACTGAGACGCATCTGACATCCTTATGTCAGACAGAGCTTTCTTGGCATCAAAACCTCTGAGTGACAATAGTGTTAATCAGTGTCCTCTGTTCCCTGGGACAGTACCTGGATCTCATCCACATAGACCTGTGAGATTGTTTTCTTAAGTATAGGATAAGGCAGGCAGGGTTTCAGAAAACTGCACCTCAACATTCAGCGAATTGATAAACATTGAGTTATTTCCCTGGGACTCAAGTTTAATGCTTCCAATCTGCACTACATTCACAATAAAAATTGATTGCGCTGTAATTTTTAAGAACAGCCAAGCCCACAGATACATGTTAGCATTTCTACAAGGTGGATAAAGTTATCTGGAGCCAGTCTCTCAGCGAGTTGGCTGGACAAGTAGGAAGGAGGGAGTAGAAAGAGGAAGGAGGGACTCATTACACACCTTCCTTTTTAATAGCCTGTGGGTCTCAATGTGGGAGAAGACACTCCCCTGTCACCATAGCAACCTAAGTGCGGCACAGTGGGATTAGAGGGTTGAAAGGAGAGACATTCCAAGTTTGGATAAGTTGGGGGCAACAGGAAGAAGAGGAACCTTCACTAGAAATAAACACAGGGAGGTGCTGAGGTGATAGAAGAGAGTAGATTTATGGTTTATGACATTCCTAAAATATCTTTATTTAATAATGAAAACTTCATTATCCGGGCCTGGGTTGAAGTGTTGCTGTGGGCCCTCTGAGGATCCCAGCAAAGATCTTTCATCTTGACAGAAGTTCTAAATTACAACATTAGTGTTCTAACCGAGAGCCTGTTATTGCCTATTTGGTCTGCCCAGGGAAATGAGACACACATTGCTGGAGTGTGGGTTATTGAAATCTAATAGCTTGGAATATTAAAAATGGGGGTTGGGCTGAGGGAGGTCTCTCCTTCTCTCTCTCTCTCTTGCTTCTTCTCCATGAGTTGGGGGATACACTACATGATGAAACTACATGTTTACTAAACTCTCATTATTTTTTAGGTGGGAAAAGTGATTTTTCTTTATTATGGTTCAAACCATTATGTTTCACATCATTAAGACTCCAACACAAGGAGACCCCTAAAGCTAATTTCAGATCAACTCTGTGAACCTGTTGGGTTTTATTTTCATCCCAGATACCCCTATCAGCTTTTCAGTTATGTGGCCTGACCTCCAAAAAGTGTTTGGTCTTTAGATGTTTTCAAAGGCAATTAGTTCTCACCAGCTCCCAGGGTTTGACTAATGGGCAGAACGGATGGCTCTCTGGATCACAGTCCAATTTCCACTCCTTCTGGCAGAGCAGGAAAATAGCCAGCCAGGGCCAGAAAGTAGGAGGGGTCCTGTGGTGGCTGGCTGTGGCCCTCCCAACTAATGTGACTTTATTCACTTTCTGTTTCTGAGGGTGGTCTTGAAAGCCAGTCTCACAAAGGGAATGACCTAGGCAGTTACATATTCACAACAGATGAGCGCCCCCCGCCCCCATGCATGCGTTCAAAGTAGGACCTCAACTATGTTCCTGGCCAGGCACTGCTGTCATCCCTGCTTTCATCTGAGAAAACTGCATCCAGAAGAACCCAAACCTCACACCTAGAACACTGTAGCACCGGGTCTGAGTTCAGTGCCTTCACTCCCAAGCCTCAGCCTGCTGCCCTTCATGCTCTTTGAAGCTTTCCCCCTCATCTGATGTGCAGGAAGTTTACGCCTCCTGTTGAATGATCGCCGAGCTGCCACTCTGTTCCTCAAGGCTTGCCTCAAGATGAACCCAAAGGCAACCACTCCTTTCCCTTAAGACAGAGACTGAAGACATGTAGAAGGGAACCCGCTGGATGGAGTAGCATGGTGACTGCCTAACTTGGGTAAAGCAATGGTCTAGTACCCACTAAATGGCTGAGTGTGGCCATATATAATACTGATTATAACTGAGTTCTTCCAGAAATCCTAAATGAGACTCACTGTTAAAAATGACTGTCTCAGCCATGGTGCGGTACAGGGACACAACCTCATGTGTGAGTTATCACTGTGACCATCTGGGACTGTTGCCACCAACTGACATGCAGACACAGGTTAGCATATTGATTGCTGACTGAGGAGTCCGGAAGGATTACAGGTAAGTCAGGCCACTGTCGTTGAAGAAAGATGAAGACAAATCAGCAGTCTGGACACAGCTTGGGAGAGTGGCAAGAGAGACACATTCCACAGGTCAGCCTGCAAAAGGTGACGGATGGTCCCAGTATGTGAACACGAGTACATGTATGTACACATGTCCATATGTATGAATGAATGTGTGCATGTGTCTGTTTATGTACATGTACATGCTTTTATATATTGCATGTGTGTTGTATTTCTGTATATTCTTATGTTTACGTGTGTGTGTATGTGTGTGTGTGTGTGTGTGTGTGTGTGTGTGTGTGTATGCATACATGGGCAATGCCTCCTCTTTCTGGAGCTGGACAAAGATTATGGAAGAGAAGAGGACTAGAAGGTCAGGAGAAGAAAGCTAGTGTCCTGACAGCAGCAGGAACAGGGCACACTGAACAAACTCTCTTTTTCATTCCAAGCAGGCCTTGGATCTGTGGTTTTCCAGAAAGCTAGAGGTGTGGAAGGGAGACTTAGAGGCTTCCTATGTATTATTTGTATATCTGACTTAGACAAGGTTTGCAGAATATTTGGCACTCTGTGCCTGGAGGATACATTTCCATTTTACACGGGTCCAAGATGCCTGGATGGGGCCTGTCCTTTTATGCTTTTTAAATAGCTTTCTGGGATGGCTGGGATATAGCTCAGTTGGTAGAGCACTTGTGTAAAGGCACAAGGTTCGATTCCGAGGACTGCATAACAGTGGAGACAGGGATATACACCCATGATCCCGGCCCTCAGCAGATACAGGAAGGAGGATTAGAAGTTCAATGTCATTGTCAGCTACAAAATGAGTTCTAGGCTAGCCTAGGATATAGGAGACCTTGTCTCAAAATATAAGGTGACTGCTGGGGAGATGGATCAGTTGATAAAGTACTTGTCATACAAGGGTGTAGGCAGGAGTTTTGATCCTTGGTACCCACATAAATGATGGGTGCATGTGGTGACTCTTATATAATTCTAGCCATGTGAGAGATGGGATCCCTGGAGAAAGCTAGCTAGCTAGACTAGTCAATAATAGTGGCTTCTACTGGTAGAACGTGCCTCAATGAGTAAGGTGGAATGTGATTAAGAAAGATCTGGGCTTTCAACTTTGGACTTCCACCATGTGTACATGCATGCATGTGCATACACATATGTGCTGTCACAAATGTGAACACATACAAGGCATGCATGTACACAGGTGCAGTTTAGGTTATTCACACTTCATGAGTTAGGGCAATGGCCTCTTCAGGCTTTTCTTTAGCATGAGGAATGTCTGTGTTCGGGATCGGGCTTGTCACTGTATGGCCTTGTCAGTGCTGTATGGCTTTCCTGCACCTCAGTTTCCACATCTTTAAAATGGGATAAAATGGCTTCTGTTTCACGTAGAACGAGAGCATGTGTGAGGCACCAGCACAGGTCACACAGCAGGCTCTCAGTGACAGTGCCACTCACTGATAGTAGTTACTCCTTGAGCTGTGTGCAGAGTCAGAGTCAGCCCCCCTCCATCCTCCTGGGAAATGATGGTGCCTCGGCTTGCAGCCTGTGACTCTGCCTGCACACTAACTCATCTCTGGATTGCTTACAGCCCTAGGACACTGAATGAGTGCCATAGGGATAGCTGTGCTTGGGTAAGGTACACTGACAAGTGCAGATGCAGTTTTTATTAATATTTTCTATATATGGTTGATTGATTCCATGGAGGTAGAATCCATGCATATGTCAGGAACCACATTATTTGAGGAGGCCTGTCACTCAGCTTCAGAAATGTGCTGCATGTCAGCCTACTGCTTTATTCACACCTGTCATGGGCAGTGGGGCCATTTTGCTTCCACAGTAGAATGTGACACAGAACTTGAAGCAGCACATTGTCTACTATGTTTCAGATATTCATTTTTCCAAACTAATTTTCACCCTTCATTTAGAAACACACCTTCTGGTAGACCAGGACAGACCTGAAGTATGTATTAAAACTTCCTTATACTGCATGAACTTGCTGGGAGACAGGAAAAGACAGAGAAAGGGCGCTGGAGAGATGGCTTAAACTATTGGTGGTTAAAACTATTGACTATTCTTTCCAGAGGACTCAGGTCCCATTCTCAGTGCCTACATGATTACTTACAATCATCTGTAATGTGGTACATAGGCATATATGGAAGCAAAACACCAGTACACGTAACATTTTTTAAAAAGGAGGCAGAGAGAGCCCGCAGCGATAGAGCACTGACTGGCCACTGATGGCCTTGCTCACATTATTTTATTAATTTTTTTAAAGAGCCAGACAAAATTTTTATGTTCTCTCCTTCTCCCTCTTACTCTCTAATACAAGGTCATCAAAATAAAATTTGAAGGTAAAAAAGATGGTAAGTAGTCTGAGGAGATTGCTCAGTGAGGGAAGAGCTTGCATGCAAGGAGACCTGAGTTCGATCCTCCAGAAACCATGTAAAAGAGCTGGGCATGATATTGTGTGATTGTAATCCTATCACTGGGAAGGTGGTGACAGGGGGATCCCTGGGACTCCCCAGTTAGCCAGTCTTCAAATTAGCAAGTTGTAGGCCAGTGAGAGACCCTGTCTCAACAGACAAGGTGGAGATCAATAAAAAAAGGCATTTAATGTTTAATTCTGACCTTCACACACAAGCGAACACCCCATACCAATACACACAGGTGCACCTCCCATAGCAAGACACACACACACATGAGAAGCATACAACCCAAGACACATACATCTATACACACACATTCACATATACAGACACACATGCATGCACATATAGACCACACATACACAGAGAGGCACACTCCCCAATACATACCTATTCACACATGCACACACACATGCACACAAACATGCACACATGCATGTGTACATGCACATATATAAATTCACACTCACGCATGCATGCACATACATGCAAACATGCACATACATGCACAGGCATGCTAGCAGGTGGCAGAGCTGTGACTTGACTTACTTTTCATCTCATTTAATTTTATTAGGCCACAGAATTCTTGGCAAAAAAGAACTTCCCTTGTTTGCATATTCCTGGCCTGTCTTACTCTTGTGACCTTGCTCTGGTTAGCCAGGACTGGTCCTTTGAACTTTCACCTTTAGCTCACTGACCTTCCTTGCCTTTTGGAAAAGAACAAACCTCATAAACCCCGGGGTACAAGGCAGTGCATTTTTGGGGGGCACAAAGGCAGCATGATGAACAATAGGTTCTCCCTAATTAAATTAGCTCAGGTAATGGTGCACCCTGAGATGGGAACACATCCATTAATGCTGTTATTATTGTCAAGGACAAGAATGGCCCATTGAGAATTGATGAGGGAATAAGCTGTCCATATGCTGCAGACCATAAGGAAACAATTGATAGGAAATGCTCCACAAGGAGTTTCGGGTGGGATTGATAATGTGTCCTCCCTAGTAAAAGACACACAGGCACCATCAGGAGGATGAGAACCTGGCATCTGCTTAATCAATGGACTGTGCAGGGTCTGAGGCAATAATGCGAGCTGTCTTCACATTAATATTATAATATGATATGTTTATAGGACCAGGACATTTGAAAGTGATTCCGGCAGCACACAGTGTAGGAGGTGTTTTAATTGAGTCCATTTTCTGGAAGGGAGGCCCGGGCATCGTCTATCACTTGAAGAAGGGGTCATATGGAGAGATGGTTTTGAACTTGGTTTCCCTTCTAAGTGGTCTTTGCTTTTCTTCACATGCAACCCCATAGCATGCATTATTTAGCGACTGACTATTTAGTCAGGGAGGTATTCAGGCAGACAGAAGGCTTGGCTGCCCCCTACTCAAAGGAAGATAAAATAAAATATGCATATCTTCATGCCTTCCTGGAGCCATAAGCCTGTTCTGGTTCACTGGGGATCTATCTCTGCCTTCATGATCTACGGTTTTATGGACAGAAGGGAGCTGCACAGAGCCAATTACACCCATGGAGTGAGTCCAGGAAGAAGAGGAGCGGTGCAGCTTCTAGCGGTGATTTGCTGCTGGTGGGCTGAGTTAGACAGGAAAGGGCTAGAGTGGGAAAGGTTCCCAGAGTAAGGGTGCAAGGCAACTGCTCCAGCCACATCAAATGGCTTGCAAAAGTGTGTCTGGAGCACAGACCTATGTGCACCTGTAATTCAGGGCTCAGGCCGTGTGCACAGCCGAGGATGGCTGAGCACTGCATTTTTAATGCACATGGGACCTCTTAGGTTTGCTCTTGGCCCACACATGAGTTGAGATTTTCTCTCTGAGTCTGTTTAAAGGAAAAAACCCAGGCCCTCTTTCACATGGGTCCTACCCACTGATGCTAGTTCTGGCACATCTGAGAAAGAAACTCTGCCCTGACTCCTCTGTGAGACTCCCCAGTGGTCTTGCTCAGGCTGAGATAAGGGGTCATAAGGCATCCACACTTACATACCTGTTTATGCTTCTGTGGGGGGGGGTTCTCTGCACACCGTGTATTCTGGTCATGCTGCCATATCTTTGCGTGTACTTCCTCCTACAGGAAACACTTCCCATTTCCTCCTGCAGGAAGTACACTTCTCACCTTCTCCTGTAGGAAGTACACTTCTCATTTCCTCTTGCAGGAAGTACACTTCTTATTTTCTCCTACAGGAAGCACACTTCTCCTTTCCTCCTATAGGAAGTACACTTCTTATTTCCTCCCTTCTCAATTTCTGGTCCCCTGTACTCCTCTGCCCAGATCTCTTCCTCTCTACTTCCTGTCCTCACTTCCAATATAGCCTATTTCCTGTGCTTATTTTCTTAGCAGGTCGGCACAAAGGCCCCTGTTACCCCTGCCCTGCAGTTTTACAGTCTCAGTTGCTTGCTACAGACCTTCCCAGGGTCCAAAAGGCCTCATGAAACATCCAGGCAATCGCTGGCTTTTCTATTCACATACCCACCTATATTCAGTCACAGCATAGCAACCCTCCCTATATCCCTGTTTCCTGTCTTTGATACCAGAGCTCCCTTTTTCTTTACACCAAAGCATGTAGAAAATTAACCTTCCCTTGCTGCCTCATAGAGACTCTTGTGCACTCACTTTACTTGACTTGGCTCTTGTGTCCATCCCAGGCAGACTCTTCCTGGCATTCTTAGTTAGATTGGAACCTGTAAATTATAGAATCCTGCTGCTCCATCTAGGACTTCAGTTTTCCCTGTTGTCTCTGACTCCCTATTCTCTAGAAGCTTCCTCTAGCCTCCTTCATGGACTGTGTGCCCCATGTATGAAGCAGTTAACATTGGGCAGATGTCAAAGCTTTTCTCTTGGGGGACAAGAACAAGGTAGGCTTCAGGGATAATGTAGGAGAGAAGAGGCTTGACAACTTGCCTGTCCCCCCTGCAATGGACAGTGCTACTCTTTTTGATCTCTCCACATATTACCTACCTTGCACCATCCACCCTAGAGAAAGCTTTAGAGGCTCCTAAAACCATCACACACATCTTTGGGCTTTCCTTATTTTCTGATGGTGCTCAGCAGCTGACAAAAGGGTAAAGGCCTGGTGTTGCATGCTGGTGATCAGGAAGCCAGGAAGCTAGATCTCAGCCCTCTCCTCTCCCTCAACCTGTATGGCCTTGGGCATATCATTTGACTTTGCTCAGCCATGTCTTTGAACTACAGAACAGGTACGGCAATTGTACCTCCTGTTGTGTCGCAAAGGGACAGAGTAAATGGCGGCTCTCTTACCCAAGCTTTGAACCTACCGAAAGCAGGACAACATGAGAGTACAGCTAAGAGCTGCAGCAGCCCTTGTACTAGCAAGGAAATGGCTATCCCTGCCCCCAAAATGACTGCTGTGCATTATCGATCCCCAGAGACGCTTTCTGTCCACATTTGCCGTCTTTGAACTGAGGATGCTCTTCACAATTGATTGCGTCTCCCATTGCTGCTGACCGGGTGGCAATGGCATCACAGTTGTTACTGCGGTACATGCATGAACCTGGGTTATTCTTGGTAGCAAGACCAGGCCAGTGCCCTTCTTGATGGTTCTGTCAATAAGCTATTAAGGACCATGTAAGGAAGGAATGTAAGTTCTGCTTGTTGTCTAAAACCTTCCTTTGACACCTTCTAAAAGGTAAAGCATTAGCAGAATGGATGCTCACAGCCTGGGAGAACATTCTAGAGCAATATGAGTTTAAAGCTATCTCTTGATGGCAGAGGAGAAATGTGTTGTTGTAAATCACAGAGTCACGTAACTCTGAGTTGAAATGTAATTCACAACAACCACCTAAATTTAAAATTTGGGATACATATTAGTCAATTTATTTGCCTTTTTATGCATACCGAAGAGTGATATGCTGTATACGAACATCTAACAGAAACAACCTGATTCTGCCAGCCTTGAAAATTCAGACTGGCAGACCGGGGTGTATTGCTTAATTGCTTGTGTTTGTCTTTCATTCTGGGACATAAAATAATGATGTCACTTTTTATTGATGGTGGCTTCTATGAGATGAATACAGCTTATGTGGAAGCGATCAGGTGTCCACATGCTTAATCAGAGTTAGGAGACCCGGGTGGGGATTGAGAAGTGTCTGACTCAGTGTCCACAGAGGGAGAGTACAAGGGTCAGGTCCCATGGGAAGCAGGAGGAGGGGCTGGATTGCACACATCTAATCTCTGGTCCAGGCTCACAGATTAGGAGAGTCATTTCTCTCTGAGAGCAGAGAGAAAATTTAGGAGATCCCTACCCATAGAAGGAAGTATCAGAATGGAGGAGACATGCCCACAGTATCCATATTAAGAAAGTAAAATACAGTGGGTAATATACAATATCCCTCACTGATGCTAAGCGATGTTCAGAATCTTGCTGTCTTATCAGTGCCCTATTTTATTTTGTTCCCTATCTCTTTGAGAAGGCCTGATCTCCTTAAGCTTACTATCCTAAAATTTCAGACATGTCTATTTAGGTGCCCTGTCCTCATTCTTCCTGTAAGCTGCCTCCTTAGGATTTTTTTGGCATTTATATTTTGAGATGTCTCTGTTTGCTTTTTGGCAATTTGTCCTGCTACTTTTTTCCCTTTGACTCCGTCCTAGACTCCAGAATTCCTCTTACTAAAGCTGGATCTTAGCTGGCATGGCTGTATCCTCACTTTTAGATCTCTGTTCAGGTTTTTATTTTTTATTTGTATATTTTTGAGGCTGTCCAATCCTCCAGTTTCCAATCGTTTCCTTATACTTCTTTTTAAATAGGCTCTTGTTCTTATTTTATAGATGCAATCTTGTCCTGAGTTTCTCTGGAGACTTCTGGCCAGGCTGGGGAAAGAGATGTGATGTAAAATGGTTAGGTGCTAGGGAGGTAAAGGATTTGTGTTCCAGGAGTCATCCTGCCTTCTTTCTCTGGTGTGTGATTTGGGGTGACACTGTCACACCTTTCTGTAACAAAGACTAAAAGGCTGCAGGTTTGTAGACTGAGGGTATGATCCAACAGTAGACTACGTGTCTAACATGTGAAGACCTTGGTTTGTGATTCTAACATGTACACACACACACACACACACACACACACACACACATGCACACACACTCACATACATGCACACACACACACGCACACACATATTCACACACATACACACTCAGATATATTCATACACACTCATGCATATTCACACACTCATGCACATACACACACATATTCATACCCACATACCCACATACCCACACACTCACACACATTCATGCACATACTCATACACATACTTGCATACATATTCACACACTCACAGATATGTGTACAATCATACACACTTACACACACTCATACATTCTCACATATCACATATAGATATATACTCACACACACTCATACACACAAATATATACTTACACACTCACATACTCACAAACACATGCACTCACACACACACACACACACACACACACACACACACACACAAAGAGTTGGAAGTAGGCTAAAGCTAAGAGTTCTGTTGGTGTCCTTGACATTCTCTGCACCCAATATCAGCATCTATATACTGGATAGCTGGGTAGCTGCTATCTGTGTTATCTCTACTGTCCCCCTTGTTTTGACTCAGCATCTGGGTCACAGAGTGCATTTATTTAGTGGACTTTCAGTCATGAGTCATTTAATCCCCCCATCTATGTATGCAGTCGAATATATTGCATGTGTGGCCGAAAACAGAAACCACAGTGTCAATAGCACAGCAGGCCAGGCCACAGCGCAAGCCCTGTGGGATTTAGATTTAGTTTAGCAGAAGTGAAGTAGCGGGTCTGACAGGTTTTGGAAGAATACAAGGTGATTTTCTCTGTGCCCGATGATTCCTCAGAGAAAGGAATCATCGGCGGATGTCACCGTAATTGGGGCGTGCTTCAGCTGGAGGTTTCCGAGGGAGTCCCTGAGCTTCATGGCCGTCAGAGGCAAAGCTGCAAAGCTGTGAGCACATAGAAGCTTGAGGTGTCTGTCCTTCGTCAGCCATGTGGATGCACGCAGTAGCATTCACACTGCTTCAGCTCTGTGGCCTGCAGAAGACAGGGGGCCAGTGCCAGGGCATTTGCTAATTGCGAAGTCCTTGATTTGTGATTCCCTCTCTCTGTCTCTGTCTCTGTCTCTGTCTCTGTCTGTCTCTGTCTCTGTCTCTCTCTGACACACACACACACACACACACACACTCATTCATGTACCCACATATTCACATACAGTCACACAATACACTCATACCCTCACATACACACATTCTCACAAAACACATTTATACACTCACATACTCATACACACTCTTTCACACACATAGATACACACACACTCAAGCACACTCACACACAAACACATTACAACTCACACACTTTTTCTCTTACACACACACACACATACACACACACACACACACACACACACACTCACACACTCTCAAACGCATACACTCACACACAGAAAGGGGGTTTCCTCACACTAAAGTGTATATTCACACCGTGCCCAGAAATTTAGTGACCTGTGGACAGTAGCTTTGTGAAGAAGGAAGCCATTCTTTTTCCTTCTGTTCTGAGCACATTTCTTTTTTAAAATTATGTTTTTATTAATTCTTTGAGAATTCATACGGCACATCTACATCATATTCACCTCCAATCATCCCTTTATCTTCTCAGATACGCCCACGTCTCAAATTCATTTCTTAAAAAGAAGACAAATCAAATAACTTATTATTTTCCATTCCTTATTCCTTCTTCTGTGCCATGTCAATTTCTTATTATTTCTACCCTGGCTATTAAATGTTCCTGGTGGCATTTTCCTTCTGGCCACATGACAGACAACAACGGTGTTTAAATCTCTAACCAAGTACCTGCTCAGGGATACGATGCCCAGGATCTCAAAGCCTGCCTCCTCTGACGTTGTTATCCTGTGATCCTGGTGTTACTGCCTTCTTTCTGGACTTGGCACAGCCTTCCTTCTGAGCCTGTGCTGCATGGCACTGCCTCTTCATCGCATATTGCATCGGCCATGTCTGACTTCTCTAGCATCCCAGCTAGTAGAAAGAGATGAAGTCAGTTCTAGAACCCAAGTCTGTGATTCTGATTGGGTACCTGCTCCTGGCACAGGCTGTCTTTTGTCCTTCTCTCTAGCCTATGGTGATGGCTCTTCCTACTACCCCTCTAGATGACAGCTCTCCTGGTCATCTGAGGCCTGCTTAACTTTGGCTCTGGTTCATGACCAATTAGTGTTGTCACCTGATCTAGAGGGTTGTTGAAGTATCAAAGGATCTTTATGGCAGTCAGTAATCAATCATTTCTCTGAATTCCTAAACTGCTCTCACCATATTCCCTGCTAACTCATCTGGCTTCTTGCAGATCTGCTCTCCTTGAAATCTAGTACTTAACACTCAGTGTGGCAGACCTGCACTCTATAGCTCAGCTGGCTAATGGCTAAAGGCTCTGAACCTTCATCATGATGTTGCCCAGTCTCATCCACACCTGTACACTTGTCTATACTAAAAGGCTGTGGACACAGGACCATGTCTTTTCCTTATGGAATCATCTTAATCAGGGATTTTGAGCTAAACAAGGGAATTGTGCCCATGACATACTGGGTGAAAGTGTTTGAGCTCATCCTTCTGATGTCCTGAGCTTTTCAAATCAGGCTCCCTGTACCCTTAATGCTCTCTGAGGTCTGATCTTGTATAGAACAAGCACCCCAAGTGGGAGCAGGGATAGGTGTTCAGCTGTGAGGTCTTTCATAAACTTGGTATAATTATAGTCCTGTTTCCAAGACAGCCATTTCTGCCACCTGTGAGGCACTGTGACCTGGCATCCTATGCTTTTCAAAGCAGCAGGTGGCAGTTCACTTGAGCAACTAAACCCAGTGTAAGCACCCTAGGCTTTCCAGGGGACAAAATAGCCTCAACTTCACTCTTGCAACAATACTTGTGACTCTTCAGTCATTTGTCAGGCTTTTTATTATTTTAATGTGTGTGGAAGAGAGACAGAAAAGAGTGAAGGAGGAAGAGGACAAGGAGGAGGAGGAGAGAGAGACAGAAAGAGAGGAGGGAGAGAGAGAGAGAGAGAGAGAGAGAGAGAGAGAGAGAGAGAGAGAGGAATTTATAGCTGAATGCCTCAGTGGGAAGGAGAGCCCTGAGCTGCATGCTTCCTACTTTCCTCTAGAGGTTGCTATCAGGGTCATAAATCCTCGACCTTGGTAAAGCAGCTTGTCCCTTTAAGGCTATTAAAGGAACCTAGATGAGCTGCATTCCCAAACCAGCCTTGAGGATTACTCTGCCAGGTGGAAGGTGGCTGCCCACAGGGGAAAAGAGAAATTGCCTCCTACTATATCATTTTGGAGCTGTCCGCAGTTAATCCCCAGCCTGCTTAAAGCAGGCGGAATGTGAGATAGCTTCGGTCAATTGGCTGTTGCTTTTTTCTGTAACCCCAGGTTTTCTCCAAGGCAACTGCTTATCCCAGTATGGCTGGTGTGGAAGGCAGGGGCCTGAGACTTAGACTCGGTGATAAGGAAGTGATCTGAGTAGGTGCCCAGCAGGGGTGGGGCAGATTCAGGGGATGTAAATGTTCCCTAAACAGAAGCTGAGTCTCAGAGGGGGAAATCAGGTCTGTTCTTGCTCAGCAGAAGGACTATAGCTCAGGGGCAGACATCACTCTTCAAAGGCTGAAGCTAATTTTCTCCTTGGATTAAGGAGATGATTCACAGGTTGGTGGTGTGGGTTGTGCAGCCCACTTGGAGGTTGTCCTAGAAGCATCAATCATGCCGGGAACCAAGACTCCAATCTTGACCACTGGCAAATATCTATTTTAGGTTGACCCTGTCCTCGCTAGCTAGAGGCAGAGTGTTATTCAGTCATGTCTAGGAGCTTACTAAAAGAACGACATGTGTGGTTCTTAAAAGTTAACTTTTAAAACATGTCCTTGGCATAGAGGATTCTGGGATTGTTTTCTGACAGGTTTGGACCTTTGTCTGGGCAGAGGACTTTAGAGACTTTGTACTTACCCCAGCCTCCTGGTCTGGTATGCGCTCCCATGATATCTGTCTCTCTCTTACCCCACCATTAGTGTGTGCACTTCCGAAAACACCATAGTAGTGTTGTTACTAAAGCCCTCCAGGTTACCTAAATGAGAGTTAGCTAAAAACCCTCCAGGGTCGCCAGAGTCATCAACATTGCATGCCAGGTTCTTAATGTGCCTTTCTCATTATCAGTCTCTGCTTCCTTACCCTTATCTCCCATCACTGTTTGCTCTGGACTTTCCAGTCAACCACAGGATCACCATTTTCTGTGTATGCGCACCTTTATCTTCTGTTCTTTCACTCATGTGGCCTCTTCCCCAGAATTCCATGTTCTGTACCAGATTGAGACCCAACCCCCAGTTGCAGGGCTGCCTCTTTTGAACTCTTTCCTCCCCTCTTCCATCTTTCTAGATCCAGACAGATCTAGATCTTGAGTCAGGCAGATCTAGATCTAGAGACAGTTTGTTTGCTCTGCTGTTTTCCCAAAACAATTAAATAGATGGATGGAGGATTTATCAGTGCTTCACAAATCATACTGTATTTTGTTGTCGTTGTTTACATATTGGCCTTCTCTCTCCAACTTTGTCATTTCTCAGCTTCAGCATCCAGTACAACACCTGGCAGAGATGCTCTAGAGTCACAAACTAGAAGAGAGAGAAAAAATAGAAGAAAAAAAAAGCAAGAAAGACTGAACCATGTGGAAAAGAACAGAGCTAGAAAAGATCTATAGGACCAGGCTGGGAAGGCAGCACCAACCCCACCCCACCCTGTACAGACGCTCCGGTCCTGTCTCCAGCCCCTCTGCAGGCAACATGTCTACCATCATTTCCTTCCTGTTCTGCCAGTTCTTGTTGCTCTCAACTGCTGAAGACTGACATTGACCCCTTGTGACAAGCAGATCAACTCCTAATCTGCTAGAGCCCCAGTTTTTCTGGGATGTTGGCAAGCTCTTGACAGGTCCAGAGGAGAGGAAAGCCGTCAGCTCTCACTCTTCAGCACTCTGAACAGCCAGTCCAAGGCTCAATTTGCACCTCGTGGTCCCCTGGGGCTGCTATGGCTTTGATTGCTGCTTTAGGGCCCTTCAGTACTTTCTCTTAAGGGATAAGTAGGATAAAGTGGTTGAGAACAAGAATATTAGCCCTATTCTTGCATCTTCAAAGAGCAGCTCTGAAGTAGGGGTGTAGGGAGGAGGGACCCTGGCATGCAGAGAGGAGGAGGGATGGATAGAGTAGTTTTACATGGCCCCCTCAAATTTGAGCGCTAATGCCGAAATCGAGTTGGGAGACATTAAAAAGAATACAGGGATGAGTTAGTGTAAACAGCATCATCAGAAAGGCAGCCACAGATCCACACAGGGAGCAGAGCTAGTGCTCTGCTCGACTCAGTGATAATGAAGAAGGCAGCTAAAGCAAAGAGATCTCCCCGTCTGCTGCGTTTCTATCGCTTAATCAAAACTGACTCCAACTACTGCAGCTGCAAAAAAATGTTCCCAACCTTCCATTAATTTCCATACAATAACCCTCTAATGGGGAAGCCGTTCGGGGGAGGAGCGTAATCAATCTGGCCTAATGACACACCAGAGACCTGGGGAAAATGCAAACTTGGAGCAATTCGTGGCAGGTGCAACCTTGGAAGGCATTACCATTTTTCTAAGTTAATTTGTTCCCTTGATATGTTTGAAATCCATATTTGTACTTTAAAGGTCTAAAATGCAAGATGATTAAAAAATATAACCGGATTTTTGTAAACCGTTCAGCAACAGCCAGTGATGTATTAGTCGTCTCCCTCCCTCCTCTCTCTGGAGAGCAGGGACCACTTTGCCTTCTGTTTTCCTCTGCTGTCATCTGGCTGCTACTGGCTCTCTGTTTTGTTTACTATTTTTAGGTTTACTCTTGGCTCTAGCTAGTGGGGTACTTTTAACATTCTGGGAGGAACTAGTTTGGGAATATAAGCTGGGCTGTCCAAGTGACTCCCAGGCATTTTAGGGAAAGAAACAAGGAAGTCCTGTTTCCCAGATTGTCTACCTATAGACCACAGTGTGTTCTTGCCTCTAGCTTTTCTGCCCTGCCATGTGAAGAAAGGCCAAGGGAGATAGAATCAGCTCCTGACCTCTTGGTCTCTATGGGATGTATTGATTCGTGGTCTACCAGTCCTTCTTGCCCTTGAAGGTTTAGGTTTTGACTCCTTAAACCGACTGACTCCTTGCTAGGCATCTTTCACAGTTTCCTTTCTTCTTAGAACTTGCCCCCGGAATAAAAAGGAAAGCACTCTCTGTTCTACTGAGGCTTATTCTCACTCACCTACAGACATACCTGGGACCAAATGGTCTTGTGGGTTTCTTGCTGAAAGTCGTGTGCATTGGCCCTGTTTAATGGAACAAACAGGTGACATCTTCTGTTCTTCTCTTTTAATCTGGGGGTCACCAAACTGGAAGACCTTCTGTACAAAGTCTTCTGGGAGTGTATTCTCATTCCCCAGGCATTAGCACCTGGGCATTTGTCACAGTCAGGGCATCTGAACTGACTGAACCTTACTAGTTCTACCCTTTTAACTAAGGGATATGGTTTAATATTAATAATAAGACAGCCCTGGGGAATGCATTTAGCACCTGTTTGAGGACTGGTGATGACTTTTCAAGGACTAAGCTAGAGCTCTCCTCTGATGCTCGGAATCTGAGGGTTTAGTGCTGCTCAACTCTGCTACACATTCTGAGATATGTTGTTCCTTAAGAGAAGAAAAGCAGACTCCACAACCAGAAGGTAGGACAGTTGTTTTCTGAATCACCGCTAATTAGCTCTTTGGAGACTAGTAATTCCTTGTTTAAAAGGTGGAAAGAGTACTGTTAGGTACTTTGGAGACATGCCTTACTATCTGCATTGACACTGTTTAGAAGCTATACTGAGCCGGTCGAGGGGATGCCCCTTGCACATCTCAAATCCAGGGAAGAAGGTTGACCAAGGACATTGAATGCTGAACCCATTGCTGCAGTTATGCTACTCATATCTGATGGTGGTGCCCATCTGTTACCTCAGGAAGAGAGCAACTTCTGGTTTTGTCTTCATGACCCCTGAGGCCCTGCTACACTATCCTGGGGTTTCATGGTGTCTTAAGATTCTTCTAACTAACTTTTCTATATGTGAGCATGTGTGTGTGCACATGCGCATGTGTCAGACTCTTCTTAAAGTCTGACAGTACTCTGCCTCTTCTGTTGTCTCCCCGCCCAGGCTTTCCCACTGATAGAGCTTCTTTGTCGTGTTTGATCTAGTCTTGATGACTGCATCTCAGAGGGACTTGGACTTATACACACATCCTAGGCACCAGCTCATTTCATCTTCTGGTTTAATTGCTTAGGTGCTGTTGGCCTTCATGAGTACAGATAGTTTTGACCACTTTGAATTCAAACACAAAGACTGAAGTATAAAACAGGGTCCAGAGAACCTGTTGAGTTCCCGGGTTTCTCAGTGTGTGCAGAATTCACTTTATTCTAGAAGCATGCTGCCTTTCTACTTTTGTGTGATCTGTGTACAGCACTCCAGGTAACAGGAGTTGACATTTATTGTTAAACTTGCCTCTTGAATCACTCTGAGGGAGACCATAAATGTCTCAGATGTGATTCCACACAGAGCCTAAGATGGCAATATTATCTATGTGTGCAATTATGATTCTCTCTTCCTTTCAAAGAACGTAAGTGCGGGAAAGAGACTGCAACCTTCTTTGGTAAAGTGGGATGACCAGTAAATTCGTGTAAGCACTGTAGGGTCATGAAAGCATTATCCCAGACCAGTTGCTGCAATCAGAAACTCTCCCCTAGACCAAGAGTTGAAATAACCTGGCCACATTCCAGTAGTTACTTCTGGTCTTCCTCTGGGACAGTTGGCTGTACTCAGGTTATTTTTATCCCCAGTTCTGGGGACTAGACCCTGAGCTTTGCCTCTGTGAGGGATTCCACCACTGCCTAGATCCTCAATTCATATACTCAAACTCTAACACTACAGTTAATCTTTTGCATATCATACTTGACACAATTTTAGTTCATATGCTATAGGAAAGAGACAAAATTGCTTTTATAACCAGTTCTTATCTCTTAGGATAGTGCCACTTACTATATACATGGAAGGAGATTTGCAGATAGAACTGTGTGTCCCAGTTTCTTGGTTTGTCCTTCACCATTTTTCCTTAGGGGGAAATTTGTGGTCTGTATTTTATTTTGTAGCAGATGTCAGAATTTGATCCAAATATTCAGTCACAGAAGACTGTCCACTCATAACTCTCCCATCCTTGACAGGATGCTTTTGACGTATTTTCTGTCTTCATGGGGTCAAAGAAATAAATTTCTCATAGAAGTTTCACATGCTTGACTTCAGAAAACAACATTGTTACCTATTACTCTGGATTTTGACTGTACTTTTATTGTCCCTGAAGGTCTGTATCTAGGGTCTAAATGTAACAGAAAGGAGGTAGACTCTTTAAGAGATATGGCTAGTGTGTTTGTGTGTGTGTGTGTGTGTGTGTGTGTGTGTATGTGGGGTGCTTTGGATTTTGGTGGCATGCCCCTGAGGAGTTCATGGGACTCCACCTCTCACAGTGTCTCTCTTCACTTTGAAAAGTGACCCTGGATCTTTTGTGCACCCACCACCCTCCTCAGAAGCTAAACCATGTGACTGCCCAGTGTCAGATCTGCACTTACAGTGTGTGAACTAAGCAAGCCTTTCTGTACACTGAGTGCAGTTAGTTGCCTCAGGCATATTTCTATAGTTATGTAAAACTGCATTCACTTTTCAGTGAGAGCAAATAGCCTTCTCTAAGCTTATTTATCTAGCAGGTAGATCTGAGATTCCATGTACTCTTCCCCCCATCCCAACACACTTTTTAAAAAATAAAAATTGTTTGAATTTGGCTCAGCAAATGTTCATTGAGTACCTGCCATTTTCCAAGTGCCAAGGATATGGAGGAATTTGGGGACGAGGAGAATGGACAATGGTTCTTGCCTTGCTGAACTGAATCCTAGTGGAATGCACAGGCAGTACAAGCAAATGCATGACTCGTTGCATTTAGTATTTCTGATGGATCTACTATTGGGATGCCTGGACGATGAATTGAGTAATTTAGCTTGACTTAAAAATACAGAAAGGGAGAGTCCAAGGAGGAACAGGCTTTGTGTCAAGCTGTCAGGAACTCACATTAAGTATGAGATGCCTGTGAACTGTCCTGTTAGAGGCTTCATGGAGAAGTTAGATGTGGGTGTAAGTCCAGAGTTCAAGTATAGCTTCAAATTGAGGATATACATTTGGGATGGTACTTAAAGCTTCGGGGCTCCATTAGAATGTTATCAGCATGCGGATGGAACAGTGAAACACCCTAAAGAAAAAAATTCTGTACTACCCGACCCTCAAGAATCAGGTGGAAGAAGTATATTCATCAGAGGGATTGCCAAGTACAAATACAAAGAAGGCTAGATATTCCCTTGCAAGCTCACTGAGGACAAAAGGCACATTTTATTCACTTCAGATTCCAAAACCTAGCATGAGACTGGCCACAGGGGACTTTACTCACTAGCAATAACAACACGGAAGGGGAGCAACATACATAGTCCAAGAACGAACCGGGGAATCTGGTTAATGCAACCCCAAGCATATGAGATGCCATTACAGAAAATATGCTGTATTCCCAACAGACAGATGTAGGAGCCATTGCAAGAAAGCATGGTGGGTGTTCAAATGGGATTTCACCAAAGTCTCTTGGTTATATCAGGAAGCCATAACTGCTTTTCATCAGGGCTAACAACAGAAGAGAAGAGTCTCCATTGCAGAGGAGAGTGGATGGATTCCCAGTAGACAGACAAAGTTGAGCGATGACAGCTACCAGATTAAGTCCAACGCTCTGCCGCCCAATGTGCTGCTGTTTTCTGAGTGAGGCAAAATTTCCCATACTCCTCAACTAAGACTGCAGGCTTAGTCCATTTTCCACCGCAGCTTTGGTTGCCTATTTTAAATTTTGACTTAAAGAAAAATGGATCACCCTCCAACCTGCTCTCAAACAACTTGAGGGCAATGTGGATAGTCAACCACAAGCCAAGACTGCTGACAATCTAAGCACAGATATGAAGATGTGCTGCAGCTATGTGTCAAGATGAAGAGGTTCTGAGCATAGACGAGGCAGGAATCGTAGGCCGAGGGGCATTCCTCAGATGGAGCAAGATTGACTGAAGTGCGAGTTACAGAAAAGGCATGGAGGGCTGAGCACACCATCCTGGGCAGTGTGACTTTGTAGGCAATCCTTCTGCCTGAGAGAAAGAACTCCAGACAGTTCTTCAAACATCCTGTCAATGGGAGAAAACCCTGGATGCAGTTGAATGTTATTTCCTATGAAGGGGAAAGTAAAGGAAGCACATTTTGATTTTTCACCAGGAAGAATTTTACAAATCACGATCATGTCTTTTAAAGGTGTATGAAGTCTTGCATCTCACATTGGTTTGGGATGTTCTATGGCTGTTCTTATTCATAAACCCAATGGCACACAGCACCTGAATGTATGATTCTTCTCTCAGAGATTTTTGTCACTCTGACAAAACAAAATCCTTACCCTGATTGTAAATAAAGATTTCCCCCACATATGGTGAGTTAATGATACAGAGAGAGAGAGAGAGAGAGAGAGAGAGAGAGAGAGAGAGAGACAGAGAGACACACAGAGACAGAGACAGAGAGCATGTGAGAGTGCAAGAGAGCGAGAGAGGAAGACAGAGACAGAGAAAATGTGTGTGTGTGTGTGTGTGTGTGGTGGTATATGTGGTGTGTGGTATGTGTGTGGTTGTGTGTAGTGTGTGTGGTATGTGTGTGTTTGTATGTGTGTAGTATGTGTGGTGTATATATGTGTGGTCTGTGGTATGTGTATATGTGTGTGTGGCATGTGGTGTATGTCTGTGGTGTGTTTCTGTGGTATGTGTGTGCATGTGTGCATGTGTGGTGTGTGTTTCTGTGGTGTATGTGGTATATGTCTCTGTGTGTGATGTGTGTATGTATGGTGTGTGTGTGTGTAGTGTGTGCATGTGTATGGTATGTGTGGTGTGTGTATATATATGTGCACATGTGTATGCATGTGTGTGTGGTGTATTGTGTGAGTACATATGTTTGTGTGTGTGTGTATGTGTGTTGCTAGGAATAGAATTCAGGGCTGCATGCATGGTGGGCACAAGCCCTACCATTGAGCCACATCCTTAGTCCCTTAATGACATTGTTTCTTCTTATCAATCTTCCATGGAGCAGCCATAAAGGAAGAGGAGAACCTATGACTAGGCTGAGTGTGTGTTCCTTGTTCTCTTACTTATGCTATCCTGAAATCTGGCATGTAGTAGACAAATGAGTTTCAAACTACTAAACAAGTGAAGGAAAATGATTTTATTGATGTTTGCAGGCTAAGGGGGGGGAACATTGTGGGAATCAGGAGAGGTGGACAACTTACAGCCTATGAACTACAAAGAAGGATATCCTGAGGCCAGGGAAGGCCACCCTCCTGTTCTTTGGCATCTCCGGGGCTGAAGTGTATCAATCTGTTGTTCTTAATCCCATTGAGATTCAATCCTGCATGCTTCTTAGATCTAGAAACAGGCATGAGTGTCCCCCTAGATGTTCTGTGCAGGGCAGATGCTGTCATCCTTACCCATAAAGAATGCATTGGATCCAGTCATACTTAGTCTGGGCTGCAAAGAGTGGAGCGTTTGAAATAGGGAGGAGGGGGGCCTCCGAACCCTGGGCTGTGCTTTCTGCCTGAAGACATCTGTACTGTCAGCTTCCGTGTCCTCCAGCCACAAGAATTTGTTACTGGCCACTTTGGATACATTTGAAAATATTATTCATTTTTTCATTTTACAAAATGTGATTTCATTAAAAAATGATTCTCCTTTGAGAATTAATATAGCAAGTCTTCTCCCCCACAATGCTACATGTGAGGAAGAAACTAGAAAGATACTCTAGATGTGGATGTCTGAGTGAGGTTGGGGCAATATTGGAGGGGGTCTGCCTATGGCCTTGGATGCTGCTGACTTGAGATAGTAAAGCCTCAAGAACAAATTACTTATTTCCTACAGTATCCGTGGCTGAGAGCAGGGCCTAAAAGTAATAGCAGGTTTAGGTCCCTGGCGGGCTCAGGTCCCTGGTGGGCTCAGGTCCCTGGTGGGCTCAGGTCCCTGGCGGGCTCAGGTGGCTGTGTGAACCTATACCCTCTGTGGGAATGGAGATAGCAGGTGTGTGGCCGTTGGACATTGCAATCTGGATGGTCTTACATGTTGTGTATATAAATAAATATCCAATGGAGAAATAAAAAGAGGTGGCCCAGATAGACTCATAGGATGGGCTTTCTCTGGCTCTGACAGTCCACTGCACTCTCATCTCTACAGGCTTTTATGATGGCTTGTTCTATTGTTCTATATACTGCTGCAGAAAATATCACAATGCTATCGTGGTGTCCTTGAGTAACTACAAGGACATTATGTTTCAAAATCTCAAGGATCTACTTCATGCAGGGAAAGGGGAAGGTTGTGTCTTGGGTGCCACACTCTATGACCCTGGGCTGGCTTTGGTTCTGATGCTTTGGATGTGCCCACACCCATGGGACTGATGCTGTGTAGCAGTGTCTCCTAGCGCCCCTCTCTATTCCTTTAGAAACAGCATCCTGTCTGTGAAGAGTTCTTCTCTATAATCAGGACTGGGCTTCATCATGGAGCTCAGATATTCCCAGAAGCGTTGTGTGGAGTTCTCTAAAACAAAGGCATGAACACACACATTCAGAGCACTGATTCTGACCTGAATGGATGATAATCTAGCCTTAGAGGCACCTGTCTAGTCATCCTTGCAGAGCTTGTTCTCCTGTGTTTGCTAGACCCGCCTCAATCTCATTTTTATTTATTTATTTTTATTTTTTATAAAATTGTCCCTGTGGGAGGCCTGGGTCCATCTGTGGGTGTTTTCAGGCTAATGAGGTCCCTTTTGGTCACACATTTTTATAGTTCACACTTTGGACCATGGGGACCTATTAACCAGCCTTTTATACTGGTCCTGCACTGGAGGTGGTAGCATCCTTTTATCACACCAAGGAAGGCCAGGGCCAGCTCCCCATTCTGAACCTGGAGCTGGTCCATAGACAGAATGAATATACACCTGTATAGAAGCATTGTGGGAAGAGGGTTACTCCTCACTGTATATGCTGGTTATATACTCTGGGGGGAACGTTATGACCCTGAAGAAAACTGCAACTCTTTGGTGGCTATCCTCATTGACATCTTCATTTTTTTCAAAGATGAGAAAATAAATCACTTTCCTAGGATACTTTAAATGTCACATTGCCCGGAGCAAGGGCAGCGGCTAGATGACTTTTCAAGGTCTTCCCCAACTAAAGATTTTTATAGCCATTCACTCAGGAAATGTCCTCCCCGCCTGTGAGACCTCTAGGACTTTGCTTCTTGCCAAGTGTTCTGGGGTGTACTGATGTTCCTCTCTGTGAATCATAATACCTCTCAGATAACAGAAGCTTCTTCCACCAGTATAAGAAAATTTTCATTTCTTCCAGATGTCTAGGTAGTTTCCAGGCACCTCCAAATTGACAGGTGCTGTACTGGTTACAACTTTTTGTGTGGTGTTCCCTTGGAGAAATGAGGTACTTCATGCTGGCCCACAGAGCATCAAATATTGGTGGTAGGTGTCTGCCTCTCTTTGGGGCACAAAGTATAAACTTCAATGCCATCATGAACTATCCACTTAGCAACTGGGTGACTTTATATGAGCTACTGGAACTTCTTAAAGCCTGTTGAAAGTTTCTCCTCCTGTAAAGTTTTGATAACAGTACATCTGTCCTGGAAGTGGGTTGATTCATCTGTAGTATGCTTTGTCATCTTCACTAGGTTTCACTACAGAAGCTCATTGTATCATAGAAGTTGTCATTAACTCAGGTTTTCTGTTTCTAGAATGGGCAGCCTGGGTAAAGATGGCTCCTTTCATCTTGGGGAGTCTGGGAGGCTTTCCTGTGTGGCGTTTCTCATGCTGGCATCTGTACCAGCTCTGTCACATCCCTTTCTCCCTGGGTTCTACAACCTTCCCCAATCAGGAGGCCAGAGGGATGCTGTCGGCCATACTGAATTTTCTCTGACCTCTCACATCCCGGTTGGTGGTCCTGTGTTTAATGAAGGATCCCATCTGGTGTCCAAGTGTGCGCTTTCTCCTCTTTGTAAGCACCCACAGCAGAGAGGCTGCCTTGACACCCACAAACCCCAGAGCTGTTCTTCCCCCGAGACAAAGTCCTCTCCACACTTTACATCGTAGATCATATTGAACTTTATTTGCACCACCACTGAGCTGGAAAAGAGACTAAGGTAGCCCACAGTTCCCTTCCCCTCAAAACACAGCATCCCGAATAAAAGAAAAGTCCTTCTAGGCTTTCTAGTCTTTTTGTTTTGTTTTGTTTGTTTTTTTCATTTGTGAGCCTAATGCGCAGATGAAAACGAGGCTATGCCTTTGATTTTCACTTCTGTGTCAGTTTTCCAGTGACTGCCAAGCCCAGAGTGTCAGGGACAGCCTCAGCAACTCCTTTCAATGGAATATAATGGAGGCAGCTCTTGCCACCAGACATGCAGGCGGCCAGATGTGCTCTCAGCCCCTTTGTTAATGCCCCAGGAAATGCAGACTAAATAGATTTTAGAGCAGTGAGGTCGGAAGGCTGTTGGGCTGAGCTCTTCTCTGCAGTGCACAGGCTGTATGGTGTCTCCTCTCCACCTTTACTGTGCTATCAGTCTGATTTAGATCCCCAATCACTGTGAGAATGCAATTCTAATAATGCCCTCATTTATGCAGAGGTGCTAATAATTTATTATACTGACCTTATCAAGGACATTTCCATTTTTTGTGAAGACCACCTGGAATGTGTTTCATCTCCAGCATGTCACGCTAATGAGGGGTTTCAGGCGGTCTATTGGTTGATTGAGAAAAAGTATTACTTGCTAAGGAGTGTCGCTCTCAATCCTCACAGCATGTGTAGAAGAGAGACACAAGAATGTGTTGTATTCTAACATGATTCTATACACACACACACACACACACACACACACACACACACATACACACACACACTTCAGCGTACACCACAATCCTGCATATACCATATACTGTATCACAACATGTTGAACATACCCATATATGCCATACCTTCCCATACCTCACACATACCATACCACCACTCCCATATACACACTGCACATACCCATATACCATAGTGTAACACTATACCACATGTACCACTTACACACATATCACACACACATACATACATACTACACACATACAAACACATACATACTGCATATAAACACCATACCACACATATACTGTAAATATCCACATACCATATCATACACACCATACTATACACACATTGCATATACTTCACACACACACACACACACACACACAAAACATGCCATGACACACACACTACATAGGACCCACAAACACATACCACATCACACATATGACATGCAATTACACATACACTGTGAGTAGGTTCCCTCTCAGTTTGTCACTGAGGGATGTGTCTGTAGTGAAGTCAAGTGACCAAAAAGACAGGCACTTATTACTGAGATGTTACCAAGTGTTTCCTTTTCAAATTTGTGAAATAGTGGTTCCTATCCACCTCTGCTCTTCACTAAGGCAAAGGAGAGTCTATTGGGCAGATGCAGCTCACTGTTCTGAAATTAACATTCATGTCTTTCTCCTTAGGAATCCTTGTTTCCTTATCTTATCACCTTGTTTCTATTTCTACTCATGTCTTCCTCTCCTACCCTTCCTTTCCTGTATGTCTTTTCCTTATCTTTCCTCTTCCAATACTCTTCCCTCCCCCCATTTCATTTTTCTCCTCTCCTTCTTCCTCCTTTTCTTCTTCCTTTCTTCCCTTCCTCTTCTCCCCTATCCTTGGTTCATGCTACCTTTCTCCCTGCCCAGGCCTGCCCCCAGGCTCACAACACATAGCCTCTTCCTTGCAGGATCTTATATCATTCATCTTGCTCTGGGCTATAAACTGAAGCCCAAGCAATCTCACCCGTGTCTGTGGCCCCTGGGAGAGTCAGCTGTGGTCCTGGCTTCTTTCTACTGAACCTTCTGAGTCTTCCTCTCTCGTTTTCATTGCTTATACTCCATGTTCTTTTGCGCTCAGCAGTTTCCTTTGGATTTATAGACTCCTGCCTTGGGAGCTATTCTAGTGGAGAGTAACTGCCTGCATGCCTGAGATGGGAAACTTTGTCTAACCTTATTAAATTACTTAGCTTGTCCTGCTAACGTGAAGATATGATTTGGATTTAGTGGGGCCTGAAGCTAAAACAAGGAGAAGAATATAAAATTACCAGTGAAATATATTATAATATAAATATGTTTAGGGGATTTAAAAGGACCCATGAAAGGAAAGAGCCCTAAAAATTAAGTTTCACCAACTTCATGATAAATGTATTCATTTTACATCAGAGTCCTCACCACTATACTCTGAGATGTGGTGCTCTCCCCAAAGTAGGCATCCTTTAGCCCAGTGTTGTTTGACTCATTTTTCCTGCTGCTGGCATCTCAGACTTCTCTCTGTCTCCAAGTTCAGTCTCTCCCAACCGTCTCTTTCCTAGCCTGGATGAATTATTGAGCATTGTTTGTAGATTGAGATCCAACATTCCTGTTGCCCTCTCCACATCTCAAATTCCACCCAGTTTCTATGGCCTGGGATGGAGCTTACTTAGATCACGCCATCTTGTTAGGACAGAAGTGGGTGTTAACAATGACATAGCTTGCTTCTGTCATAAGTGCAAGCCCATGTCCTTAATCAAATGGCTCCTTTCATCCTGATAGACAGAATAACACCATCTTTCTCCCTTCACTGAACCTTGAACTCTGCAACCCTGAAGGCTATGAGAGCCAGATCCCTACTATTGCACCAAAAGGCATCAAATCTGAGAGCACAGAAGATCCAGAATGATTCCCACTATGAGGTCTTAAAGAAGACATTAAAGCCAAGACTTCCAACTTGAAGTTGGTCTCTAGGAAACCGTACTCTACTAGGATGCTGAGTAAGGTGTAGTTAGCCTGGCTTTCCCTTCCAAATGCCTCTTGCTTACTGAAGCCATTCTAGAGCCAGGAAAGATGGTGGGTCACCGACTCAAATGAGAGCCTAGAATAGCATTGGCAGAAAGCAAGAAGAGACAGGGAGACAAAGAAACAGGCTTAAAAAAAATAACTTTAGAAAGAGGGCTGTCAAGATGGTTCAGTGTTAGCTGACAAGCCAGATGACATCCTCCTCCTAAACACCACTATGGGAGGAGAGAAACAACTCTTATAAATTGTTCTCTAACATACACATGTGCATGTACACACACACACACACACACACACACACACACACACACGTAGAGTAATAACTTTAGGAAATACATTAACTGTGTGAATAAGTCAAGGCAGTCCCTGTCACGGTCTTGTAGGGGTTCCTGTTTCCTGCCCAACATACCTCTGTCTCATTTTTCTTCTATCAAGGAGAGAAAAAGAATAGAGAATGAATTCTGCATCTCAGGTTTGGTTGATTTGTTGGACAACTAAAGAGTCACAAGCAACTCAGAGAAGAGGGAAGGAAAACAAATTCAGGCTTTTACTGTTGTTGGGGGGCCTCACTAGGGGGGTCTCCCTCTATCTCCCATGCCCAGCTGTATCTCTACTTGCTTTCTCTCTCAAGCTGCTGATTTAAGATGGTGGCCTTGCTTCTCTCTTGGTGTTTATGACAATGGTGAGATGCAGTTCTCAGCCCGTGAAGTGCTGTAATTCACAGAGCTTGTGGCTTCCAGTGGATGAAACTCGAATATATAAAGTCTGGCTTGGAAACCAAGGCCTTCTGGATTCTAATCAGACAGGCCCAGTCCTTGCCTCTCAGAGGCTTTTACGACCTGTGGTTGCCTGAGATGGGGAAGCTTCTCTTTGTCCACCAACAGGTAAAAAGATCTGTGAGAGGTGATTCAATTTCACAGGCCATAAAGTTATATGCCCACTTCCTCCACTTCTTCTTCTTGTTTATTATGGTGGAAAACTTCTGAGTTCACCATCTATATTTTGTCAGCAGATGGAAATTGTTTTATCTTGCACGTTTCTCCTGCCACCCTTTCTCCTCCTTCTGGCCTCACTGACTTCTCATTCTGTTCTCACCTGAGTCCTTAAATCAAGGCTGGCTACTGGCACCTGAAAACAATCTGTGGAACAGACACTGGGAGGCATTCTCTCAGAGATGTGTGGGGAAGGAAGGTCTGAATGGGCAGTCATTTTGGGCAGAAGGGATTACTTAGCCTCTGTTTCCTCCTGGGCTCCTAAAGTTTGCATATATAAACAGAATTTTCATGCCCAATATGATAAAACAGCAGCAGCAACAACAACAACAACACCTAGTTTATAAAAATAAATATTTGCTATTTATTTAGTCCTAGAGACCCAGTAAGGAGGCATGTGCCACAGTGTCTGCCTTACTCACAGCCCCCCAAGAAGGTGCCTTTCTTTATCAAGTGTCTAATGGTCCCCATGGTGATGGTTGATTTAACTAGACTAAGCCTCTAACCAATCACAAGACAACCTATGGCAGCAGATTCTCCTTGTTGTCGGGTCTTTCCCCACCACTTCATTATGAAAAATCTCAAACCTTTAGAATAACTGTAAGAATTACACTTAAATACCAATAAACTGCCACTGGCTTCTCTGGTGACCATTTCCTGTGCTGTAGCATGTGCCCTCCTAGGCACCCTCCCACCATCTGTGCAAACATCTTATAGTAGAAATTGTTTAAAAATCCTGGGTTTCTTCCCTGCTTTGGTTATTGAGTTCCCAGATGAAAGACACACTCACAGCCTTTATATTTATAAGTCTTGAGCAGCACAAGACCTGGGCAGCTGCCTACCCTCCATGCTGTTAGAATCTACCTTCCTATCAATAACCCTGAGTTATTATTTACTATTTACTATGTTCCATCTGGGCTGCTCTTAACTCCACTTGGCCAGCCCATGGGACCACACTCTCTTGACCCCTAACTCATGGCGGCTTTTCCTTTCTCCTCCCCTACTACACATCTTTCTTTTCATTATTGGCAAAGTAAGTTGGGACACCACAGCTGTTGTGTAGGGAGTCTGTTGGTAATAGGTGGAGGGCTCCAGAGAAGGAGGCTTGTGAGGATGAGGAAATGGATACGGAGTCTAGAAATGAACATCTGGTAGACCTGTTGATTAGAGGAGGGAATGAGTAAGATGCACAAAGGGAAGCAGAATCCTGCCACTGATGACTGAGATGCGGGTACAATCTGTTTGGGTTGCTGACCTGAGTTTCATTTTAAATGAATCGTGGCTTAAGAGTTGGACAAAATTTCCAGCAGTTTCTGAAATGGCTTTAAACATCTTTCTGCTAGGTTTTTGTTTTTATTTTTCTTGCATTTAATTTTTTTTTAAATTCCCCATGTTTTGGAAAAGCTGCGTGTCTAGATATCAGTGCCTGACAGCTCCCCCACCCCCACCCCTTTCATATAATGAAACAAAGTTAAAAGGCTTTGAGTATTTTGTTACATAGTTGATACTATCCCTCTTGACAATTACCTGTTTGTTTTTTAAAAATATCTCAACATTTCTATTTTATCTACTCCAGTCTGAAAGTGGTGAGGATTATTCTTTCTAACTTGTGTCAAGTATGAGAACTCAAAAACAAAACATTTAATTGAAGTCAATCACAATATTGCTTTTTTACATTGTCTGAATATCAAGTTGTAATTATTTTTATTTGTGTGTGTGTATGTGTGTGTGTGACATTAGGGATCCAAACTAGGTAGGAAATCTCTCTACTACTGAGACATATGTCTAACCCCTCAAGTTAGAAAAACAAATGTCATATTTCAAATGTTTCTGAGTATAGCTGCAAAGATTACTTGCTTTTCTTTTTTAAGAAATTATTTTTTGAGAATTTTATATATAAGCCCCATATTTATATAATTTCCTTCTCTTCTCTCTAACTCCTCCCCTGCTTCCTCTTTACTGCTTCTAAAATTCATGGCCTTTTGTTCTCTAATTATTACATATATTCACATACATATTTATAAATACCACCTGCTGAGTTTATGTAATGTTGCTCATATATATGTGTTTAGAGCTGACTATATGTAATTTGACAGCCTATCAGGGAACTTGTCCAGTAGAAAAAAACAATTCATCTATGGGTGGGACTGTTGTAATTATTTTTATATTGCTGTGATTAAACACCATGACCAAGCCAACATATAAAAGAAAGTTTATCTGGGGCTTACAGTTTCAGAGGTTAGAGGTCATGAATATGATGGGGAGCATGCCGGCAGGCAGGCAGGCAGGCAGGCAGGCAGGCAGGCAGGCAGGCAGGCAGGCAGGCAGGCAGGCAGGGTGCTGGGGAAGTTAGCTGACAGCTCATGTTTTGTGAGACAATCAGGAAGCAGATAGAGCTAACTAGGAATGGTGTGGGCTTTCGAAACCTCAAAGCCTACTCTCCAGTGGCACACCTCTATCAACTAGGCCACGCCTCCCAATCCTTCCCAAACAGTTTCTTTAAGTGGGGACCAAGTATTCAATTACATGAGCCTGTGGGGGTCATTTTCATTCAAATCACCACAGAAGCCTTATGAGGGTTTTTTTTTTTCTTTCTCTCCATGTTGGCAGAGTAAATGGCATTGATATTTTTCAGGACTTCTTTCGGCAGCCATATTTTTGAGATATATGGGTACATCTTCCCTGTCATGTACAGAAGACACTATCTTGCAGCAGACACCCTAGTCCTCTGGCTCTGTTCCACTTCTGCTTTCTCTTTTGCTCCCAGAGCCTTTGTTGTAGGGTTATGCTGTTGATATATTATTTGGAGCCATGACTCTTATGACTACTTCTCTGTATTTTGACCAGTCATGGCTTTTTATGATGGTTTCCGTTTGCTGCAAAAAGAATCTTCTTTGACTACAGATACACTTACCTGAAGATATAAGGATAAATATTTAGAAATGCAGCTAGAAATTATACTGGTTTAATGAAACAGCAGTAGTTAGTTCATCAGGACTCCATGATTTCACCAGCCATGGGAAATGGGTTAATAGGCCTGAATCCCTTCCTATTAAGTGCACCTCTAATCTAATTAGATGGTTGTTACTCCAAGATATTAGTAAGTGTGACTATTGTACCTTTAGTGATATCTTGCTATTTTTCTCATTACTGTGATCTGTAGACAGTATACCTGAGTAGGACTATTGATTGGTTTTCCCCTTGTCAGCTTATAAAACTCCACTGACACTGAAATCTAGTCTTTAGTAAGGAGACTTCCAGGTCAGTCCCAGCTCAACCTCTCCAAAGGGCAATGGTATAGACTATATTATTTTGGGAATCTCTTGGGCTCCCATGACCAACCTTCTGAAAGGTTATTTTCCATGCTAGACACTGGGGACATCTACCATTTTGTTCTACACATTTATATGAAAGTGACGTTTTGAACACTGACAGTTATATATCAGTCAACTCTGAAAAATGTTGAGGGTGCTCTGCATCCTGCTGTATCAAATATTTAGCCAAGATTTAATTCTTTATGTTAAATTAAGGAAGCATATCCATTGTTATGGTATATAAATTTGCTTTCATTTTAATAAATGATAAAATTATATGAATAGCAAATGATTATTTTAAAATAATTTGTGATTTATTATCTATAAATATTTGGTTCATATGTTTATTTTAGGCACCCATAAACCAAGGAGTATTTTGGGAAGTGGTAAGCAAATGCCCTCTGATCTTTATCTAGCCATGGTGTGTGAACTTTGGATAACTCCAGCCAAGAAGGAGTGTCCTGAGTGTAAACAGTCAAACCTGGAAGGAGTGAAGAGTGGGAGGCTCCAGCCAGCCCATCAGTGAAATGTTGGGACTTAGTGCATAGATTCTGAATCTTAGACTAGAAGCTAGTGAGTAAAACCTTGGGCAAGGCAAGTGTAAAGATCTCTAATGTTACAAGGAGAATGTAACATTAGGAACTTTTTCCCTAAAGAAATGTTGTTTTTCTGTTTATATATACTGGTGAAGTAAGGGAATGCCTAAACATTCCTAAGGTTAGATCCAGTGTTTGAAATTACTTGAGACCCAGAGTGTTATCCAAGCATCCATATCAATGTGGGAACATACAGGGAACAAGAAATAAGTGAACACAGGATTAAAAATAGTCAACACATTTTCTTGAGCATCCGAAGTTTATCTAGTATTAAAATCCTTTATAGTTGGACTAATCTGTACACCAAGTCTCTGGCCTCTAGGATCAGGGCCACTGCTGTGAAAATGCAAAGTAGAAGCTTTTGAAACTGCTCCCTTTCCCATGGCCAGGAAAAATACTGCCCTCTAGAGGGCAACGATGGAGATGAGACACTTCTGGGACCTTCTAGCCCAGCTCTACTTAATCTATTGTGGAATCTGAAGAAAACAACCAAATTTCTGGAGAACACTGAAGAGCAGAATTCATGTGGTCAAGTCACAACTTTGACTACAGGTCATGCTGAATATGTCTTAGTGTTGATGGTGCTGTGGTAAAAAAAATCATGAAAAGTAACTTGAGGAGGAAAAGGTTTGTTTTGTCTTATAATTTGTAATCCATCATCTGTGGAGTCAGGGCAGGGACTCTAGGCAAGAACCCGGAGCCAGGATGATATAGAGGCTACTGAGGAGTGCTGCCTCCTGGCTTACTCACAGTGGCTTGCTCAGCCTGCTTTCTTATAGGTCCCAGGACAACTGGTGTAGGTGTGGTACAGCTCACATTGAGCTAAGCCCATCCACATCTATCATCAGTTAAGAAAATATACCATAGGCTTGCCTATAGGCCAGTCTGGTTAGAATATTTTCTCAGTTGAATTTTTGTCTTCCCAAATGATTCTTCCTTGTGTTCAGTTAACATAAAACTATAATACATAGTGGTCCAGCTGCTAACTTGACAAATTCCTTTTTTACTCATCAGGAAAGAGGGCCAGAAGCTGTTCATGTTGACACCCTGTGAGCAAACCCATTCCTCCCTTATCTCTGGGCTGTATTAACTCTCTCATGTTATTATGATGTAATCTAAGGGACTTAGATATATCTTGGGATTTCACATTCTAATACACCAGTTATGTACTGATTACATGGTGTCAGGAAAGCAACCATCATTCTGGTTAATGCATGCCAGGGGATAGGAGATGAACTCCACAAAGGTAAGACAACTGGCCACTTAAGAGGTTTTAGGGGTCTGATGATGAGGAGTGGGTCAGGGAGAGGAACACATTTTTGTATCTTACACCCCAGTTATAAATAAGAAAACACAGTGCTTTGTAAGTCTTTTAATTTGGGAAGGGATGAATTTCACACCTAAGCATACTCCTTCTTTTCATGTCCTGAGGGATAAGGAAGGACGCCAACTCTGAATGGGGTTACAGCAGGTAGGAGCTCTACGAGTAGGTCCAAGTGGGTAAGAACAGTGCTGCCTTTTGGACTTAGTGACCTCATGGACACAGCAGTTCTTGGCAGATCCTCCTACAGGGAGGATCATAATGCAGATTCTGAGGTCATGGAAGTAGGCCATGACAAACACAGAAGGGCATTATATACCTTGTGATTAGAAGTTCCTGAGATACTACTGGGTCTCAATAGCTATGTAACACTAACATGTGGGGTATCAAATGACTGTACATTCTGAACCTCCCATCTCTAGTTGAATTCAACCAGACTCAGTGGGTCATAATGTTGGGCGGACTTAGCATAAATCATGAATAAGAAAGAGAATGCTGTAACCAAGATGGAGCCTCAGCCACTGAGAGGATAGCACACTGTGTGAGCAGGGCTCTGAGACCCCCATGTGCCCCACGGGGTATGCTGACATACCCCCTTCAGTCTTGCTGCACCTGTATCTCTTCTACCAAGGATGCTGCCCAGGGCTCAGTCTCAAAATGGTCGTAGAAGTGTAAGGTGCCGAGCTCTTCCATCCTGGCACATTTTAAACTAGATGAGAAGAGGGAGGGTAGTGATTCTCTGCTGAATACTAATTAAAACTATTCTCATCTAATCCTTTCCTCATGAATATTCAGGTTCCTCTTGCATACAAAATATGTTCACCCCTTCCCAAGATCCCCCAGTCTCATCAAATTATGAATAGGCTCAGATTCTAGAATCTTATCATTTATATCAGGTTGGCTCTGTGTTTCTTGATTTAGAAACTAGTGTATTGAAAATAACAAGTCTACTTCCTTCCATACACCCAACATTAAATGGTTGATCACGAAGAACATAACCAGAATAGATGCTTCTATTTAAGACAGGACAGAATAAGCGATAGGAAAGCTAGTTCTTTTAACATTCTGAAGTGTTGCTCCATCCCTGAGGGTAAGGATAATCTTGAATGAACCCAAACCTATTGCCTGGATGTGATATTGAGATTTATTGTGTACACAGCTCTTGGGTTTGCTTCTCTGTTTGGGAATTCTTTCTATAATCTTAAGAGAGAGAGAGAGAGAGAGAGAGAGAGAGAGAGAGAGAGAGAGAGAGAGAGAAGAAGAAGAAAGAGAGAGTTGGGCATGGTGGGATACACTACAATCCCATCATGGGCAGGCAGATTTCTGACTTCTAGGCTAGTCTGGTGTGGTTTGAATATTCTTGGCCAGGGAGTGGTATGACTTGGAGGTGTGCCCTTTTTGGAACAGGTGTGGCTTTGTTGGAGGAAGTGTGTCTCTGTGGTCATGGGCTTTAAGGTCCTCATCCTAGCTTCCTGCAAGCTAGTCTTTTCCTGTTTGCCTTCAGAACAAGATATAGAACTCTCAGCTCCTCCAACCTCATGTCTGCCTAGACATTGTCTTGCTCCCACCTTGATGAAATGGAACAAACCTCTGAACCTGTAAACCAGCCCCAATTAAATGCTGTCATTATGAGTTAGTTGCCTTGGTCATGGTGTTTCTTCACGGCAATGGAAACCCTAAGATACCTGGATACCTGGTCTGAAAAGGTGAGTTCTAGGGCAGCCAGAGCTATTGAGAGACACTGTTTCCAAATAAATAAGTAAATAAATGAATAGATAGATAGATAGATAGATAGATAGATAGATAGATAGATAGATAGAGCTGAATTGCTTTTGCCATCAGCTTTCTGCCTGAAATGTAGAGGTCCTGAGGTCTTCCCAATCTCCCAAAGTCAGACTCTTCCATCGTAGTTCCTAGCACTATTGAAATACAGAACCCCTCAATGTTTTATAGGCTGTTTTCATGTTTGATTCAGTCAAATGCCTGTCCCAATTCTGTTTGTGACCTATGTTTTGTCTTACCCTGCTGTCTCATCTTCATCTTCACTGGTTTTGTGTGAACATCAGAATTCTGTATTCCATGAGCCTACAAGCTTAGATTTCAGCTACCCTTCCGTGCAGAGGCAGACGCCTCATAGAAAATGTCTCTATCCATCTGAGAGGTTTCAGTGGATAGTTATAGAGCCACTGAGTCGAGACAGTGTACTGCCTATCCCTAGACTGTCTTTTCTCTGAGACTGTGATTTAATGCTTACATTTTGACTTAACAAGGAAGAGTTTTGCTTCCTAGTCTAAAAGTTATGGAATTTTCAGACTCCTTTTTCTGCTGTGATTGAGCCTGTCCCTTCTTTAGTCTGTCTCCTCTTGCAATACCTTTTATGCATAGTCAGCTAAATCTGGCTCTTGTTTCTACACTTTGCCTTGAAATTCCTCCTCTCACAAGCCAGTGTTTCACTGGGTGCCTTTCCTGCCCTCCAGAGCGTCACAACAGGCATTTTACTAGACATGTTGCCACTATGCAGCACCGGGTACCATTTCCTCAGCTTCACTGAATAAGTTTTCTTGGGCTGGGGCTATGCTATCTGTTTTAGGCTTTTGCTAACATAAGCATCATTTGTAGGCCTACATTTCTCTATCAGTCAGCAATCACTGCAAAATGAGCCTCATCCTATATGCGACATATCGTAGCAACGTTTATGACCTGCCATACATTGCTTTCGGTCAGTTTGCTCTCCTTCATTTGGGTCCCACAAGTGGACTGTGATGTCTCCCTCCTGCTCCAGCCAGAGTGGCTTCGTTCCGCCTGAGACTTTATTTTGGAACTTATAAGCTATCGAAGGCATTGACAAATCCCCAAAAAACAGGAACATTGTACACACATGTTTTAAACTGTGTCATATTTTGATATCTTATTGGACAAATCAAGTCATATTCCCAGTCAACAACAGGCGTGAGAAAGCCTGTGTTTTCACAGTTAATGGAGTGGAGTTATTTTTGAAAGCTAATCTGAACTACCATTACTCTATTATTTGAGGAAGCGTTACAACACAGCTAAGTAGAAATTTGAGTGTATATCTGAGTTTGGATTTCCAGACAGATAAAAATATTTAATGACATATGCAGTCCTAACCAAGAATGAGATTGTCAGGGGTGTATGACTATAAAGAGAAGAGGTGTAAGAATTGACCTCAGGGAAACGGCACCTCCCATGGTTGATAGAGGTACTGACAGAGGGGCCAAAAAGAAGGCCACCAAGAAGGCAAGGGTAAATCAGGAGGGTTCTGGGCTTGTATAGAGTACACTGGGAAACTTCTTGGGCAGAAATATTATACTTTTTTTTTCTTTTTCTGAGGCAGGGTTTCTTTGTGTAGCCCTAGCTGTTCTGGAACTCTCTCTCTAGACCAGGCTGGCCTCAAACTCAGTGATCTGCCTGCCTCTGCTTCCTGAGTGCTGGGATTAAAATGTGAGCCACCACAGCTTGGCTATATACTTTTATTGTTTAAATCACATTTTTATTTATATATTCTGCGCAGGTGTGTAGGTTTGGGGGTAACTGTAAGGCCAGAGGACAACTTTTGGGAGCTGTGCCTCTTCTTGGGTCATGTGAGCTCAATGGATCA
The DNA here is from genome assembly GCA_036184795.1 of Tokudaia tokunoshimensis. Lineage (NCBI taxonomy): Eukaryota > Metazoa > Chordata > Mammalia > Rodentia > Muridae > Tokudaia > Tokudaia tokunoshimensis. The sequence goes on along the minus strand of BTHU01000013.1, from coordinate 1,790,322 downwards.
AACTCACCTGTCAGGCTTGGCAGCAGGTACCTTGACCTGCTGAGACATTGTGTGGATCCCAGGTAATGCTATATCTTTAATGCCTATGTGATAGAAGAAGAAATTAATAAGACGAACAGGGAAACTTGGGAATCTAGAAAAGGAAAGTAACAAACCCTAAGAAAAGACAAGGGGCACATGACAATACTCATCTCAGCAGTGAAACGGACACCAGGATATACCAGATGGCACTGGCAACACCAAACTTGCTCATTGACAAAGGCTGATACAATTGACAGAATTAGGGGAAGGGGGTGTGTTCTGGATAGCTTTTGTTAACTTGATACAAGCTAGAGTCCTTTTGGAAGGGACTTCAATTGAGAACATACCCTTCCTTACCAAGCAAACAGCTTGCCTGTGGGCAATCCTGTGGTGTGTTTTCACTGTGGAATGTGCTATCCCTGGTCTGGTAGTCCTGGGTGCTATAAGAAGACATGTTGAACAAGCCACTAAACAGTATTCCCTCAGGGTCTCTGTTTTGTTTCTGCCCTAGTTTTCTTCAGGGATGAACTGTGATATGGAACTGTAAGCCAAAATAATCTCCTACTCCAAGTTGCTTTTGGTCATAGTGTTTTATCTCAGCTATAGAAACCTTGACTAATACAGGGTTCATCAGTACAAAAGTCAGGCTGGAATCACTGGTATTACCCAGAAGAGAAGACGGAGCTTCAGGTGCCGTACACAAAGGAAGAGTGAAGAGCTCAGTGATTAAGTTTATGTCAACAAACTTGAAAACAGATGAGAAGAAAAAAGTACCCCAAATAAGTTACCAGGTATGAATCAAGAGCTGAAGCTGACTAGCCCTGTAACAGTTGATAATATTGAATCTATTCTAAAATTTTCTCATAAAATGAGGTTAATTGTTCTTTGAATGGGAATGTAGCAAAATCAAGTCACTATACTTTTTATAATTCCCAGTTGCAATCAGTGGTCAATGTACATGCTCATAAATATGAAATATAAGGTATATTATATTATATACATGTTGGAAATAGACAAAGAATAAATAAAATGTAAATAACAAAAGCATAAAAGAATGTGAACTGAGAACATGAATTAAGATGATGCTGATGCTGCAAATATGAGTCGGGACTTTACCAAAGCTTGTAGACATGCCCCATACTAAGTGGGTGATTCATTCACAATGAGAAGGTAAAGACATTAAACCTATAGCAAATAAACAAAATGGGAAGTCTAGAGCCAAACAGTGTTGTGGCTAAAATGAAAAATTCACTGAATGGTTTAACCGCATAATGGATATGACAGAAGAGTCACCCAACACAAATCTCGATAGAAATTTCATGCACCCAAGAAGTGAGAGAAAAGTACGGAATATAGAGCAATAAATCTATCAATGACCTGGACAGAAATATTCAGCAATCTGATTCATGGCTAAGTGGAGTCCCAGAATTAGAGATAGAGAATTATGTGGAATGACATGTTGAAAGTATGATACACTGGTAACACACTGGCTGAAAAGACAAAGCTAGAACAGATAATGAAGGATAAACCTGTGCTGTTTGGTTTGGAGTTGAACTGCCTCCTTACACCAGCTCTGTGTTTACTTTGGAGTTGGACTGACCCCACCTCCATGGTCTCTGTGTCTACAGGTGGTGCTGTAAACACAGGGAGGTTGGGAACCTTCAGGAGGGGTCTAGCGGGAGGAAATTGACTTCTGGGCTTTGGAGGCCTTATGTATTATGTCCCAACCTAGTTATGGTAATTAATTTCTGCCTCATGACCATCAATGAGACATAACCAGCAGCTCCTTACTGTGACTGCCACAGCAGGAAGCCACTTTTGCTCATAACACCTTCTCCACTACGATTGGCTGTATACACTCAAGCTTTGAGCCAGAAGAAATCATTTCTTTTTTAAGTTGTTTCTGTCAGATAACCTGCCATAGCAACAACTCAAGCAAATAATAGACATGGAATTAAAAAAAATGTTGATTTCATAGAAATTGAGGGTTGACAGTCCTGCTGGAGGCTAGGGATGGAGGGATGGAATCAGCTTAATTTTGACAAAGACACTATCACAATTCAGCAAAGAAACAGTCTTTTAAACTATTCCCCTAGGGCAAGTAGTTATCTCTGTGGGAAAAGAGACTCAAAGCTTCTACTCTACCTTACAGAACAATTCACGTGCTCTAAAACAAAGTGCTAAAACCATAAAACTCTTAGAAAATGAGTGAGAAGGAATCATTGTGATCTGAAGTAAAAAAAAAAAACAATTCTAACACAGCTAATCAGTTATCAAAATCAGATACATTTTCTCATTAAGATATTACTGTTGTATAGGTGAAATATGCAAAGCATAGACTTGAAAAATGTGTTGTCTCTTAACCAGATAAACCCACTTAGTGAAATCAGACTAAACTTCTGATATTGTAACTCCAAACTGACACAGAAAGACAGTTGAAGAGACAAGATAGAAACTGTGTAGATATATTTGTAACACATAATTTTCAAGTCACTAATATCTAGAATTCAAAAGCATATTTTTATAAGGATATTTATGAGGAGTCTGTAAATACGTATTTTTAATGTTTATTTTTTATTGGATATTTTCTTTATTTGCATTTCAAATGTTATCCCCTTTCCCGGTTTCCCCCTTCCAGAAACCCCCTATCCCATCCCCCTCCCCGCTTCTATGAGGGTGTTCCTCCACACACCCACTCACTCCTGCCTCCCTGCCCTTGATTCCCCTACACTATCTAGACTTCATAGGACCAAGGATCTCTCCTCCCATTGATGCCTGACAAGGCCATCCTCTGCTAAATGTGCAGTTGGAGCCATGTGTACTCCTTGGTTGGTGGCTTAGTCCCTGGGAGCTCTGGGGGGTCTGGTTGGTTGATATTGTTCTTCCTATGGGGTTGCAAACCCCTTCATCAAAAGCACATCTTAAGAATAATGAAAGTATCTGCAAAACTTCGTAGCTTGTAAGAAGAAAAAGTAACCCAACAGTAAAGTGGTTTTCTAAGTTAGAGGAAAAGAGAAGATTGGATTCCCTCAGTGGTTTTGCTACCCAAAACCTCAACTTGACAGATGAACAAAACTATACATAGAACCCACATACCAAGTTTGGCAAGAAGGTGAACCGATCAGAACTGTTAGGTCCTGGAAAGTAAGGGTAGGAGAGCTGCCTCAGTGGTAAGAGCAGTTGTTGCTTATGCAGAGGACCCAGGTTTGATTCCCAGGGTCCACATTGGAAGCTCACAACCATCTGAAACTCCAGCCCTAGGGAATTCAACATACTCTTCTGACTACTGGAGGTACTGCACACAGTTGTACACGGTCATGCATGCACAGTCACATACATAAAATCTAAATGAATAAACCTAAAAAAGTTCAATAGCATTTTCAAAAACTTGAACTTTCCTATTTTACCTAAAAATATTTAGAGCATTTGACACAGGGTCTCTGCTCCTTGGTTGGAACCTGGAAAACATACTTGTCCAAGAGTTAAACATGTACCTACAAGCACTTTGTGGTTAAAAAAAAATGGCTGGAACCCTAATGGAGACAACTCTAAGGTTCACCAATAGTAGAAAGAATAAATCAATTCTTGAATAAGTAGAATATTATATTATTACGGAACAAAATTAACCACTGCAGTGCATGCCAACACAGATAAATCTCAGGCCTGTGAAACAAGAAGTAAGATAGAAGTACAATGTATCATAAAATAACAAAGAGATTGATAAAATACAGAGAAGTGGTTTCTAAGAAAACAGAAGGTTAAGGTTGGAGATGACCATGAAGATGCAGTCATGGGTATTAGAAATTCCAAGCTCATCAACTGGACCACAAACACATGGGAGCAAGTGTACGAACAAGAGTAAGAATACAAGAAGTTCGGTTGGTGAGGTGGTGATGCATACATTCCTCTGCCTTGGTGACATATGCTGGGCTTGTACAGTTTATCACCATTCTTTAAGAGGAAAATGGGATGCCAGGATTGAGCTTGGGGAACAGATGAACAGAAGTGCACACTGTGCCTTTGTCCCCATTCCTAGCCCTGTGTCTCTCCTACCCTTAACCTCCGTGCTCCATTTCTTCACCCCGTGATAAGGTGCTTGGGCATCATTGAACATGTGAGAGATGAGATGAGACCATCTTACCTGTCTCTGCCTGGAGCTTCTCTTTCCAGGGCTCTTCCCACTGCAGGTATTGGCTCTTCTCCAGAGCTGCCAGTCAGAATGGCGAACCTCACATTGGAACTGAAGCTTTCAGCCCCTTGGCTCCAAGGATTCCTCTCAGCAGTATCAAGGTCTTCCTTAGTGTGCAGGCAGCCTCAGAAGTGAAGATTTGCAGAATAAATAGGGAGTATGTGTTAAACAATTTATACTAGTAGGCATTTTTTAATGAAAATGTATAGGTCACGACTGAATGTCTCTAGTGCATGGGCAAGGAAACAAAAGGTCTCGGGGTGTGAATGTAATGTTCTGGGTAACACAGAGAGGTGAGTGCAGCCAAACTCTGTTGACAGCTGATTCTTCACCTTAAGGAGGATTGGAGATTGACAAGTTCATGTCTTCATATTTCTCATTATTGTCTTCTACTCTTTCTTTCTTCCATTTTCCCCTCTCTGTTTCTCTTACTCTTGTTCTTTCCCTCTCTCTTCCTATCTGTATCCTCCTAGACTCTTGTGTGCTGATGGTAATACTATTCAGATTCAGGGGTAAAGATTAAAAACTGTAGAAAGAAAGAAGAGGGGACTCTTTGACCCCAGCCTTCTTTGGACATCTATGAATAGGCATGTGATCCTCAAAAAAAAAAAAAAAAGATATAGGGCATAGCAAAGGAAGAATTAAATCCCAAGAAGACATATCAGAAAGAACCTTGATGCCTAAAAGATCAAGGATCAACAAGCCCGGAGTTTGAAGGGACTCCTGCTGGTGTGTACGATGCTTTTCTACATCTGGGACCAAAGCCTCCTCGCGCTTGAGAAGCATGAGGACTATGCTACTGAAGTTCACAAGAAAAGTTAAATGTGAGCCGCCGGCGAGCTGAATATCAATCAGGCAAATAACAGACCCAGGGTGACCGCTGTAGGCTGGTGCCGCACTGACAGAAGTGGGCTGCCCAGACAAAGAGAGATTAGTTTATTTCTGGCATTTTAAGGAAGCACTGATAAGCTCGAGTGTACTCAGAGAAGATTAAATAGATGGTTGGAACACTGGGACAATGGCACAAGATGAATAGCTGCCAGCTGCAATCACTGAAAAGATGGGCCAAGCCACAACGAAGGGCCTCGTAGCTGCTCCCGGCATTTCAAGGACTGTAAAGTTAAAAAGCGCCAAGACCTATTCGGCGCAGCATTAGAGGGTACAGCCAAGACCAAGGTCGAAAGTTATAAGGAATCAAATTTCATTCGGTGTAAGAAACCCGACCGACCGTGGCTGAGATTTCTACGGTGAGTCACATTTGCTCTCAGGTGCGTCATCGCACTTTGGGAAGAGTTCAGCATAATCGATGGTCCAGTGAGGTGCCAGGCACGCTAAGCAGAGACCGCTGAATCGCTCTGGACAGGATGATGCTAAAGACCATTCCCAGCTGAGGCTCTTCGAAGCAGCTCCTCAGCAGAGAAGAGGAAGACAGGAAATCAAATGCAAGTCTACCCTGCTTTGTCCCGGGGTGCACTGTCAAGGACAACGGTGTAAAAAAATGAAAAACAAGTCCTGTTCACCGCATGCAGAACCTCTGTAGTTAGACATCCAGGCTTCTGGGGTTGTCAGGGGGACACTGGTAGCCTCTCTGGGAGAATTCTACACTGATCCTGTGACCTGGAAGACTTTCTATACCTGAGCCCTGGAAAGCTGCATTAATGTTTCACTTTGTCACTTTCTAAGACAACTTTGAAGAAATATTTTTTTCCTTTCTGTACTGCAATTGTCTTTTCCGTTATCTAAGATGATAGGACTCTGTGTTCTTTAAGACTTTTAGGGAGCTCATGTTTTACAATGATCAGGTTTTATGAAGGCTTGGTGGAAGCCTGGTTTTCCACATGCAGGTGCACCTAGGATGTGGTTCAGTGGTAGGGTGCCTGCCTAGCATTCACAAGGCCCTGGGTTCAATCCCCAGTAGTGCCACAATTTCAAAAAAGAGATAAGATACAATTGGTGCTGAATTCTTGTCCTGGTTATGTTAAACAAAAATTATAACACTGACAAAATGCTATTCATTATGTGTTAAAATTTCTAGTAGCAATTCCTCTAAACCTTGGGGAGGTGGTAGGGGCCCAAACCACACACTGTAAAGGCATCTGCAAGGACTATTGGTATTTTGGTTGCATCTGAGCAGGGCAGGGATGTGGTTATATGTACTGCGTGTGTTTACATACTTAAAAAGTGACGCCGGGTGGTGGTGGCGCACGCCTTTAATCCCAGCACTTGGGAGGCAGAGGCAGGTGGATTTCTGAGTTCGAGGCCAGCCTGGTCTACAAAGTGAGTTCCAGGACAGCCAGGGCTACACAGAGAAACCCTGTCTCGAAAAACCAAAAAAAAAAAAAAAAAAAAGTGACAGATATTTGTAAATGTATTCATATTTTTAAATCATGAGATTGGCATCTTATGTGTTTTATAGTGTCAGCTTTTTTACATGATTGAGCAAAAATTAACTTCAACAATAGGGCAGGATGAGGAAAACATGTTAGTAGAGGTAAGTAAGTGGTTTTACGCAGCTTTAAGAATGCTGTCTTATTGAAATAATATCTATTGTTGCATAAAACACACTTTAGAAAGTAGTTAAGACTAGGTAGGGCCTTGTGGTGTGTGCCTGCCATTCCTAGATACTTGGGAGGCTGAAGCAGGTGCATGGCAAGTTCAAGGCTAGCCTATGCTACAGAGGAAGTTCAAGGCCAGGCCAGGCAACTTAGTGACACTCTGTATGAAAGGAGTAGAAGGAGGCCTGGAGATACAGCTCAGTGACAGAGTTCTGGTTTAGAATGACAAGGCCCTGCTGAGAGAGAAAAAGCCAAGAATGGAAAGAGCCCCCCTGTGATACACATCTAGCAAGGCTCCACCTTCTAAAAGTTCTACAACCTCCCCAGACAGTATCACCAACTAGGGACCAAGTGTCCAAATATGAGAGCCTGGAGCTACACTTCCCATCCAAACCAATGCACATGATAGACGCCTCTGCAGAGGGTTGGACCTCACCTCTCAGAGAGAGCAGAGGGTGTTGAAGCAGTAACCCGTAAGGAAATTGAAAATAGTGCATTAGGAGGGCTACAAGCTCAATATGGTGATTTTGTAGCTCTATACTGAACTCTGAACGCCAGTAATAGTGTGTTCTCTCTTCAAGTGCATTTGCGTCAGTTGCAGACCTTTACCATAGACTAAAATACACAGAAAAGTCAATTTTAGAAAATTTAAAAAATAGAAACAATAAACCAGCCTCATTTAATAATGATTAATAACAATAATAATAATTAATGATAACAATAATGTAGTTCCTGGATTCTCTTCAGTCAAAGAAAAACAAGGAATAAAGCTGTGGAGTTTGTAGAACTGTGTCTGTCTGAAGTTAATGCATATTTGGAAGACACACCCCTGAGCAATGACAGTATTAATAACTCAGTAGCGCCAAAATCAACTGAAAGAGATGGACAGTCTTTTGGCATACAAGTCCCCAATGAGCTGAAAGGTCTTGGTTCACTTTGTCTTTGAGAGAGCTCTCAGTATAAGGCCCAGGTTAGCTTCAGATCTCTCATCTGTCAGCTTTAGCCTGTCAGGTGCTGGGAGCTCAGGTGTTGCCACTGTGCGAACCCCAGCTGGAAGTTGTAATGAAGGGAATCTATTCACAACACTAACAAAAGATATCTTAAGATAACTTAAGAAAAAGGGCAGAGCATATCCAGAAAACTACAAAACAGATAAATATAAGTAGCCATTCTCTCAGAAATGATAAGAAAACCCAGTGGCTGTTTTAAGTGGTCCAACCCACAGAACTGTGGAACCCAGGTGACGTATGCATAACAATTATTGTGCTCTTGTATGTTGGAAATTTTTATAATAAACTAATCTAAGATGGTTAATCCTCATATTAAAAATAAAGATATTTGAGGTCTAGCTCTATGAGGTTAAAGCCTACCTAGATTATTACATGAGTTAATTAAAATGATTTGATTAAAATTTTCACCCAGATTTAGTCAAGGTAGATCTCTTTGAAATCTCCAGTTATTAGAAAATTAATTCCACATGAATATCTTGGGCCCTGGAAGGGACAGCTGTGTTCTCCACCCCACTTAGGCTGTGATGGAAGAGGAGGGCTTCTATCTCCTCTCAGCTTCTGAGAACCAGGCAGAGTAAGCTCAGAGGGTTGGAAGGGGGCTGAGTGTGGCTTCGGGTTCCTGGGCCAGTGGTCTGTTCAGACTGTGTTATCCCAGGAGCCTATGTCCTCAGGTTTCTGTCTGTCTTAAACTCTAGCCTGGGGGTAAAGGTAAGCCTGCTGACATAATCTTCAAAGACGAATTCACTCTACTCTCATCCGTGCTTGACTCACTGAAAATTCCAGACTATTTACTCCTTCTTGGAGTTAATGCATTTAGTATGAGCTGAGGATATTATCTGCTTTGGAACAAAGCTGACCTCTTACCCAGCCTCAAGCTGTGACTTCTCACCCTCTAGAGTGGCGCCAGCACACCCGTCCTGATGTTCTCATTGTTGTGAGGTAATAGCATAAAAGGAACTTAAAACACAAAGAGTTATCTGGCTCATGTTGGAGGGTAGTCTGTAATGTCGAGGAAGAAGCAATTGTTGACTATAGCATACGCTAGATTTTGGTCTGTCATTGCCCTTAGGGTCAGCCCCACAGTGATATGCTTCCTCCAGAGAAGCCCCACCTTTTAAAGTATCCACAGCCCCCCCAAAGTCACTGACTAGAATCTGTTTCAACACAGCCTGTCTCAACATTTCACATCCAAACCATGGCAGCATCATAGCCATGCAGATTTTTTTTTTAATAGTACTGAGAAGGCTAGGTTGACTTCATAACACACTTCAAATTGGCAGTTTGGGAGTCTAGGCCTAGGAACTGGGCAAATCCAGGCAAGCACAGGCAAGTCAGTTACTAGAGGAAAAAAAAAAAAAAAAAAAAAAAACCAACCCAGGCTTCAGGCAGTTAATCAGAAACTGCCCTGCCACCTGGTCTGGGCAATGGGTCAGCATCAGTTTCCAGCCCCCACACCCTGGTAATGGTTCTGGAATGTCCCTAGAGATGGAGCAAGATAAAGGTCATCTACCCTGGAGTCCCCCTAATGTGCTTTAGGTTGGGGCTTCAAGCTCACTTTGTTGTTTCCATCTTAGAGTGGGAGACCCCAGTGTGCTGGACTTCTGCAGAATAAAACACCTTTTGCTTTCACATACTATTTGAGTCCTGGGTATCATTCTTCAGCAAATCATGAACCCTTACAATACAAAGAAGAAAAAAAAATTACAAATTCCAATCGTCGTTTAATGTTGCCTTGTTTACGTGTATATTTCCTATTCAACCCCAAAGAAAGTCATAAGATGTACTGTTTTTTTGCTCTTATAATTTCATTTGTTTGTTTTTTTATTGTGTGTGCATGTTCAAATGTGTACAGTTGCATGTGTGTGAGCTCAGTCAGAGATCCAGCTCCCGTGTTTTGTCATTCCTCAAGACCCATCCACCTTGCTTTTCGCATTCTCACTAGCCTGGGCTCTTGACTAGGTTAGAATAACAGAGCCTCAGTGTCCTCCTGCCTCTATCTTCCCAGCACTGGGATGACAAGTATCTGTGCAGCTTTTCACATGGGTTCTGGAGACAGAACACAGGCCGGAGGCCGTGTTCATGTGGCAAGTACTTCACAACCTGAGTCATCACCACAATCAACCCTTTATTGTTTTAAATGGGTAAAGTAGTGTTGGGGGTGCTAACTCATGGGGAAGCTGAGCTTTGATTTTCTGTGTTCATCCTATAGACTGGGGATGTCAGCACAGGCTGCTTTGTTCTTTATCTTGATCGGACCTCTTCTTGATTTTGCTACCAGAACTGTGTCTTCAGGAGACACCTTCTTCCTCCAAAAGCTACTCATCCTTCAGTTGATGAACATACATTTCTTCTTGACTCCTAAGGTTCTGCGCCTTTTCCCACCGAGCCGGCCTGTTCGGACACGTGTACGTGCCTGTGTTCTGTCTCATGTTGTGTTGCCCTCAGTGGGACTTGTCTTACTGTCAAGGACATACTGCTCACTCTCTGTCTCTTATTGCACACAGTAGGCATATGCAACAGTGTTTGGGGGAAGTACAGGAGATTTTGCTTAATACAGGTTAAAGACATGCCCTCCCTCTGAACATGTTTCTTATACTAGGAATCCTGTGGTAAGTGGAAGCAGTTCTTGTAATAACTAGACAGGTTCATATCGAGATAAAATAATAGTGTTAATGATAATAAGCAGTGATATAATAATTATGGTGATCTTATAACCTTGAGGTACAAGGTTCTTCCCATTCAGAGTATAATGATTTGGATCAGTCTCATTTATTTTCCCAACATGCCTGCAAGCCAAGCGGAAGGTTGTCGGCGTAACGTTAAGAATGGAAACCTACGAGGGGAACTTTGGACTCAGGGTTGTGTTTGAGTGGCAGCTCCAGCACTCGTTCGAGCAAACTGCCTAAGCTCTCCACGCTCTTTACGAAATAGAAGTAACGATGTGACCAAATGTGCAAATCCATCAGGAAGAAAACTGAAGTAGGCCGTGCTCTCGGCACAGGGGCTGGTGTGTAGTGTGTACTTATTATGTTGTATAAGAAACATTGGTTTAAGTGATGAGAAGACAACACTGGACCCAAGATGATTATTCGCTTAAGAAAACTAAGACTGGAGATGTTTGTTTCCTGTATCACCTCACCGCCCCCATATTATCCCATTCCCTGTTAGGTACCTCTCTCTATCCAACGTAGACTCTGGAAATGAGGGAGCTGTCTGGACTTTGTCCCCAGTTCCTGAGAGGTCATCTCTAAACCTCGATGTTCCTGACAAATAGGAGTGTCTTTGCTATACCCATGGTGGTCCTGGAAGGTTCTTTTAGGCCATGACTTCTGATGTAGCCCAAGTAGTTTATAGTAAGGGAAGGCCCAGGAATAGGGCAGGCCATACAAGAGAGCAGAGGGCTGAATCTGGAGTCAGTATGAGACCAACCTCTGGGAAAGGCTAGAGGTGGCATCAGCCAGTGGGTTCTTAAGTCACAGTCAATGTAGTGAAGCCCAAAAAGCCCTTAGGACAGAACAGATCAGCTGACCTCCTTGTTGGTGGTGGTTTGCACATCATCATTAATATAGCACACACAGTGCACACATTCCCTAGGGAGAGGATGGAGCAAGCTCTCCATTATGACTATGCATATCTCTCCCTGAGCTATTTCTGGTGGTTTGTGTTCTTTGGCTTGAAACAACTGTGATAATAAACACTGTACTTTTCTGAGTTCTGTTATTTGTTCTCACAAATTTTGGAACCCTGGAAATTGTGGTTCTGTTCTGAGGTGGGGAGGGCCCGAGAACTCCAGAATCTTCAGGGAGTATCTAAAGAGAGGGTCATTCAGAAAGTATTTTACCCTTAACCTATGAGACGTGGACTAACTCTGGCACATGGTGTCAGAGTCTACTGCAGTCCTTGACCACAGACCCTCACCCCCAGAGTTACAGGTGGGGTTTGTGAGTTTGACATTTGTTGGCTGTTTTGGTAGTAGGTGTGCAAAGGGCTTATAGTGACCTCATGATCTTTTAAGAAGCAATCATGTTGACTTTATCACACTGGGACCATTCATATGCAGTACTCTTTGGCCTTTTCCTCACAAAGTCCCTCCCCAATTTCCAGACAAATTAATTCATCACCCATTCTGAGGAGGAAACCAGGCGGGGTCTGTACCTAGTGAGGTAGAGGGACAGGGGTAGGGATATTAGGGGACACCCTGAGGACAGCTGCAGTGTGGATGCTGGGACTCAGTGCCCTGCTGGGGGAATGGCTTTCTTGCTAGAGATGTGGAAACCTTAAGTAGCACCCTGTAGTGACTTAGGGCTTCAGACCCATCCAAGTCTATTTGCAGTGTTTCACAACTTTCTTAGAACAGCATCTCTCCATGGCATCTGCTCTCTGCTCTATTGGCTCTAATGTATTTAGATAGATTCGTCTTCTGTGAGGCAGAGCCCAAGTTCATTAGAATCATGTGTTCTGCTTCAAAACCTCCCTTAATCTCCCCAGGTGCACTCTGGGCTTTTCCAGTTGTGCTCACTAACCTTGGACATGGGTATTAGGAACAATGCTAATGGTCTTAAATTGCTTTGTAGTCTCTTCTCCGGGATTATACTGGCAGCAAAAGAAAGAAATACCAATTAAGTCCTGAGAGCCATTTTGCAAATGCTCGTTCTCTTAAAGCGACCCCAAATGGAAAAGGTGCAGACAGAGCTGTGGTGTGCTGTGCATGTTGACTCCTTCCTTTCAAAGGGATCTAATCTTCTAGAGTGGGCACTGGGCAATGCTTTGAATGCTGTATTAAGGGCCACAAAAAGGCACCTCATGCATTTTGGATAATAGCATGCTTGGTGCTTCGCTAATGCTCATCATAAAGGGGCATTTGTTATTCATTTCATATGGGGCTTTGGAGAGCTGTGCTTTTCCTTAACCCCTTCTCAGAGCAGACAGCAGACTGCTCCAAAATCTTCCAGTCTCAGTCTGGGTTGCTTTGCTTGGATACAGGGATGTTTGGAATACTGCTGGAGAGCAGTGGTAGTAGCCTCCAAGAGAGGGGTCAGCATGGAACGAAACAAGGGTAAAAGCCAGATATTCATTAACCTCACAAGTCAAAACATAGAAAGATATGTAATCAAAAGAGGAAAAAAAAAGGAGCTTCCAGGAGAAGTGTAAGGTTATTCTGCAAAGATTTACACAGGTACCATTTGCTATGTAATCCAGTCATCCCACTTCCAAGTGTCTACCTGAGATTCAGCTACCTGTTTCCTACCTTGGTCACACTCCTAAGAGCATTAATCACAATAGCCTGAATTAGAAGCAATTTACCAGTTGAGGGGGAACCGGCCTGTGCTGACAATGGAGTCACAGTCTTTGAAGGCAAGGGACTTTTGACATAACATTACCATGTATGTGTTAAGTGAAAGAAGCCACGTGCAGGATAATATTGAGGTTCTTCTTAAAGGTTACAGCTAGACAGATTCTTAGGTACAGAAAACTGACAGCGGTTGCTATGAAAGAGAGAGAGGGAAGGAGAATGTGGAATTAAGTGTTTTTATGTGCATAATACAGATGGTGGTGATGCTCACAGAACAATATGTTCTTAGTGACACATAACTGTTGATTTCAGAATGATACATTTTATATTTATTTTATCACTACTAAAACCAACATTTGAAGGTATAAAACACTTGAGGTCCTTCTCATTGTTCCAGGCAGCCCCTGTAATCTTTCTCTCCTCTCTTTCTGGGGCCGCAGCATGCCAGGGGGTGGTAAGCATATCAGCTAAGGGTAAAGTTGGGGTAGAGCAGTAGCGGTATGTATGACAGAGGTGCTACAAACACTCTGAGAGGATATCTAGGAAGAAACGGAGCATTTGAGCTGTTAGGAGAGTTATTCAGCTGCAGAATGGCTTTGTGAACAACATCCTTTGGTGTCTCCCCTTCCACAGTCTATGAGGTCTGCTTGCTCATGCACTTTCTATTGCTCTGAAACGTAAGCTTAGAGCCATTTTCCAAGCTAAGGGGTACCACTTTTACTCTCTTCATGGTCCTTTCTGGGACTTCTCTTCTTGGGGATGCTCCATGGGCAGTGTGCTCAACACCACTTCTCTGCGAACTCATCTACAATTCAACTCAGCTCTGATACTAACTGCCCAGAATGACCGGCAGGAAGGATCCCAGCAGAATGCCCTTTCTCTACTTGCTAGCTCTTGCAGAGTTAGCCACCTTTCTGCATGATTGATTACAACCCAAGGTTTCTGTTATTTTTCAGGATGACACAGATCTTAGAAAACACTGTGTTTATGATTAATGTCATGTTATAAAGGATAGAGGTGACTGCCAGATGAAGAGAGATGTGGAGCAAGACCAAGGAGGTTCCAAGGCATGACTGTTTACCCTTTGGTCTCAATATTCCCCCATCATGGTGCTATTTGCAGGCTTTGTGTGAGGTCTCACTGAGCAGGTGGGATTGAGCCTATACCACTGAGCACCTTTCTCTCTGCCTGGAATTAAGAATGGGTCTGTTAATTTCCAAGTCTAAGCTATGTTCTCAGCTGCTCTGAAGTAATGACTCCAGCCTTTTGACATCTCAGTACAACATCGTCATCTACGGTGCTCATGCTCAAACATCAAGTGTCTAGAGTGCCTATGCAACTGAGGCCCCGGATCCTGACGAGGGGAGGCAAGGGAATGCAGACAGGACAGATACCATGCACAGAAAGGCTGAGGTCAAGTGGGCTGTGGGCACTTTAATCGATGGCACCATCTCTCTCAGCAATAATTTTGTACAACACAGAAGAGTCGGTCTCGGCAGGAGGTGTCTGTAGATTATCAACGTCTCAACGGAAAAGGCTGCGGTTGCTTGTTTTTGCACAAACTGGTCAATCATTTGTAAGCACATAAACTTGCACACATTATCAACATTTGCTCTCAGACCAGAGGATGGTTTTGCCTTGGGGGTAAGGCTTTGCTTTATTATTCTCTAAGTCTTAGGTATTGGTCCTTGACTTGGCTGTGCCATGTCAACAGCCCAATTCACGCAAGGCTTCCTCTGCTTCCCATAAATGTTATAAGTAAGTTTATAATTTTGTTCTGGGTTGAGTTCCTTGCTATCTTGGCATGCTTGTTCCGGGTTCCTAACCCCTCCCTTGAGTATGAGTGTATATCATGGCCCATCATGGGTTCCTTTGTTAACATGAACTCTGATATAATCCAAAGAAGCTTTTTGTACTGCTCAGGGAATTTTAGGTGTTTTTGTTTTATTTTGAGCTCTGTGCTATACCTTGAGAAAACAGGAACACATACCCTCTATTACCTCACAGGAGGCACTGACACTGTCTTCCTTTTCCAGATGATGCCTTCATGCTGGTCATATGGTTGGCTATAGTCTACCAATGATAGATAGCAATTTTCCCAGATGTCAGCCAAAAGGTGAGGGAGAAAAGCCCTTTTGGATCTTTTTATTGCTCTTTGATTCCGATCCCTGGGCTAAAGCACTGTGACTTGCCTGAGGACTCCTGGAAGCCAGAGGACAAGGCTGTCCCTCAATTCAGCCTTTTGAGCCCAAGCTCCTGCTGGGTGGGCCAGGGGATCTCCTGCCCTCTGATTCCTCTTAGAGCACAACAGAGAAGCTTCATGCAGTGCTCTGACTGCTCTCTCTTTCTCCGTTTTTCGTGGTCAGTGGATTAGCCAAGATTGATTTTTCTGCATGGCTAGGAAAGGCCTTAGGTTAAAGATAAAAAGGTAAATTCCTTTTAAATGTAATTTAGATTTTCCCGCTGGCATTAGTTCCGACATCAACTGCAGAATCTCTTTGCTGTTGAAGAAACACCTGGGTCCTCCCAAAGTTTCAGCCACTAGCAAAGCTGACTTGTAGCATGGCTTTGCAGGGTAGTCTAGAAGGCTCTGCCATAGGGGTCCTCTCTCTTTTCTCTTCCTCTTTCTCCACCCTCCTCCAGTTCTTTGTGAGCCTGAAGCTAGACCACACACTTGTTTATTCTGTTCTGTCATTCTTTCAGGCCAGCATATATTTATCTTCTGCAAAGTAAAGAGCTCAAGGGAGAACTGCCCTGAGTTACCAGATGCCAAGAGAGCCAATTGGTTGAGCCAGGAACCTGTCACATCAGCACTGGCTAGAGGGGTGCTATTGGCCAAGCAGGCTCTTAATGGACTCAGCCTCATTCTGGCCAGCTTCTCTTAGGCAGCACATAGATCCTGCCCGATCGCGGCACTGGTGTGATGAATGACCCAAGCTGGCCTTGCGTGGCTCTTTTCACTGCCCCACACAGCACACTAGCAATGCTGTCTGTGCTGTAGATCAGCTGGTGGCTTTATAAATTGCACCTTGGCAGGGCTGGGCCTCTCTGGAGCCTGAAGCAGACCAGGAGGGACAGTAGGGGGAAGCAGGTGATAAGACACAAGCACAGTCAGACAGAGAACTGGGGAGAGGCAGGGTGTTACACTTCAAGTTCATAATGTCACAGGCTCCCAGGCTCATGTGTCTGAAAATCTTGTCTTCACCTGGTGATACTGCTTTGGAGTTGTGAAACCTTTGGAAAGTGGGCTATTGTGGCAGATCTTTGAGAGTTATAGCCTGGCCTTATCTCCTCTCATTCTTGATTACTTGTGAGACAGCAGTTGTCTCATGCTCCGTACAGTACACACTGAGCAGTTGTCACCATGCCTCCCGACAGTACACACTGAGCAGTTGTCACCATGCCTCCCTACAGTACACACTGAGCAGTTGTCACCATGCCTCCCTACAGTACACACTGAGCAGCTGTCACCATGCCTCCATACAGTACACACTGAGCAGCTGTCACCATGCCTCCCTACAGTACACACTGAGCAGCTGTCACCATGCCTCCCTACAGTACACACTGAGCAGCTGTCACCATGCCTCCCTACAGTACACACTGAGCAGTTGTCACCATGCCTCCCTACAGTACACACTGAGCAGTTGTCACCATGCCTCCGTACAGTACACACTGAGCAGCTGTCACCATGCCTACGTACAGTACACACTGAGCAGCTGTCACCATGCCTCCCTACAGTACACACTGAGCAGTTGTCACCATGCCTCCCTACAGTACACACTGAGCAGTTGTCACCATGCCTCCCTACAGTACACACTGAGCAGCTGTCACCATGCCTCCCTACAGTACACACTGAGCAGTTATCACCATGCCTCCCTACAGTACACACTGAGCAGCTGTCACCATGCCTCCCTACAGTACACACTGAGCAGCTGTCACCATGCCTCCTGACAGTACACACTGAGCAGCTGTCACCATGCCTCCCTACAGTACACACTGAGCAGCTGTCACCATGCCTCCTGACAGTACACACTGAGCCGTTGTCACCATGCCTCCCTACAGTACACACTGAGCAGTTATCACCTTGCCTCCTGACAGTACACACTGAGCAGCTGTCACCATGCCTACGTACAGTACACACTGAGCAGTTGTCACCATGCCTCCCTACAGTACACACTGAGCAGCTGTCACCATGCCTACGTACAGTACACACTGAGCAGTTGTCACCATGCCTCCCGACAGTACACACTGAGCCGTTGTCACCATGCCTCCGTACAGTACACACTGAGCCGTTGTCACCATGCCTCCGTACAGTACACACTGAGCAGTTGTCACCATGCCTCCGTACAGTACACACTGAGCAGTTGTCACCATGCCTCCCTACAGTACACACTGAGCAGTTATCACCTTGCCTCCTGACAGTACACACTGAGCAGTTGTCACCATGCCTCCCTACAGTACACACTGAGCAGTTGTCACCATGCCTCCCTACAGTACACACTGAGCCGTTGTCACCATGCCTCCCTACAGTACACACTGAGCAGTTGTCACCTTGCCTCCCTACAGTACACACTGAGCAGTTGTCACCATGCCTCCCTACAGTACACACTGAGCCGTTGTCACCATGCCTCCCTACAGTACACACTGAGCAGTTGTCACCTTGCCTCCCTACAGTACACACTGAGCAGTTGTCACCTTGCCTCCGTACAGTACACACTGAGCCGTTGTCACCATGCCTCCCTACAGTACACACTGAGCAGTTGTCACCATGCCTCCGTACAGTACACACTGAGCAGCTGTCACCATGCCTCCCTACAGTACACACTGAGCAGTTGTCACCATGCCTCCCTACAGTACACACTGAGCAGTTGTCACCATGCCTCCCTACAGTACACACTGAGCAGTTGTCACCATGCCTCCCTACAGTACACACTGAGCAGTTGTCACCATGCCTCCCTACAGTACACACTGAGCAGCTGTCACCATGCCTCCCTACAGTACACACTGAGCAGTTGTCACCATGCCTCCCTACAGTACACACTGAGCAGTTGTCACCATGCCTCCCGACAGTACACACTGAGCCGTTGTCACCATGCCTCCCTACAGTACACACTGAGCAGCTGTCACCATGCCTCCCTACAGTACACACTGAGCAGCTGTCACCATGCCTCCCTACAGTACACACTGAGCAGTTGTCACCATGCCTCCCTACAGTACACACTGAGCAGTTGTCACCATGCCTCCGTACAGTACACACTGAGCAGCTGTCACCATGCCTACGTACAGTACACACTGAGCAGCTGTCACCATGCCTCCCTACAGTACACACTGAGCAGTTGTCACCATGCCTCCCTACAGTACACACTGAGCAGTTGTCACCATGCCTCCCTACAGTACACACTGAGCAGCTGTCACCATGCCTCCCTACAGTACACACTGAGCAGTTATCACCATGCCTCCCTACAGTACACACTGAGCAGCTGTCACCATGCCTCCCTACAGTACACACTGAGCAGCTGTCACCATGCCTCCTGACAGTACACACTGAGCAGCTGTCACCATGCCTCCCTACAGTACACACTGAGCAGCTGTCACCATGCCTCCTGACAGTACACACTGAGCCGTTGTCACCATGCCTCCCTACAGTACACACTGAGCAGTTATCACCTTGCCTCCTGACAGTACACACTGAGCAGCTGTCACCATGCCTACGTACAGTACACACTGAGCAGTTGTCACCATGCCTCCCTACAGTACACACTGAGCAGTTGTCACCATGCCTACGTACAGTACACACTGAGCAGTTGTCACCATGCCTCCCTACAGTACACACTGAGCAGTTGTCACCATGCCTCCCTACAGTACACACTGAGCAGTTGTCACCATGCCTCCCTACAGTACACACTGAGCAGCTGTCACCATGCCTCCCTACAGTACACACTGAGCAGTTGTCACCATGCCTCCCTACAGTACACACTGAGCAGTTGTCACCATGCCTCCCGACAGTACACACTGAGCCGTTGTCACCATGCCTCCCGACAGTACACACTGAGCAGCTGTCACCATGCCTCCCTACAGTACACACTGAGCAGCTGTCACCATGCCTCCCGACAGTACACACTGAGCAGTTGTCACCATGCCTCCCTACAGTACACACTGAGCAGTTGTCACCATGCCTCCCTACAGTACACACTGAGCAGTTGTCACCATGCCTCCCGACAGTACACACTGAGCCGTTGTCACCATGCCTCCCTACAGTACACACTGAGCAGCTGTCACCATGCCTCCCTACAGTACACACTGAGCAGTTGTCACCATGCCCTCCCTACAGTACACACTGAGCAGTTGTCACCATGCCTCCCTACAGTACACACTGAGCAGCTGTCACCATGCCCTCCCTACAGTACACACTGAGCAGCTGTCACCATGCCCTCCCTACAGTACACACTGAGCAGTTGTCACCATGCCCTCCGTACAGTACACACTGAGCAGTTGTCACCATGCCTCCCTACAGTACACACTGAGCAGCTGTCACCATGCCTCCCTACAGTACACACTGAGCAGTTGTCACCATGCCTCCCTACAGTACACACTGAGCAGTTGTCACCATGCCTCCCTACAGTACACACTGAGCAGCTGTCACCATGCCTCCCTACAGTACACACTGAGCAGTTGTCACCATGCCTCCCTACAGTACACACTGAGCAGTTGTCACCATGCCTCCCTACAGTACACACTGAGCCGTTGTCACCATGCCTCCCTACAGTACACACTGAGCAGCTGTCACCATGCCTCCCTACAGTACACACTGAGCAGCTGTCACCATGCCTCCCTACAGTACACACTGAGCAGCTGTCACCATGCCTCCCTACAGTACACACTGAGCAGTTGTCACCATGCCTCCCTACAGTACACACTGAGCAGTTGTCACCATGCCTCCCTACAGTACACACTGAGCAGTTGTCACCATGCCTCCCTACAGTACACACTGAGCAGTTGTCACCATGCCTCCCTACAGTACACACTGAGCAGTTGTCACCATGCCTCCCGACAGTACACACTGAGCCGTTGTCACCATGCCTCCCTACAGTACACACTGAGCAGCTGTCACCATGCCTCCCTACAGTACACACTGAGCAGTTGTCACCATGCCTCCCTACAGTACACACTGAGCCGTTGTCACCATGCCTCCCGACAGTACACACTGAGCCGTTGTCACCATGCCTCCCTACAGTACACACTGAGCAGCTGTCACCATGCCTCCCTACAGTACACACTGAGCCGTTGTCACCATGCCTCCCTACAGTACACACTGAGCAGCTGTCACCATGCCTCCCTACAGTACACACTGAGCAGCTGTCACCATGCCTCCCTACAGTACACACTGAGCAGTTGTCACCATGCCTCCCTACAGTACACACTGAGCAGTTGTCACCATGCCTCCCTACAGTACACACTGAGCAGTTGTCACCATGCCTCCCTACAGTACACACTGAGCAGTTGTCACCATGCCTCCCTACAGTACACACTGAGCAGTTGTCACCATGCCCTCCATACAGTACACACTGAGCCGTTGTCACCATGCCTCCGTACAGTATACACTGAGCAGTTGTCACCATGCCTCCCGACAGTACACACTGAGCAGCTGTCACCATGCCTCCCTACAGTACACACTGAGCAGTTGTCACCATGCCTCCCTACAGTACACACTGAGCAGTTGTCACCATGCCTCCCTACAGTACACACTGAGCAGTTGTCACCATGCCTCCCTACAGTACACACTGAGCAGTTGTCACCATGCCTCCCTACAGTACACACTGAGCAGTTGTCACCTTGCCTCCCTACAGTACACACTGAGCAGTTGTCACCATGCCTCCCTACAGTACACACTGAGCAGTTGTCACCATGCCTCCCTACAGTACACACTGAGCAGTTGTCACCATGCCTCCCTACAGTACACACTGAGCAGTTGTCACCATGCCTCCCTACAGTACACACTGAGCAGCTGTCACCATGCCTCCCTACAGTACACACTGAGCCGTTGTCACCATGCCTCCCGACAGTACACACTGAGCCGTTGTCACCATGCCTCCCGACAGTACACACTGAGCCGTTGTCACCATGCCTCCCTACAGTACACACTGAGCAGCTGTCACCATGCCTCCCTACAGTACACACTGAGCAGTTGTCACCATGCCTCCCTACAGTACACACTGAGCAGTTGTCACCATGCCTCCCTACAGTACACACTGAGCCGTTGTCACCATGCCTCCGTACAGTACACACTGAGCAGTTGTCACCTTGCCTCCGTACAGTACACACTGAGCCGTTGTCACCATGCCTCCGTACAGTACACACTGAGCAGTTGTCACCATGCCTCCCTACAGTACACACTGAGCAGTTGTCACCATGCCTCCCTACAGTACACACTGAGCAGCTGTCACCATGCCTCCCTACAGTACACACCGAGCAGTTGTCACCATGCCTCCCTACAGTACACACTGAGCAGTTGTCACCTTGCCTCCCTACAGTACACACTGAGCAGTTGTCACCATGCCTCCCTACAGTACACACTGAGCAGTTGTCACCATGCCTCCCTACAGTACACACTGAGCAGTTGTCACCATGCCTCCCTACAGTACACACTGAGCAGTTGTCACCATGCCTCCCTACAGTACACACTGAGCAGTTGTCACCATGCCTCCGTACAGTACACACTGAGCAGCTGTCACCATGCCTCCCTACAGTACACACTGAGCAGTTGTCACCATGCCTCCCTACAGTACACACTGAGCAGTTGTCACCATGCCCTCCCTACAGTACACACTGAGCAGTTGTCACCATGCCCTCCGTACAGTACACACTGAGCAGTTGTCACCATGCCTCCCTACAGTACACACTGAGCAGCTGTCACCATGCCTCCCTACAGTACACACTGAGCAGTTGTCACCATGCCTCCCTACAGTACACACTGAGCAGTTGTCACCATGCCTCCCGACAGTACACACTGAGCCGTTGTCACCATGCCTCCCTACAGTACACACTGAGCAGCTGTCACCATGCCTCCCTACAGTACACACTGAGCAGCTGTCACCATGCCTCCCTACAGTACACACTGAGCAGTTGTCACCATGCCTCCCTACAGTACACACTGAGCAGCTGTCACCATGCCTCCCTACAGTACACACTGAGCAGTTGTCACCATGCCTCCCTACAGTACACACTGAGCAGTTGTCACCATGCCCTCCATACAGTACACACTGAGCCGTTGTCACCATGCCTCCCGACAGTACACACTGAGCAGTTGTCACCATGCCTCCGTACAGTACACACTGAGCCGTTGTCACCATGCCTCCGTACAGTATACACTGAGCAGTTGTCACCATGCCTCCCGACAGTACACACTGAGCAGCTGTCACCATGCCTCCCTACAGTACACACTGAGCAGTTGTCACCATGCCTCCCTACAGTACACACTGAGCAGTTGTCACCATGCCTCCCTACAGTACACACTGAGCAGTTGTCACCATGCCTCCCTACAGTACACACTGAGCAGTTGTCACCTTGCCTCCCTACAGTACACACTGAGCAGTTGTCACCATGCCTCCCTACAGTACACACTGAGCAGTTGTCACCATGCCTCCCTACAGTACACACTGAGCAGCTGTCACCATGCCTCCCTACAGTACACACTGAGCAGTTGTCACCATGCCTCCCGACAGTACACACTGAGCCGTTGTCACCATGCCTCCCGACAGTCCACACTGAGCCGTTGTCACCATGCCTCCCTACAGTACACACTGAGCAGCTGTCACCATGCCTCCCTACAGTACACACTGAGCAGCTGTCACCATGCCTCCCTACAGTACACACTGAGCCGTTGTCACCATGCCTCCCTACAGTACACACTGAGCCGTTGTCACCATGCCTCCGTACAGTACACACTGAGCAGTTGTCACCTTGCCTCCGTACAGTACACACTGAGCCGTTGTCACCATGCCTCCCTACAGTACACACTGAGCAGTTGTCACCATGCCTCCCTACAGTACACACTGAGCAGCTGTCACCATGCCTCCCTACAGTACACACTGAGCAGTTGTCACCATGCCTCCCTACAGTACACACTGAGCAGTTGTCACCATGCCTCCGTACAGTACACACTGAGCAGTTGTCACCATGCCTCCGTACAGTACACACTGAGCAGTTGTCACCATGCCTCCCTACAGTACACACTGAGCAGTTGTCACCATGCCTCCCTACAGTACACACTGAGCAGCTGTCACCATGCCTCCCTACAGTACACACTGAGCAGTTGTCACCATGCCTCCCTACAGTACACACTGAGCAGTTGTCACCTTGCCTCCCTACAGTACACACTGAGCAGTTGTCACCATGCCTCCCTACAGTACACACTGAGCAGTTGTCACCATGCCTCCCTACAGTACACACTGAGCAGCTGTCACCATGCCTCCCTACAGTACACACTGAGCAGTTGTCACCATGCCTCCCTACAGTACACACTGAGCAGTTGTCACCATGCCTCCCTACAGTACACACTGAGCAGCTGTCACCATGCCTCCCTACAGTACACACTGAGCAGTTGTCACCATGCCTCCCTACAGTACACACTGAGCAGCTGTCACCATGCCTCCCTACAGTACACACTGAGCAGTTGTCACCATGCCTCCCTACAGTACACACTGAGCAGTTGTCACCATGCCTCCCTACAGTACACACTGAGCAGTTGTCACCATGCCCTCCCTACAGTACACACTGAGCAGTTGTCACCATGCCCTCCGTACAGTACACACTGAGCAGTTGTCACCATGCCTCCCTACAGTACACACTGAGCAGCTGTCACCATGCCTCCCTACAGTACACACTGAGCAGTTGTCACCATGCCTCCCTACAGTACACACTGAGCAGTTGTCACCATGCCTCCCGACAGTACACACTGAGCCGTTGTCACCATGCCTCCCTACAGTACACACTGAGCAGCTGTCACCATGCCTCCCTACAGTACACACTGAGCAGCTGTCACCATGCCTCCCTACAGTACACACTGAGCAGTTGTCACCATGCCTCCCTACAGTACACACTGAGCAGTTGTCACCATGCCTCCCTACAGTACACACTGAGCAGTTGTCACCATGCCTCCCGACAGTACACACTGAGCCGTTGTCACCATGCCTCCCTACAGTACACACTGAGCAGCTGTCACCATGCCTCCCTACAGTACACACTGAGCAGTTGTCACCATGCCTCCCTACAGTACACACTGAGCAGTTGTCACCATGCCCTCCATACAGTACACACTGAGCCGTTGTCACCATGCCTCCGTACAGTATACACTGAGCAGTTGTCACCATGCCTCCCGACAGTACACACTGAGCAGCTGTCACCATGCCTCCCTACAGTACACACTGAGCAGTTGTCACCATGCCTCCCTACAGTACACACTGAGCAGTTGTCACCATGCCTCCCTACAGTACACACTGAGCAGTTGTCACCATGCCTCCCTACAGTACACACTGAGCAGTTGTCACCATGCCTCCCTACAGTACACACTGAGCAGTTGTCACCTTGCCTCCCTACAGTACACACTGAGCAGCTGTCACCATGCCTCCCTACAGTACACACTGAGCAGTTGTCACCATGCCTCCCTACAGTACACACTGAGCAGTTGTCACCATGCCTCCCGACAGTACACACTGAGCCGTTGTCACCATGCCTCCCGACAGTACACACTGAGCCGTTGTCACCATGCCTCCGTACAGTACACACTGAGCAGTTGTCACCATGCCTCCCTACAGTACACACTGAGCAGTTGTCACCATGCCTCCCTACAGTACACACTGAGCAGCTGTCACCATGCCTCCCTACAGTACACACTGAGCAGTTGTCACCATGCCTCCCTACAGTACACACTGAGCAGTTGTCACCTTGCCTCCCTACAGTACACACTGAGCAGTTGTCACCATGCCTCCCTACAGTACACACTGAGCAGTTGTCACCATGCCTCCCTACAGTACACACTGAGCAGTTGTCACCATGCCTCCCTACAGTACACACTGAGCAGTTGTCACCATGCCTCCGTACAGTACACACTGAGCAGCTGTCACCATGCCTCCCTACAGTACACACTGAGCAGTTGTCACCATGCCTCCCTACAGTACACACTGAGCAGTTGTCACCATGCCTCCCTACAGTACACACTGAGCAGTTGTCACCATGCCCTCCCTACAGTACACACTGAGCAGTTGTCACCATGCCCTCCGTACAGTACACACTGAGCCGTTGTCACCATGCCTCCCTACAGTACACACTGAGCAGCTGTCACCATGCCTCCCTACAGTACACACTGAGCCGTTGTCACCATGCCTCCCTACAGTACACACTGAGCAGTTGTCACCATGCCTCCCTACAGTACACACTGAGCAGTTGTCACCATGCCTCCCTACAGTACACACTGAGCAGTTGTCACCATGCCTCCCGACAGTACACACTGAGCCGTTGTCACCATGCCTCCCTACAGTACACACTGAGCAGCTGTCACCATGCCTCCCTACAGTACACACTGAGCAGCTGTCACCATGCCTCCCTACAGTACACACTGAGCAGTTGTCACCATGCCTCCCTACAGTACACACTGAGCAGTTGTCACCATGCCTCCCTACAGTACACACTGAGCAGTTGTCACCATGCCTCCCGACAGTACACACTGAGCCGTTGTCACCATGCCTCCCTACAGTACACACTGAGCAGCTGTCACCATGCCTCCCTACAGTACACACTGAGCAGTTGTCACCATGCCTCCCTACAGTACACACTGAGCAGTTGTCACCATGCCTCCCTACAGTACACACTGAGCAGTTGTCACCATGCCCTCCATACAGTACACACTGAGCCGTTGTCACCATGCCTCCGTACAGTATACACTGAGCAGTTGTCACCATGCCTCCCGACAGTACACACTGAGCAGCTGTCACCATGCCTCCCTACAGTACACACTGAGCAGTTGTCACCATGCCTCCCTACAGTACACACTGAGCAGTTGTCACCTTGCCTCCCTACAGTACACACTGAGCAGTTGTCACCATGCCTCCCTACAGTACACACTGAGCAGTTGTCACCTTGCCTCCCTACAGTACACACTGAGCAGTTGTCACCTTGCCTCCCTACAGTACACACTGAGCAGTTGTCACCATGCCTCCCTACAGTACACACTGAGCAGTTGTCACCATGCCTCCCTACAGTACACACTGAGCAGTTGTCACCATGCCTCCCTACAGTACACACTGAGCAGTTGTCACCTTGCCTCCCTACAGTACACACTGAGCAGTTGTCACCATGCCTCCCTACAGTACACACTGAGCAGTTGTCACCTTGCCTCCCTACAGTACACACTGAGCAGTTGTCACCATGCCTCCCTACAGTACACACTGAGCAGTTGTCACCATGCCTCCCGACAGTACACACTGAGCAGTTGTCACCATGCCTCCCTACAGTACACACTGAGCAGCTGTCACCATGCCTCCCTACAGTACACACTGAGCAGTTGTCACCATGCCTCCCTACAGTACACACTGAGCAGTTGTCACCATGCCTCCCGACAGTACACACTGAGCCGTTGTCACCATGCCTCCCTACAGTACACACTGAGCAGTTGTCACCATGCCTCCCTACAGTACACACTGAGCAGCTGTCACCATGCCTCCCTACAGTACACACTGAGCAGTTGTCACCATGCCTCCGTACAGTACACACTGAGCCGTTGTCACCATGCCTCCGTACAGTACACACTGAGCCGTTGTCACCATGCCTCCGTACAGTACACACTGAGCCGTTGTCACCATGCCTCCGTACAGTACACACTGAGCAGTTGTCACCATGCCTCCGTACAGTACACACTGAGCAGTTGTCACCTTGCCTCCGTACAGTACACACTGAGCCGTTGTCACCATGCCTCCGTACAGTACACACTGAGCAGCTGTCACCATGCCTCCGTACAGTACACACTGAGCAGTTGTCACCTTGCCTCCGTACAGTACACACTGAGCCGTTGTCACCATGCCTCCGTACAGTACACACTGAGCAGCTGTCACCATGCCTCCCGACAGTACACACTGAGCAGTTGTCACCATGCCTCCCTACAGTACACACTGAGCAGCTGTCACCATGCCTCCCTACAGTACACACTGAGCAGTTGTCACCATGCCTCCCTACAGTACACACTGAGCAGTTGTCACCATGCCTCCCGACAGTACACACTGAGCCGTTGTCACCATGCCTCCCTACAGTACACACTGAGCAGTTGTCACCATGCCTCCCTACAGTACACACTGAGCAGCTGTCACCATGCCTCCCTACAGTACACACTGAGCAGTTGTCACCATGCCTCCGTACAGTACACACTGAGCCGTTGTCACCATGCCTCCGTACAGTACACACTGAGCCGTTGTCACCATGCCTCCGTACAGTACACACTGAGCAGCTGTCACCATGCCTCCGTACAGTACACACTGAGCAGTTGTCACCTTGCCTCCGTACAGTACACACTGAGCCGTTGTCACCATGCCTCCGTACAGTACACACTGAGCAGCTGTCACCATGCCTCCGTACAGTACACACTGAGCAGTTGTCACCTTGCCTCCGTACAGTACACACTGAGCCGTTGTCACCATGCCTCCGTACAGTACACACTGAGCAGCTGTCACCATGCCTCCGTACAGTACACACTGAGCAGTTGTCACCTTGCCTCCGTACAGTACACACTGAGCCGTTGTCACCATGCCTCCGTACAGTACACACTGAGCCGTTGTCACCATGCCTCCCTGCCACGACGGTTTGGGATCCCCTGAACTTGTGAGCCAAAATAAGTCCTACTTCTGAAGTCACTTCAGCCAGTCCTTTTGTCCCAGCAACGAGAAAAGAGCATAGAGAGTTGATGCCCAGTGAGCAGTGATGGGGGATGATAGTTAGGGGAACATACTTGGGAAAGTTAGAAGTGCTTTACGACAAAGCTTAGGCCAGATTCTTACACTGCACTCAAAACACCTGCTTAAAGACTCAAATGCATTTATGGCCCTAAAATGGGAAGGTGACATCATGATTTTGTGTTTATGGGGATGTGGATTCCTGCTCTCTCCCTCCTCCCTCTTTCCTTCATTTTCTTCCTTTTTTTCATTTACACTGATGAGATTTAATGGACATTTGAATGGTTTTGCATGTGCTTCGGTCACGCTCAGAGAGGAATCTAGAGACATGACATTAAGGTGGCCAGTGAGTGAGAAAGCCTTCTAAGCTGTTCTGTTCTCAGCTCTTCACCTCATGAGCTCAATAAGTGACAGAGAGGAGGGTTTAGCCAGCTTGCAAACTACAGTAAAGAAAGAAAAACCGAAACCAGCCTGCTGTAGAGGAATCAGGAGACAGACGGGGCCCAGACCAAGCAGGTACAAACACGGGGAATCAACTGGTATGGATTGAATACCTGTTGCAGAACTACCCAGGTGGCATGTACCTCAAAACTATTTGTCTATAGTGTCATACCAAGCCAGCATTGTGTGTGCCTCCTGTCACTGCCACAAAATCCTGAGGCCGAGCACCTTGAAAGAAGAGGGATTTATTTGGCTCACACATTCAGGCTCTAGCATAAGAAGAATGGAATAAGGAGAAACCTGCTTTTTTTTTCCTAAGGGTGTCTGTCAGGTGGTCTTACTCATCAGTGACTCAGCAGTCATGAGGGGATGACCTTTGTGACCACTTTGTAACAGTCCCCTCCTGTTCCTGCCAGAAAAACAAGTTTGAAATATTAACCAATCAGAAGCCTACGTATGTGGAAAATTGTGTCCCATACAAAAGCCTTGCCTCCCCGCAGTTCGGGGCTTTTATTTTGGTTCCATTGCTTTGGAGACACTGAGAGTCCCTGCTCTGCTCAAACTTGTAATAAAAGACTCTTGTGTACATCGGAATTAGCTCCTTGGTGGTCTTTGGAGTTTCTGTAATCTGGGCACAACACAATGACCCAGTTTCTCAATAAGAACTCACACCAAGCACAATAACTTTAGGGAGGAAGCTCTATTTTGGCTTAGAGTTTCAGTTTATTGTATGGCAGGGAGGGGGTATTAGAGCAGAGTAGTTAACATCATGGTGGCTAGGGTGGGAGTGGGGGAACGCTTTCTTTTTATTTTATTTTCCTCTTTGATTCCATTTGCACCTTTGGTCTGTGGAATGGTGCCACCCACATGCAATAGATGTTTTCTCTCAGTTAATTCTCCCTAGAAACACCTTCACAGATACACCCAAGAGATGTGTTCTGTGTTTCCTAGGAGCTCTTCAGCCCATCAAGTTGTCAATCAAAGTGAACTATCACATATCCCAGAGAATGTATTCGGGTAACTCCCAGTGCCTATCTGTCTGGACCTCATTTGAAGTCTTGTTGTCTCTTGAGATGGCAAGAGAGGACCCAGCATTCCCTGACTCAGACCCTTTGCTGTCAAGAAAGGCTTGGGGTAAGGTTCTATTACAAGTCTTTCCTGGATTTACTGTCACGACAGGGCACAAGA
The DNA here is from genome assembly GCA_036184795.1 of Tokudaia tokunoshimensis. Classification (NCBI taxonomy): domain Eukaryota; kingdom Metazoa; phylum Chordata; class Mammalia; order Rodentia; family Muridae; genus Tokudaia; species Tokudaia tokunoshimensis. The sequence continues at coordinate 1,760,689 of BTHU01000013.1, read as the reverse complement.
TGTGTTACTGCTTGGGTCTTGGCTAGATGCACACTCTTGGTATGGGGAATGGGGTCAGGCCTACTCAAAGAATGTAGTCTGAGAGTGAGCAAGGACCAAGTCTTCTTAGAAAAATGGGAATCTTATTTTCAGACTAGGAAAGATACTGGCAAGCAAACACAACAGATGTCTACCCCAGATGCCAAAAAGAGTCAAAATCATACAAATGAACCAAGCATAGCTACACACTAGTTTCTGGAATGTGCCAGGAGAGGGTTACATCTACACAAGGAAACGCTACTTACACAACAACAGCTCATACCACATTCTACAGGAGAATTTTTTCTGATAAATGGCTCAGGGCCTTGCTGGCTTTGCTGCAGCACTGAAAGAAACTGACCCATTCCAGTCCTTGCCACAGGGACTCTGTTCTAGAAGACAATTCTTTTGTAGCAGTGAAAATGCCCGAACTATCTTTTCTGCCCTCACAAGCTTGGGTTGATTTCTCATCCCCACAACCTGGCTCCTGGCACTCCTACATATCCCTCTCTATGCTATATAGTAATCAGAAAAGACCACTTATATTGGTATCTGGTGAACATGTCCCTCAAGACAGCCTCATTTTGTAAAAGGAGACCTGAGACCCTGTGGCATGAGTGGGTGCCCAGTGTAGTAAGAAGGATGTTTCAAGTAGAAGAAAGGGAAGAACCAAAATATTTAAAAGGAAGGAGGGAAAAGAACACTCATTCATTACAAGAGCAACCTTTATTAAAAGAGCTCACAGAGCTAGTGACATCACCCATATGCCCAGTGCTGATGAAGACAACACCAGATGGAGTCTGAGAGTCAGAGCAGAGCTGCGGGCTAATTATCAAAGTCTCTCCATCCCCAGGATAACAGTCCTGGCAGGCCGTGATGACTGCTGCCAACGGAGAGAAAGAAATTACCCAGGTTGATGCTGCTTCCAAATAATTGATAATTCACCTAAATGAGCAAATCAAGTAAGATTTAACTGTTGGCTGGAATTGCCACCCAGCAGTAGCAGCAAAATATCAATTGCCCCAGCACCTCATGTGGCCATCCATGTGTGTCTCTTCCCATCCTCCCCCCCCCTTCTTTTTCTAAACCAAGTATAATTGTTTAATGGCATTGATGGGGAATAGACTTGGACATTATAAATGACACTGTGACAGGACTGTCAGCTGGTGACAGCCCACTGACAGCCCCTGAGAGGAATTAATCATTTGAGATGCTTCGTGATTTGCTCATTTAATGGTGCAAATAAGATTGTGGTTTCTAATCACACACCATCTTTTACTTAAAGAATCCCTGTCTCTTCCCCCGGGAGAATTTGGTTGTTTTCCTTTCAGCGGGATGGGTGTCGACTGGGGTTAAACTTTGGGACTGTTTGGTGGTAGTTCACCCCAAGGAGCAAGGAGACATTTTCCCTGGGGAAATTCTCACTGGAGCGGAGTCTGAATTTAGTTTTCCTCCCTTGCTACTTGTTTAAGAAGGTTTTCAAGGGGGGAGACCTAACCTGTTGGGACAGATGCTAATGAAGATAGAGGGCTAAGGAAGCAGCACAGCTATTTTTAGCTGGGTAATGGCGAGTAAACGGGCCATCCTGTGATATGCTAAGAGATGCCTCACTCATTTCTGCTGGAACTCCCACACTGTCTGCTGGGCAGACATCTGTTAATTGCTTTCTCTTGGACTTCATTTGACATTTGGAGAAATAGAAGGAGACTGCCTAACCATCCCCCTCCCAAAAAAGCCTAAATGGTGTCTCTGTGGGGTTTCGGAGCCAGGGAGGAAAGGAGGCCAGGTGAGTTTGAAGCCGGCTCTCTGCTGGGGTGTACAGAGCATTGGACAGGATGTGCCTAAGGCACTCTGACCTGGTTTGGTGGATGCCTGTGTGGCTCCAGGCAGTCAGAGGCACAGAAGTTTCTCCCAGCTGCATTGTCTGGCTCTACATTTGGTCAGAGCATGTGCTTAACTCTACTCATCCGGACATGCCTGCATACTAACCTGGAAAATAGTGGCTTGAGACACCACAAAGGGAGGAAATATGTTCACTGTCAACATGTGCTTCTCGGAAAATGACCTTATGTAACTAACACAGTACCACATGCAATGGCAATTTAAGACAAAAACATAACAGATTTTCCATCTTACAACAAAATAACTTCTTCTGCTCATTGTGCCACCGTTGGTATTTGCTTGAGGAGTAGCTACTGACACCGAAGAGTCAAGGACTGGAGGTTGTAGTTTCTCTACAACCTCCTCTAACCTCTGCTCACCAGCACTAACTTGCTTTTGGGTAAGTAGACCTAGGCATGTACTGTGATCAATGGCCACTGGGTGGCAACAAAGGTCCTCTTGGACTGTCAACTGGAAGTGACTGACATGAGAAATGGGCCTGCCTTTTGGTGTCACAAGGACTCTGGGAAGTCTGGAAACACCTTCATAAATACGGTTCACATGCTTACTATTTTACCCAAGTTTGTAACCACCCTGTGAGTCTCACAGAGTCTAAGGAGTTTATTTCCCAGAGGCACAAACCGATGGAACTGAGACATAGCCACAGCTGTGACAGATGAGGGTGCGGAGTTCTTAGACACAGCGCTGCACCATATGGTGAAGTCTCTACACTTCTAGTTTGGAAAGTCAAACATTTAAAACCGATGCTTATCCTTCCCTGAGATCTGGGGCTTTCTTCTTCGCAAGATGAAGAAAAAGGACATGGATAGAAAAAAAAAACAGTTTTACTAAGGTAAACAGAGCCTTCAAGTTGGAGAATTTACGACTATCTAGTCTAGGCTGCTGTCCAGCCTCTCCCGGGCACAGCTCTGAAAGCTGTTATATGGTCTCTGCTGGGCCATGTCTTGCCTGTTTTCTCAGTTACCTTCTGTTCAAGGAATGAATTCAGAGGCAGCAGACTGGGGATGTGGCTCAGTGGTGGGTTCTTGTCTAGTATGCACAAGGCTGTGTTTAGCCTCTAACACATCAACAAGAAAACAGAAAAGTAATACAAAACCCAAAGAGGGAGAGGATATAAATATTCACAGCTCCCATCTTTGAGAAGGATTCTAGAATACTCTATGAAATGCCAGCCTGACTGGGCTATGGGGCCTACACATTGGGTAAAATGTTCTGGGTGCTTGAGTGACTAGATGGTATACATCTGGGGCTTAAGCCATCATTTGAAGATATGCACAAAACATTAAGAGACAGTCCCTTCCTGTGTTTAAGAGGAACTCCCTGCCTGACCCCTCAGAATCTGGGATATTGTCTTCACATTCAACATGAACTACTGGTCATCAAACTGCTGGTGTTTGTACTGGAACTGAGACCATCAAGTCCTGGGCTCTCCAGCAGGTATCAGTCTCTATGGTTATGCAAGTTACCTCCTTACAGCAGATCTGCTTGTGTTGATGTCTTTACCATCCTGTTGATTACATGCAGATGTGTACATATTCACACACATGCATACACATGCTTGTATACACACCTATAGAGAGGGAGGGAGGAGGGAGGGAGAGAGAGAGGCAGAGATAGAGATAGATAGATAGATAGATAGATAGATAGATAGATAGATAGATAGATGATAGATAGATAGATAGGTAGGTAGGTAGGTAGATAGATAGATAGATAGATAGATAGATAGATGATAGATAGATAGATAGATAGATAGATAGATAGATAGATAGATAGATAGACAGACAGACTCGGGGTGATAATGGAGACTCTATGTTAAGCAATTCTCAGATCTGCATCCTCATATCTGGTTCTGTGGCTGAGGTGCGGACATCAGACCAATGGGCTTTTGTGTTGACTCCGCTCCATCTTTACTGTTTTGTCTTCTTTGTAAGTCTCAGTGTTCCCTTACTTTTAATGGTAATAATTATAAATAATCACAATGAGGATAATTATGAGCTCCATATGATGCAGACACATTTCTTAGCACAGTGTTTAGCAATCAATCAAGTGTCTGTTAGCTTTGTTAGGCAGCCTTTGGTTTCTGTCAATCTGTTATCAACAATGTCAGAGAAGTAAGTTATTCTGTCTTTTTCATAAGTGGAAAAACTCTAGACCAGAAAAGAGGAATCTCTCTCTCTCTCTCTCTCTCTCTCTCTCTCTCTCTCTCTCTCTCTCTCTCTCTCTCACTCTCTCTCTTTCTCTCTCTCTCTCTCTCTCTCTCTCTCTCTCTCTCTCTCTCTCTCTCTCTCTCTCTCTTTCTCTCTCTCTCGGGATGTGTGGGGTCAGAATGGTCAAAGGAGTAAGGGTGACCTGTGGGTATACTACCAAGGCTTGGGTGCACAGTAAGCATTGCAGGTCATGGCCATTGACCTGGGTTGACAGGTGGGAGCTGTGAATAAAATGTCTGGGTAGCTTCTGATGCAAGGCCTCAGGGGAGCTCAGCCAGTGGGGACAGTGGCCATTTCTGAGATGACAGTTCTCAGCTTCCTCAAACAGAGAAGCAGAGAGGGTGGAGTGCAGATTGCCAGGAAAAGATTTCATACATAGACGGTGACATAGGAGTATCTTGACTCCCTGGTTGGCTTTGTAACCTCTCTTCATGTTAAAGATTCTTCCTTAGAAGGAAAGCAGTATCTCTGACGGACACAGACATGCTCAGGGAAGTGTCTGCTCTTGCTACAGTCTGCTGGTAGAGACTCAAACATCAAGGTTGAATATTGCAGCCTGCCAAGTGTCCTCCATGCCCGAGTGCTGACCTTTCTCATTTGTCTCATGTTTAGAGAGATTTTTGTGATGCCTCTGTGGTCTCATGCTGCTGACTCCTCTCAGAATGCAACAGAATCTTATTCATGCATACAATTCAATATTAAGACAGTTCCAGAATCCATATTTTATTTCTATTTTATTCTAAATATTAACACACAATAATTGTACAAACTAATGGGATTCACTCTGATATATCCATACAGCTCACATGCCACACACTTTTCTCCTATCTTCTATACCATCCTTGAATCCCCTCCTGGTCCTTAATATTTCTTCTTTCAAGTCTTTTTTTTTTTTTAAATAAAAAAGAAGCCACATGATTTTCGTCTTTTAATATCTGGCTTACTTTTTCTAACATAATCTTATGTCCCATTCATTTTCCTGCAGAAGGTAAGAATTTACTCTATGGATTAAATAATACTCCACTGTGTTTATATACTGCATTTTCTCTATTCAGTGATCTGCTGACCAACACAGAGGTCAGTTCCACCATGCCTGTGGTGAATAGCATCGCAACATGTGCAGCCTGCGACTGTCTCTTTGGTATGCTGACTTTATTTCCTCTGTCTTTGCACCCAAGTGTTTGATGGCTGGGACACATGGTAGATATGCTTGTAGGTTTTCAAGAGTGGCTGCCCTAATTTACAATTCCCCCAGAGATATACGAAGGTTCCTTTTATCCATACCCTTGCTAGCTAGCATTTTTTTTCTTGGCAGTAACCATGCAACTCTGCATCTTAAAGTTGAATTCTTTTTATTTCAGTCCTTGAAATGGCTTGCTGCCTGTGTCTGTGCTTCCGTATGACTCCCATGGCTCTAAGGTCCTCATGACACAAGCTGAAGCCCTATTTAACTTGCCCTTCCAGGTATGTAAGGCTCACCTTTCTCCATCAGTGTACCCAGGGCAGGCATGTAGGCATGTGATTACACATGACCACTGCCCCCTTCCAGGGTCTCCTCTCTCTCTCTCTCTCTCTCTCTCTCTCTCATAAAATAGCTCTGTTAAAATCCTCCCAGGATTTTTGCTTGTACCTTTGACCCACATAAAGTATACACTTCTCGCTGTCCTCAGCATGCCAGATACAATGCTACAATGCTACTTCTCAAAATCTGAGCTGTGCCCCTCCCTGCCTGCCTGCCTGCCTGCCTGCCTGCCTGTCTGTCTGTCTGTCTCTGTCTCTGTCTCTATCTCTGCCTGTCTGTCTGTCTGCCTGCCTGCCTGTCTGCCTCCCTGCCTGCCTGCCTGTCTGCCTGCCTGCCTATCTGTCTGCCTGCCTGCCTGCCTGTCTGTCGGTCTGTCTGTCTGTCTCTGTCTCTGTCTCTGTCTCTACCTGTCTGCCTGCCTGCCTGCCTGCCTGCCTGTCTGTCTGTCTGTCTGTCTGTCTGTCTGTCTGTCTGTCTGTCTGTCTGTCTCTGTCTCTGTCTCTACCTGTCTGTCTGCCTGCCTGCCTGTCTGTCTGTCTGTCTGTCTCTCTGTCTCTGTCTCTGTCTCTATCTCTGCCTGTCTGTCTGTCTGCCTGCCTGCCTGTCTGCCTGCCTGTCTGTCTGCCTGCCTGCCTGTCTGTCTGCCTGCCTGCCTGCCTGTCTGTCTGTCTGTCTGTCTCTGTCTCTGTCTCTGTCTCTGTCTCTACCTGTCTGTCTGCCTGCCTGTCTGTCTGCCTGCCTGCCTGTCTGTCTGTCTCTATCTCTGTCTCTGTCTCTACATGTCTGTCTGCCTGTCTGTCTGTCTGCCTGCCTGCCTGTCTGTCTGCCTGCCTGCCTGTCTGTCTGCCTGTCTGTCTGTCTGTCTGTCTCTGTCTCTGTCTCTACCTGTCTGTCTGCCTGCCTGCCTGTCTGTCTGTCTGTCTGAAGTGATGCTACCCCTCTGCCCTGCTTTTTAGCTTTCCTCCAATCCTTTGCTCCTGCATTCAGCAGGCTGCAGTGGGTGAGTCTGGCACCTCTCCCCTTTCCTGCCGGCCTCTCCAGCTGACGATCATCCCTCAACTGTCTCACGGTAACTGGAACTGGATGCTGAGAGCTCATATCCCTGAACTGCAAGCACAATGTAGAGAGAGTGAATGAGAAGCAGAGAAAGCCATTAAATTTCCAAAGCCTGCTTCCAGGTACATGCTTCCTCCAGCAAGGCCACACCCTTACACCTCCCCAACCAGCACCAGCCACTGGGGACTAAGTGTCCAAACACAGGAGCCTATGGGGGACATTCTCATTCCAACCATCACACACACTTTGTAAAACATCACTGGCTAGCTCTCCACACAGGCTGCTGATAAAGTGTTCCTGCTAACCTTCAGAAGCTGGTCTAGACTTGTTTAGACTGAAGCTTTTAAGGTTTTGCACTTGTAGCCTCCTTCAACCGAGAAATTTCTATGCTGTCCCAGATGTATGAAATAGGCTTACAAATCAAACATTGATTTTAAAAATTAATGAAGTTTACATTAAAATAATCCTTTGGTAAACATATAATTTTATCATTTATCAAACGTTAAATTTGCATACCAATGATGGATATACTTTTTGTTTTTATATAAAGGATTAAATCTTGTCTAAATATCTGACACTGTAGGCATATCACATTCCTGATGTTTTCAGAGATGATTGATAATGTAGTTTTATACTATCCAATACTAAGAACTTTAATTTTTATAAAAAACATAGCAAAAAGTGCCAGAAGTATGTTTAAGGTTGTTTCAGGAATGGTTGTAAAGACAAAATTTAATTACTGATTTTTTTTATTTATAAAATTCAAGTCAGCAATTCAAATAGTGTGGTTTCAGATCAAATAGTCCAATACAGTAAAATCCAAAGATAAATTAATTTGATACTGATGTGCTGAGGAATGATGTAGAAAAATATTGAAGTCTTTGTTGTCTATAATTGAACCATTCTGTTTCCATAAGAGCAGAAACCTTCGCACGTTCAGTAACATCCCGGCGATTCGTAACTACAGGAGTCGCAAGTTGGATGGGGCTAAGGAGCTTTAGACAGCGCTTCCTGGTGCTGCATGGTGTGGTGGCTTGCACAGAGTGAAGGGCTCATGCCATATGTTCAGAACTATGCCTGCAAGTGTGGTTGCGTGGTGCAACACAGGCAAACACCTCCAGAAGCTCCTCAGATTCAAACGAATTGGACTTTGAGTTAATTTTGGGTTGCTATGAATACAGCCCTCACATTCAGTTTCTCTACTCCATAAGGGGATCACAGGTCCACGACCCACACAGTTTAAGAGCCCACGTTACAAAGCCCTCTGGGATTGCCTCTCCCATGCTCACTACACTGCTCAGTGAAGCTACATGGCTTTACTAAATCCAGGGGAGGACTCCTCCTTTTGTGTAAGATGCATTCACTGATCTGGCTTCTCAGAGTCACCCATTCATTGCAGCCATGCTGGGAGGGGCAGAGCAGTTTCAAGGCAGCCCACACAAACGCATCATCAGTGCCAGAGTGTGGAAGCGAGGTAGGTGTTGTTCCAATGTACGGAAGAGCACAGTGAGGCTGCACAGCTAAGGTGAGTCTAGTCATGGCTTCCCATCTGCTGCTTTGTATGTTTGCATTTTCCAGGACTGGAGGTAGAACCCAGGGCCTCGCACATGCTAGGCAAGTGTTCCACGACTGAGCCCTACCACCAGCTCATGAGTGAGGGGTGGTTAAAGGAGAGTAACACGCTTTCTCACCCCAGCTCCTCATACGAACTTTCTCTGCTCACAGTGCCATGAATCCCATGGTCGAAGAAGCTGCAGGCCATATTTCTTTCCACCCTCTAGTATGTCCTAGTTAAACAATAAATCTTAATAAGGCTTGATTGATTATTTGGAAGACAAATTAAGGCTATCATCCTAACTAGCGGAATATTTTATTTAGGTAGTTCAGCAATAATAAGAAGATGCTGGCATCGTAGATTAGCTGGTTAAAATATTATTAGAAGTTAATTCATATTTTAGCAGATAATTCCTAATTAATTTGCTGTAGTTATCTTGTTAAATGTCAATTAACTCTCTCCACATTCCTTATAGGTTTCTGCCATTCCTAAAATGTAATTATGCAGATATTGCTCATGTACCTTTACTGCTTGTACAATCTCCCAGTTAAATATAAGTCAAAAAGATTTATTTTCCCAGTTCTTAATAACATCACTAAATGTTTTAATTAATAATCAATAATCCATTTGCATAATTAATTGGGGAAAGAATCCTAGTGGGATGGTGCTTGCGGCTAGCTTCTCTTGGGCTGGAACTGCTATCTCCTGCTGCAGTCCTGGCCCAAGTGGAGAGTTTATCTAAGCCGCTCAGATCTCTCCAGGGCATAGAGCAGTTATGCACTGTTCTATGGGAAGTCCTTATGTATGCAGTTGCTTAACAATATGTAATATAAGTGTCTCTGTGGAGCAGAACCCTATTTATTGGATATGAATTTTCACCGACATAGGATCCCGTGAACAAAAATAAGTTAGTTCATTTTCTTAAACGGTGATTTAATTTTCTACGTTTGAATCCTCATCGCGCTTGGTATAGAAACTTAATCTAGTCACTTTCAGACAATGTAGTATCTGCTAAGGCAAATGAGGTTGGAACTCAGTTATGTTGTAAATGGATCTTAGGAGGGGCAGGGTATGACAAAGACTCCCACCACAGGGTTCTGGAGAGGCACTGTCCACGGTACAGGGAGACCACCTGTCTCGGTCCTAGGCCGCCATCTTACCAGAGTAGTCCAATCCTGCATAGGGTCCCTTCCACATAGCTGCATCACAGGGTGTTCAGCCACATTTAACTATGATCCCCTTGGTGCCAACCTCGCTCTCTAAGGCTCATGGTTTTGCTTCACCTCACAAATCATCCTTCATTTGCCCCATTTCATGCTAATGTATCTGAGCCCATCAGTCCTTCTCTGACATTCTTCTTCCTTCTCCTGAGCTTGGATGGACTTTCTATGACCCTAGAAAGTCCAAGGGGCCATCAGGGGTCTTCACAGTGCCCCAGCACATGTGTGCAACCACCTTCCTACTTGTTCATGTACCCAGAGGGAAAGGGTTTTGAAGGGCACGTGAAGTCTGCACTTGCATGAGAACCCAGTGAGGGACAGCCTGAGAGTGGGGGAGACATGGCACAAAGAGGGACCCAAATCTCCACTTTCAGATTCCTTCCAACCCCACCCCCAACACTTCTGTTTAATGAGGCCATAAGGCAAAGATGGTTCCACACAGAGAAGTTCCCTGTTACACATTTTCTAGTCTGCCCAGAAACCCCTGCATTATGTCTTAGAACCGATAGTATCTACCTTTGTTCTTTTGCTGTGGGGTGTGAAGTGGCCTTGTTAACATGGAACAAGAGAGGTCGCAAGGAGTGAACAAAAAGACAATAAGCCAGATATCATCTCACAGTGCTCCTCAGCCACACCATTACCATGTCAGAACCAAGGCTGCAGCACACAGAGTCATGTGGTGGCCCAATCCCAGCATGTACCACAGATGCAGGGAGCCACACAAGTTCTGCGGGTTGAGGGAGGTGAGATTCAGCTAGCTCTGAGATCCACACAGGGACGGTGAAAGAATGGCCCACAGTTCCCAGCAAGTCTCCTGTCTGGTGGAGAAAAGATGTTTCTATGAACTTTTTTTTTCCCTCCCAACTCTTGGGCTTCACTTAAAACGTAAGTTTATATGCTTAGAGCTGAAACCTGAGTGTCCTGATGGCTTCTCAAAGGCAGGAAAAATGATTTAACATAAAATCCTGCTGTTGTTCATTGAACTACCAGTTGCAGAAGAAAATAATATTTTGGAGAAGAAACTGGGGTATCTAAGCATACCAAGCCTGTGTGCCATTGTCACATGACATGGCCAAGACAGTTGTACAGAAGAGCACCTAGACCTGTAACCCCTCAAAAAGTGGATTCCACATCAAGACTTCTCATAGGGAAGAACTGCTGCTCCCAGAGGAGACGTGAAATGAACTCTGAGTCCTGCACAAGCTCCCAATGGTCTACCCATTGCTTCAGCACTGCATACTGAACAGTGGCTGGGCACCCCTGGGAGGGCCTTCTTGTCTTCATCAAGCTCTACAGTTTGACCAGCCCTTGAACTTATCCATATGAGTAAAAATTTGTGAGTACTTTGTTTTTCCTCCTTGATGTGATCCTCAGTGCTTTCTGGGGATTAGCTGCCTCAGAGAATAGTAAGTATTCAGATCCGCTTTCCCCCCTAAAGACGTTGGTCCCTTGCAAAATAACCCTCCATGAGGAGACTGGCACTGAATGTAAAATGTTTAATTACTGATAACATGTCAGGAAATTCTGAAAGTGAGATTGAGCTCAGGGTGAACTTTGTAGACAGTCCTCAAATCACATCATGTGAATAAGAGAGACTATCTTCTCTAGGGAGTGGGGACAGCTGGTGGGAACCTTAGGAGAGGGGCAGGAGGTCCTTAAGAGCTGTGACACTTTGCTACATCAAATCTCTCTGAGCCTTATCCTCCCTGCCTGTGAATTGGGACCAATCGGTGTGCTTCACGGCTTGTATTGTGATTCCACAATGGTAAGGCCCAGATAATGTACGTAAAAGAAGCCTCCAGGTTACTGACTTAGTTCACTCAGCAATTATCACCCATGGTTATTCTATAGTTATTCAGTGGTTATTCATGGTTGTTATTCAGTCAAAAGATTTTGAGATGGTTAGTAGATATTAAAATGTGTCAATTAGGAGCAGTTGCTCTTTCTATTGACATATCTCATAAATATTACTATGTAGCCACCAAATACCCCTCTTTCTCCCTATGCTGGCACAGTTAGGCAAGAGTTGAGGAAGAGAGGTTCTGTAGAAAGTAGTTAATGACTGACTAGCTAACATGTGAAGAAAGCACTGTGTCCTCTGGCTGCCTGCACATTGGTTATCAATAAGGAGTACAAGAGCTGAGAGCTGGGCTGAAGACATACCCAAACCACATCTCCATATTTTATATTTCCTAAGACTGACCCATGTGCAACATCTTCATACTGAGACAGAGGTTTGCATAGCACATAACCAGGTAGAGAGACACTCTGTGAGTTGTTGAAACCTGGAAGAATGATGAACTGTAGCAGAAATAGCCAACTAAGGAATAGCTAAGGCGTACTTTCCCTCCTCCATTCCCCCGTCCACATTGCTGGGTATGTGTATCTTCAAGCTCACAGGAACAATCACGCCCTCCATCTATTCTCCTCGTTTAATGGCTCTTATTGGTGTAGCAGCATCACTCAGGCTCGGCTGTCCCATCTCCCAAGCTGATTTCTTTTGCATCTGTGTTTATATGAATGCCGTTTGAGCAGCTATCTTCCACTCCTGCTGTCGGCTCCCATTCCGCACTTTACATATTACGAACTTATTTAAACAGAAATAATTCTCGCTGGGTGTGTTTCTTTCCCATCTGCTTTTCCCTGCCCCATATCAGCAGTTCTCATTTTACATCAATGCTGGCACATCATCCATTGCTGCTTTTTCTTATTTCCTAAGATGCCTCTGTACCTTTCAGGATGGAAGGGGACTGGGGGACATAGAACACTGGTGATTTACATTCAGGATAATGTTTCTTACCCTGGATATTTCTAGAAGTGTTACATCAATATTTAAGAGCAAAGATCTTACCAATGACTATACTTCATATGTGTAGGATGATTTACTGTTAGATTTAAAAGGTGCTTTCATTTTAGGGAGTTTGGGTGGCAGGAGGAAAAGTGTGGTTTATTATCCAGATTTCTCTACATGTCCTTACTTCAGGTGCATGTGGTGTTGACCAGTGTCTGTGTGTCAGGCTCACTGTTCATGTGTCCCCTAAATGTATCTATCTTCTGAATGTTGGAGTCATGGTGTGGTAGAGATTGTATAGAGATGATTATTTTTCTAAACAGCTGAAATATGGAGAGGCAAGTCAGTCTCTGAATATGGATATATTTTAGTTTAGTAATATTTTCTGGTGGTTTCTATTGGGTCAGAGATTATCTAGGATACTCTGTCACACACACACACACACACACACACACACACCACCACCACCACCACCACCACCACCAGTTCTGCCCAGTTCATGTTGGGACATAAAAAGAAGATCCATCTACACAGGGTGAACGTTCCCTGTTCCTACACCAACCTCACCCAGAGGAGAGCACCAGAGCCTTCTGCATGGCCTGAGGCCGGAGCAAGGTCAGCTGATATGTGGAAGGAAACATTAGTTCTTTGTTCCTTGAAGCATAGATGGATACCACACCTTGATAGCACACCCCAAGTCACTGCATCTGTGTTAAACACAGATTCTTGCTCAGCACTTATGAACAGATCACTTTTTATCCATAAAGAAGAGATTATCTCTCAGAGCACTGGACCCTGAATTGAGAAACTCTTGAATGATTAGAAGTCTTTTTCAGGGGTTAACAAGCTATATTAAAACTGCCTCCTGTGTAAAAAAAAATTACCAAAACATTCACCTATCTGACTAATGCCAAGGTGGACTTTACAGCACAAACCGCACTGAGACCCTTGCTCCATTTTCTTTCTGCCTTGAGAAATCAAAGTGTTTCCAATTGCCCCCAGTAGAACTGTTTTATTAAACATACAGGCACATTTATTTTACAAAAATTACAGCGACATTTCTTCCTGTATTCTGCCCTGTGAGGCTATCACTTCAGAACCTGTGCTCACATAAAATCACTTTCAGCCACAGGCGAGACAAGAAGGGAAGGAAGGAGTAGTTTTGAAAGTAAAGCTACAGACCTGGCATGGGAAGCAAAAATGGGTGGTCCTTATCTGGCTTTTAGCCCACAGGCTCTGGTGTTGTTCATCATCTCGACAGGATGCTTTTCAAGAACAGAAGCTTCCAAGCATTAAGCAGCTCTGCCGCCCCCTTGGTAGCATCCCTCTTTTCAATCCAGGCCATCCTGGGGTTCTAACTAGCCTATTTGGAACTTCTGCTAAGAAATCTCGGCCAGGTTTACTCCTTTCCAACTGCCTACCTCCTTTTGAACCTCAAAATAACAAAACAGAACAGCAGTAAGTTTCAAGAGGATGTCAGTTGAGACTTTCTATTTGAAACCTCCTCCTTAGAAGTCACCATCTAAACCTACACAGCTGGAGACAACAGAGGATGAAAACAGGTCCAGCTGGAAATATCTCAGGCATCCAAAGCTACTCCAGTCATTCTGCACCTGTGGAGCTAAAGTGATTACCGTCCACAGTGGAATAAAAGTGTTCCTCATTGTCAGAAAACCCACTGCTTGCTTGCTCGAGGTTATAGGTATGTGCTGGAGCTGGTTCCTAAGATCCTTAATGTTCAGTCCTTCTGGTCTTAAGAAGGCTTATTGAATTCAGTACTTAGTTTGGGGCCATAGTGGGGCCCTTTACCGGCATTAAGTTATCCCCCTACCCCTGCCAAAGTTTCCTAAGTTCTTCTATACCTGGATTACTCATCAGTATGCAAGATGGTTTCTCCTTATCTTTGAGCTCTTCTTCATTTGGTGTCTGCTCCATCCCATCTTCTGTTCTCAGCAGGTCTGTGAAAGGACTGACTCTGTGTGGGTTGAATGATTCAGAGATGACGTGTGCTTCCTAGAATATTGTTGGAATTGGAATGACCTCAGTCACTGAATGACCCAAGTCATCCTCAGGTTGATTCAGCGAGTCAGCCTCAGATGGGACATTGATCCTTCTTGCAGCAAGAGGCAAGCATGTTTGTGTTAAGACATCATTCTTCACAGGTCATATAGACAAAGCCTTTGTAGTCACCAATACCTTGTCTTTATTTCCAGTTTCCTCTACTCTTCTTCCTTTTGTTGAGCTCTGAGGTCTGACTGATTATCTCCACAGCCAATGCTACTTTTGTATGCCAGCTTAGTGACATTCTGACATCAAATTCTAATCCTCTTGGTCAACTCCTCTCACACAGAGGAAGGGTACTGAGGGATGTTTCATCCTGATGAAAAGTTCTTGGTCATAGGAAGGAACCCATGGATTTTATTTGTGTAAGTAGTAATGTTTAATAAAGCAACTCTTACAGAGTCCCAGCATTGTGTGGAAAGTTAGAAGTGCTGCCTGAAGTGTCCGGGTCAAGTACAAAGACGTCCACATGATTACTCAGTCAGGGCATGTGCTTACCTATAATTTGAAGGATAGTGAACAATGTTCTGGTTTTATAGACAGCTTTCAACTGTCCTGAGTAGATTCCTTGTCATTCATTTCCTAAGCTGATTTTGAGCCAAGGGGCAGGCCTAGTTGCTTTTGCAGTCATTGTGAGCTTGAAGAGGCATGGAATCAAGTCTTGTTTGGGAGTACAGAATAGGTTTTCTTCTGGATATTTGTGGATCCCTTGGTAAGTCATGTATATTTTGGGTCTTGTGGAAGTGGGCTGGGGGACCTAGGAGGAAGTCAGATACCTGGTAAAGCATGACTCAGGATCTCCAGTTGAGGCTCAGAGTCCCCAAGAATGCCTTACCTGTGTGGCACAGTGTGTGTGTGTGTGTGTGTGTGTGTGTGTGTGTGTCCCCTGTCTCTAAGAAAAGTCAGTCTTGGCGCTGTGTCAGTGAGAAAGGAATTGTGAATACATGTGTCTGGAGTGTGTTAGCAACTTCATTCATTTGTAAAATCCCCCAAACATTGCTCATTCATACAGGAGGCATTAAGCGAACATCTCTTGGGTTGCAGGCTATAAGAGATGCCCAGTGTAGAGATGATAAATAGGGCAATATGGCAGGTAGTGAAAAGTGATGAGCAGAGCTCACGTCCTGACTTCCACTAGACCAGGAACGCTTGCCAATCCTATCCCATCCATCAAAAGAGGGGGAACAAAAAGAAAGGGGGAAGATATAATATAATGCACACTTGAATGTAATCCCTCTCTGACTGTGACTCAAGAAGAAGAGGATTGAAAAAGCAAGGGAAAAAATTGCTCTAGTCAGAGCAAGCCGCTCAGCATATTTAGAAATCAATTTCCATTTTAATAACATGTGTCTTTTCCATATCAAATGACATGTCTGGCAAACACTAGAAGGCAACACCTTTCAGTGCTTTAAATGTCTCAACAATAGTTGAAGTCATCTTAAAGGAACCACAAAGCCACTTAGCATCTGGTACTCTGTCACCATCCTGGTGGGGACAATGGAGAAGGGTCCTTCCAAGTGGCAGAGTGAGCTTGGCTCCTGATTTGCTGATGTACAGGGAGACCTGTTCACCATCTAACTTTCTAAGTGAGCCTGTATGAAGATGACTTCCCAAGCAAGAGTAGTACAAGTGTATCATCTTTCATCACTACGCAGGCAGGTTTCCCACAGAAATCACAGCAGAGCATAAAACAAAGAATAAAAGGCATTAACAAAACCTAGGAATGACCAGTATTGCAGTGTGCAACTATCTGGTTTTCTAAAATGTATGTGTGAACACACATGTGCATGCATGTGTGTGTCCACGTGTACATGTATGTGTGTGTTTAAAGCAGTTGAGATCAACTAATCTTTTTTTTTTTTTAACATAATGTAGACCTGGAGTTGTGAACATGGATTCTGGGCTTAATGTTCTGATCTTATAATAATGCAATTCTTTAAAAAAAATAACATTTATTTTATCTTGTGTGTGTGTGTGTGTGTGTGTGTGTGTATTCTCGTCTTCCTTGTTTTCTCTCCACACTGTTTTACTTTTGAGACAGTGTCTCTCATTGAACTCAGAGCTTACTCATTTGGCTAGACTGGCTATTCAGAAAACCTCAGAGATCCTGTCTTAACCTCCTCAGCTCCAGGATTGCAGAGGTGTCCTGTGATGCTAGGCTTTTTATGTGGGTACTGGGTATGTGAATTCGGGTCATTATGCGTATGCGGCAAACTTTTTACTGACTGAGCTGTCTCCCCAGCCCATCATCATGGCGTTCCTAATTTTCTCCTTGGCTCTATTCTTTGTAAATGAACCTGTAAGAAGGAGAGGGGCACGTGCACACAGCAGCCTCGTCCTGCCTTACTGCTTGCACAAAGAACTCACAGTAGGTCCCAAGCGCAGAAGTCTGATAGCTCCACAAGGCAAGGAGCCTTCTGAAACCTGACGGGAATGTAAGGTATCATGCCTACACCCAAATGTTTACAGTCAGAGAGGCCACTGTCCCCTGTGAACCAGAACATGTTTCTATGCAGAAAGAGAACAAGAAAGCTTTATGGAACATGGAGACCAGAATACCTCATCTTGTCCTTCCTAACTCATGCTGTGACCCCTGCCAGTCATCAGCATATATGCCAGAGAAGAGTGGAGAGGGACCTCCCTTCAGTCCTTTCTCTTGTCAGTGAGTCAGTAGAGGGAATTGGTAGGAGGTTTCTGTGTCAAGAGGTGAAGTTGAGTTTAATTTGTGAAGCATTTCCCCAGTTCTGGCAAAAAAGAAATGCATGTGTAAGCACACCAGAACAGGAGCCAAATTATCGGGAAGGGGGCTGCAGATGAGTTAAATGCTTTTATTTGTATTTAAAACTAGCACTGCATTGTAGAATGATGCTGGGTACAGTCCAGTCTAATGATTTCAACATTTACATTTTCTTTACTGAGAACATTAAATAACAAATTTAAAAGATGCCACATTAAATCACAGGAATGACTACTGAAATGGGGTAGTGGTTCCTTCTGTCTTGCTCAGGAACTCCACGTACCCGTTTTCCATCAAACCCCACAAATCATGCAGCCAGTCCTGGATGGATAATTCATTGGGATCATTTTTACAACTCACTCACTATAGTGTATTATTTATTTATAATTTTCAAAAGACTTTTAAAAAGAACAGGAAGATCATCTGTGACCTCCCATGCATGCATGACACAGGGTTCCCAGATTGTCACTGTCCCCATAGCGCCATGCATTCAAACCTATGCTGAGACCTCATTGCCATCCGAAGTCCACTATACATTACATACGTTTTAGTTTCTGAGTGTGCATAGTAAAAGGTGTGTGTATATGTGTCTGTGCTTGTGTTTGTGTGTCTGTGTGTGTCTCTCTGTGTGTCTGTGTGAGTCTGTATGTGTGTGTCTGTGTGCATGTGCATGTATGTGTGTGTCTATATCTATTGTGTGCCTGCGTATTCCTATCTGTGTGTGTGTGTCTGTGTGTGTTCATTCATGTGTACATATTTTTGGAGGCCAAAGATCAACTTTGAGTGTCATTTTTCAGGTACCACCCCTCTTGTTTTTTGAGACAGTTTTTCACTCCCTGGGAGCTTGTCAAATAGTCTAGGGTGGTGGCCAGTGAGCCCCAGGGCTCTTTCTGTCTCTGCCTCCCCAGTACTGGGATAATAGACATGCCTCCATGGTCAGATCTTTTTACATGAGTCCTGGGATTGAACTTGGGACCTAATGCTTACAAGGTAAGCACTCCACTGACTGAAACAGTATTTTGATCCTATAGGTTTGAATGAATCAATAGTAGCTTCACATTCTCTACTATAGGATCTTACATGATAGTTGGTACTTTACCTACAATCCTCTGTGAGCTATAAGTATGAGTTTAAAGACCATTACTAACATCTGCACAGCAATGATTTCAATGGATGAGTGTACTTAACTTATCTCCTATAGCTTTGGGGACATTTATATAGTTTATAATGTATTTAAAATTAATTGTTTATTATGATGAGATGAAAATCTTGCAAAATTAAATTTGTATATGCATACGTGGTTATTCCCTAGAGGAACATGCAGGCAGGATTTCTGAGTCAATGGATTTTGAAGGGTGTGGAAATATAGACACAGAGAGCTCCAGGGAAGTTTTGTCAACTTGTACTTTCCTTCTTAATCTATCATCCATCCTTCCAGTTCTTGCCCACGCTCTCTTTCTGCCTCTGCTAACTTCAATGCATGCCTTATTTATTTTGCAAACAACACCTTCTGTGGACTAGGCAGTGTATCAGGGAGGCACTGGAACAAAATGGTAAGCAAAATAAGACTCAACTTTATGGGATTTCCAGTCAAGTGTCAACTAATCCCACCAGGTCCTGTGCATGTACAAAGTGTAATGATTCTTGTAAAGGAAGAGGAGGGAAAGTCATAGAGCATTTGAGAGCTGACAGCTTGACTTACTTTCAACATCAAGAAAGGTTCTCTTAGAGAATTCATATCTATGTATGATTTGAGGGAGTGGGCAGAGAAACAGATCAGGGAGTCACAAGCTGAAAGTGCCAACCTGATATGGCCTGGGTCATGAGGGTCAAAGAAGGGCCCTGGGACTTGAAGGGCAGTGTGACAAATCACAGTGACAACCAGGAGTGCATATGAGGGTGAGGTGGGAGAACCATCAGGCTGAATGTATCCTGCTCTCCGTTATCAACAAAGCTTTCTTGGAAGTCTCTCGTACTTATTTGTTTTTTATTGTCTGTGCCTGGCTTTGGATTCCAGTAGCAGAGCTGAGTGGTTGCAAGAGACTTTGAAAGAGTTCGAGTAATCTAAAACACAGAAAACAGTGTTGCCTGCTAGGCGGCCCGCACCTGGCTGTGAAGCCCTCACCTCCATGGGAGTGACTGGGGTTGAAAGGAGTGGGCTCAGCAAAAAAGCATAGTTTGGAATGGGCTTTAAGAGGCTCAGAATGGTGCAAGCAACCAGGGAAGACTGTTGTGTTTCCTGGAGAAAGCTGCTGCAGGCGATGAGATGCAAACCATTGAGAAGTGAAGATGGTGGAAATGGGTGGGTGAGGGAAGGTGGTACCCCATATCTCCTTAGGTGTATGTGTAGAGATGGTGGGTCTTTCCCACTAGCTCCCTGCTGGATACTAACAGTTTATTACTCTGAGTTAGCAGCTGATAAAGGCCTCTCAGCTCAGAGCGCTGGTAATAGTCCCCTATCATGATTTGGCCAAAGTGTGCTTTGCGTCACACCGTACATCTGGGTTTGCATTTGTTGTTGATGTTTTAACAAAAGAGGGTCTCTCCAATGCCTGCGATGTGCTGAGCACTTGACTTTCTTTAAGAGGATACAGAAAGAAGGCAGGCATCAGTGAAGGGCATTAGGACTGAGCTCCAAACCTGCTCTACTGGAACAAACAGCTAAACTAAATCCTCCAAATGACCACAGAAACACCTTAAGTCCTTTGGGAAACAGGGTGAGATCTTTGGGGCAGCACAGAAGCATGAGGCCGATGTTCAGAGGCAACGGGGTCAGCTGCAGCCCAGGAGGGGCTGGGGAAGTCACCAGTGGGCTCTCCTGCTTTCACTAAGCTGGGAAATTCATCTGAGCTCGGAGAGGTGCTGCAGCCTTCTGCTGCAGCTGGCTCTGAGCTGTTGTACTTTGCCACCCGTGTGGCAGAGAAGGCGCCTCGCTCTCATAGCAGAGGGTGAATCACTCTCTCCTCTGCTTTCTTACATTGCTGTATCTTCCGTTCTTGTCTTTAATATCCAGGATTGTGCGTTTCTGTCTACCAGGCACGGACATCTTAAGGATTGTGTCTCTGTCTTCTGTATCCTTGGGATCCTAGTACCCAGAACTGTATGTGGTAACAACAATAATGGTGGAGGGCTACCACAGGGCTGAGTTGAACAGAAGCCAGTAACTTCTGGCTCCAGTGCTGGCAGGTTGAATGATCTGATGAAAAGTCTCAGGCTACATGCTGGTGAGGACTGGGAGTGAGAGAAGAAATTGAATTTGAATAATTGAATTTTAAGAAGCAGGCATATGTTTCTGCTGTAACCTCCCCACACCAGACAGCATAACCCAGATGCAAGTCAAAATGCATTATGTATTTAATGTGTCTCTTGGGGTTGGCAGCTGAGATAATAGGAGGAGAAGGCAGAGATTAGAATCAAAGTAGCAACATCTGAAGACATTTAGTGGTGGTGAAAGGTCAGGGAAGTTCTTAGATATTTAGTCAACCTTGTGCTAAGGAAGAATGGATATGATTAAGGGGTATGTTTGTGTGTGTGTGTGTGTCTACATGTATGTGTGTCTACATGTGTGTGTGTCTACATGTGTGTGTGTCTACATGTGTGTCATGTACATGTGCATGTATGAACTTTACACAAAAGACAAGAAACACTGCTGGTCCCAGAGCCCCAAAGCAGACATTTGCTGGGGTTACAGTAGTGGAATGTCAATTCTGGTTATTTATATTGATCTATAGACTCAAACTTGGGAAGAATAAAACTTTGTCTGGGAGACTGTGCCATGTTAGTCAATCTTTCCTGGAGTCAGGGCTAACAGAGGTGGGGTTTTGTGGAAGCAAGAGGAAATTATATTAGTAGGAATGGGGAGATGTTTAACACCTGCCTCTGCCAAGCATTGACAGGTAAACACACTCCCAGCAAAGCTGGGTGTAAACTGGATCTTCAGTCAGAGGCATGGAGGGTCAGGGAGACTGTAGGGCATTCTGAATATCCCACAAACAGAATCGGGGTTCAGAGCCAGATTTAAATAAACCCCAAACCCCTGATGTTATCTTGCCTTCACGGGTTCCAAGAGCTGGGAAGAGATTGTAAAAATCCACTGAAATGTCATTTTATGTAGATTCTTGTATGGTGGGCATACATATGAATATTGGCATGATATGGACACATGGTTAGTGAGGCCAGGCAAGGCCTGGAGAAGCCCCAGTAACTCCTGCATACTTGTGTTCATACAAGAGGCTCCCAGTTCACTCCGGAAGCCCATTGATCTGGGGGAGCTGCAATTTCCTTTAACTTTTTATTCATTCTTTGTGGATTTTACATCATGCACCCCAATCCTACTTACCCCTCTGCCCCTCCATATTTGCCCTCTACCCTTGAAACATCTCCCTCCCAAGAAAACAAAAAATAAAAACCTCAAAAAAAAAAAAGAAAGAAAGAAAGAAAATCTCCATGGAAGCTGCAGTATATCCTAGTAGATCACACAGTACACACTCTTTTGCCCAAATAACTTTAATGAGTCATTGGTGTGGTTTCAGGCCTCTGGCTTCTTTCTGCTATACCATCAATACTGGGTCCTCACTGGAATTCTTCTCTGATATCCTGTTGTTGCCCTGTGTCATGGAGATCCTGCAGCTTTGGGTCTACAGGGCTGGGCCCCTCCATGCACTCCAGCAGTTCATAGATGGGGTAGATGTTGGGATGGGCCAACTCAAAGCCCTGGATCTGGGCCTGGGTAGTCGCTGTGTCTTTATCTCCCCAGATCTCCTATGCCTATGCCTCTAGGGCCAGCTCTCCAGCTTTGCCCAGGAGAGGAGTGGGGCCAGCTCTTCTGCCTGTGGCAGCCAGCAAGAGCCTGGACTGGCTCTCTCGTGCCCTCACCACCAGGTGTGACCTGCTCTCCTAAGCGCTGCAGTTGATGAGAGGCAATGCCAACTCCGCTCTCCCACAATGCCCAGGCAAGGGGACTGAGTCAACTCTTTCACCTGCAGCAGGCCGGTTAGGGGGTGGGGGATGGAACTGAGGTGGGGGAGGGGCATCTTCCAAGCTCATAGCCTTGGGGACTGCTCACCTGTGCCCACACCACCAGGGCCACACTCCCAAGTGTTATAGCTGGTGAGGTGCAGGGCCAGAGGCGCTACCATTTTTAACTTGAAGGCCTAAGCACTGCTTGCAGACCATAAGCAGACAAGCAACAGAGGTGAGAACCAGAGAGGTGGTAAAGGAATGTAATGCCTGGCTATAGGGGACTGAGGAAGCCATTGGTGAGGTGCATAACTACCTGAACTGTCTCCCACCATCATCAAACTGCACCACTAACTACCTAAACTATCCCGCATCGTCATGACAGATC
Source organism: Tokudaia tokunoshimensis (assembly GCA_036184795.1). Classification (NCBI taxonomy): domain Eukaryota; kingdom Metazoa; phylum Chordata; class Mammalia; order Rodentia; family Muridae; genus Tokudaia; species Tokudaia tokunoshimensis. Next base: position 1,738,273 of record BTHU01000013.1, on the reverse strand, counting down.
TTTCATTTTCCAGATAAGTTGAAAGTCCTGGTCCTGAACTGTTTGCTATTTATTCTTGCCTCAGACTGAACTCAGAGCCTCTTCCATATGGGCACCCCTGGGCTGCATGACGGGTCTCTAGGACATTGATTTCCAGCTTTGAGCTTGTTCTGTGGTTCTTCTGCAGTCTCGCCCCACACCCAGGCTGTCAGAATGTCTCCATTCCCTCAGGAGCGTGAGAGGCTAAGCGCTTTTTATGGAGCCTTTCCTTCAGTTAGTTCTCAAATCCTAGACAGTTGCTACGGGCTTAACAGGATACCTCTATTATATTGTATATGTTAATAAGAGGGGGAGGGAAAGAAGCCAGTCGGTGTTGAAGCTAATGACTGAACCCTTGCTTAACAGGTGCAAAAACCAGGATTCCATTCTCTGCCCAGAACCCCGAACCCCAAGCAATCAATCAACCCCTACAAGTATTGCCTATGAAAAAGTACTGTAATCTTATTATAAAACATCAGAACAAACAAAATTGATGGAGAAATAATTTTCCGTTGTTCTATCCATACAATATCCATTCACAGTACGTAAGCAAGAATTTCCAGTCTGTTTTGTCTTTCCATGTTACACTATACAGCAGTATGAGTGGAGGGTTGGGGATTAGGAACTGAATTGTAGGCCTGATGGGCCTGCGTGCATGCATATAGCACATGTGTGTACACATATGTGTGTGAAAGGAGAGATTGGTATGGTAGTATAGCAGCCCAGCTGGTATTCACATCCTAGTAAAACCTATGGAGAGGACAGACTTAGGCTCTGCGTTCCCCTGGAGAGAAAGTGCCTGGCAGCCCTGCATATTATCAACAACCCATTGTCTATGGATGTTACTCATATGGGACTGGGTAATCAAACCCTGGCCAGAAAAATCACAATGTCTATTTCTATTGTGTCTGGTTTAAAAGAAGGAGGAGGGAAGGGAAGAGAAGGAGGAGGAGGAGGAGGAGGAGGAGGAGGAGGAGGAGGAGGAGGAAGAAGAAGAAGAAGAAGAAGAAGAAGAAGAAGAAGAAGAAGAAGAAGAAGAAGAAGAAGAAGAAGAAGGAGTGAAACAAAAACAAGAGCTTGTCACTCAAGGGGGTAGGACTCCCCTGGGAGCTCGTCAGTGCTTGTCATCATTAGTGGGTGGCTGTGTGGTAAGCTCTCTCTGTCCTTATATGTCAGGACCAGCCTGAAGAATAGGCTTCCTGGGTGGCACAGAGCTCTTCGATGTTTCTTGCTGCTTCTGCTGTTTTCTTGCTTATACAACCAGAGTCTGGCCACAGCAAGCAGTGTCCCTGCCAACCCCAGAACTGCTGGCTCTTACCCTTTATCTGGCTTTCCATTATCCAAGAGCCCTGTTAACCAGAAGTTTTAATAGTGCCATGAGGTCCTGGTGACTAGCTTCTGCTGGCCAAAGCTGCCAGTGGCTGTCTGGGACTCCAGACATTTTAAAGATCAAAATCTGGGAGAGAGAGAAAAAAAATCAAATCTCTTTTTGAAGCTGGAGCTGCTCAGCTTTCTTTGGAGTGCAGAGAGTCTCTCCCACTTACCCACCGCCCCGGGCTCTGTCTGACCCAGACTTTTATGCACTAATGCTCCAGAATGTTTCCAAAAATATACATCAGCTTAAAAAAAATAGCCGTGGGAGACACCATTCTCTTGCAGGAAGAGATCTATCTTTTTTTCCTTGGAGGAGAGGAACCTGGCAGGGAAATGAAGCTGCAGGTTACAGGGCTGGACGGCTCCATGCATCTTAGTTTTGCTCTCACACATGCTGGGAGGAATGGCACCCTCTGGAGATAGTGGTGTGGTTTGGATGGAATGATACTATGTGGGTACAGTGGTACATTCTGTGTAGAGCCATGCATTCTAGTTATGGTGGTGCATTCTTGGTAGAATGGAGCCCTCTGTTTGGAATGTCACTGTCTGGCAGAACTTCTATCTGAGGAGTCTGCAACAGAGACCTCAGGAGTTCCAGGCATCAGACAGGTAACAGTTCTAGTACTACACTATTCACTGCTTGAAGAGACCCTGGGCGAGTTACCTAACCCTTCTGGGCCTCAGTTTATTTATGAGGTAGGAACAATGGCACCCATCTACTGGGCCTTTGAGAATAGGTTAGAACATGTGCCTAATGCTTAAGATTGGTTGCAGGGTCAGAGAAGCTATTGCAGTCATTCTCACCATGCCTGTCAATTCCTGAACTCCCTTCCTTGGGTGCCCTCTTGATTGAGTATTCTGTACCAGTCACCCAGCTTTTCTGGGGCCAGGGATTTCTGGATTGACATGTGTGGGAGTCAAAATACCCAATGAGTCCCAAATATGACTCTTAAGAGATATCAAGAACAAGACACAGGACTGGAGATTTGGTTTAGTGATAAAGTCAAGCCTTACATGCTGCTCTTGTGAAAGACCAGGATCAAATTCCAGCACCCATGTAGTGGCTCACAAACATCTGTAACTCTAGTTCCAGAGGTGTCCAAAGCTTCTTCTTGGACATCAGAAAAGCACAGGAATGATACACAAACATATATGCAGGCAAAATATTCATATATACAAGGCCATAAAATAAATCTTTAAAATTAAGAAATAACAACAAAAGGACTAGATACAATCCTGCTACTTGTCAGGGAAGAGGTAACCCAGATATTAAAGTTTAGAGTCTTTTGAAGAACTCAGTAACCCCAAATAGTTTCTCCCTGCTGATGACTGAACTCCTAGGATGAAGGAAACATTCTTTCTCACAGGTAGTACCATCTCTGTTAGAGGAAAGATTTCCCAGAGGGCTGATGTGGTAACAGGTGTTTGGCTCTGTGTGTGTCTTGGAAGGATGCTGACTGATGAGAGTGAGGCTGGGGAATAGAATAAGAAACTATTAGAATCTTGGTCATTTGAAGGTCACACAAAGAAATGAGTATCCAGGCCCTGCATATCACCTTCCTTCTCTTGGATTTAGAATGGGAATTTCAGGTCCACCTTATCTCTCTGTAATTGTGGAGAAAAATCAAATGCCAACTGTATCAACAGAGTTGAGGTTCTGCATTATTCTAGACTGTTCTTAGGCTGGTCTACTATGGGTCATTCTTTCCTTTGCATATCCATGGAGTTCCAGGGTGGAGTCCATTTTCTCTCATACCCAGCACTTTTGGCCACATGGCTGTCCATCCAGGTACATCAGGCATGCTGTACAGGGTTCACCTTGACCACAGGCTGGTTTTCAGAGTGATACTGTCTGTTAAATACTCATTTTCTCTCATGCAAGCCAGTATTACAAGTGCTAGACAATAGGAGTTTCAAGCAGCAGCAGAACCCTGCCTTTTTGCTCTGATATCAGCTTGAGCCTCCAGCATAGTCCTCCTTTTTTCCTCCTTCCCAGGCCTCTCCACTGGAACATGAAAGGCTATCAGCTTAGGTCACAGTAGATCGAGAAGGTCTTTCTAACTTAGCCCTCTGCCATTTTCCTACACACCCTGACTTGAGTGCATGAACGAGTGAGGTACTTGGAAAATTCTCTAGGACATAGCAATAACGTTATTCAGAGAAGGGAGTTATCAACTAGACAAGACTTCTTGAGCACGGGCCATGTGCCTGCTGCTATGTTAGATGGCAGGTATTGGTGTAAGCGAGGCCGTCTTAGACTGCATAATGATAGTGAGATAGAGTTAGCAACTTAAAAATGGAAGGTTGAGAAAGAAGCCCAAGTCCATAGATGCAGAAAACTCTTGTATCAGAAATGGTAAACATGATTGAGAAGCAGGTGATATAATGATGGAGGAGTGTGGGTGATGAAGAGGAGAGACTCAGTTCCACCGTAGATTTGTTCTAGTTTCATTTCTATTGTTGTGATAAAATACTCAAATAGCTTATTAGGGAAAAAAGGATTTATTTGGCTTACCAAGTCCATTATTGGGGAGTTGAAAAGGGAGAAACTTGGAGCATCATAGCCATAAGCAAAGAGAGAATAAACGGATGCTCCTTGCTTATGCTCAGCTGACTTACTTTATTCTTATGCAGTTCAGGGCCCTGAATAGGGAATGGTGCCACCCACAATGGCATGGATCTCCAAGTATACATTTTTAATGAAGAAAAATCCCACAGACATGCCTACAGGCCAACCTGACCTAGATTATTCCTCAGTAAGACTCTCTTCCCAGAGGATTGATTCTGGGTTGTGTCAAGTTGACAGTTAAAATTTACTAGCACAGGCTTCTTACAAGAATGGCTTCTTCCTGTATCATAAAGGGCCTCTTAAGTCATTGAATGTATGGATCAAATAAAGATGGTTGAAGAAGGAGGCATGAAGCAAATGTGTGGTGTCAGGGTGAGGAATCCTGCCTAAGGTCAGCATCACATTGGCCCTGTGGAAAGGTACTGAGACCTACGTTAGAGGTGTGAGCAGAGATTGGGAGTTGGGGTGAGAAGTTGCTTGAAATTCTTGGTGGAGCAATTTGTACCTAACATAGTAGGTAAGGTAAAGATTGATTGGCTTTTTCTAACAAATAATACAGGCTTGTGGAGGACTGGGCCCTTACCTGTCCTTTGGGATAGAAGTGACTTGGAATATCAGTGAATAGGAAAGGGGACTGATCTCAGGGTAAACTGCAGAATTCTTTCTTGAACTGCAGGTTGAGGCACTATAAAGCACACTTCTGAAAGAACATAGCTAGTCCTCCCTGGAGACTATAGATATAAAGAAGAAAGAAGGAGAGGTTGGATGATGTCTCTATTAGTAATATGTCTCCTGTGCAAGAATGAGGATCTGAGTTTGAATTCCAGAATCCATGTTAGTGGGGGAAAAAAAGGACCTGGCGTGATGGCAATACACTTGTAGCCCCAGCATTGGAAGGAAATGGGAAGCTTCCTGGAGCTTGCAGGAAAGACAGCTGAGCTGAGTCAGCAAGTTCAAAGTCAGTGAGAGACCCTGTCTCAAAAAACAAGTTAGATGGCACCCCCCCAAAAAAGAAAAGACAGCTGTAACTGACCTCTGACCTCCACATGCATAAACACACGTATGCACACAAAATCACACATGCACACACAGAGTTGGGGTGGGGGAAGAGATTTATCCCCTGAAGTGTGAATCAGAAGTCTTAGGAGTATTTCTGATATATTTCTGAACACTCCCTTTGCTTTATCATAGACTGAAAAGCAATGAAAATGCCTCACTGAAATACACGGCAGGCAAATCACAAACTTCTGTCAGAGCCCTGTGCTACTGCCGACGATGAAGGCAAGACATTGTGGGAAACTTGAAACTTGCCCAATGCCACATATTCCATCAGCTCAGGCTTGGAACTTCTAGATCTCTCTTCTCTATCTACTCCTCCTCAACTCTATCATAACACACTAACCAACTGTTGGGAGCTTAGGGGCTGATCCTGGACATAGAGTACTGGAGAGCTGAAGAAAGACAAGAGGGAGGAGGTCTGTGGGAAGCAAAAGACAGGACAGAAGCAGCCTTGGAGACAGTTCCCCTTCTCCCTCAGGCTCTGTTGCAGGGGCTTTCTGTCCATCTTGCCCAGGGACTGTACCTAATAGAGGCTTCTCAGTGGAATAGTTAGAGAGCTTTCGCCTAGCTCTTTCTTCAAGTCCTTAATGAGTCGACAAGAACACTGCCAGGGAAGGATGGGCAGTGGCCCCAGTTCCCTTCCTTTCTTGGGGGTCCACCTCAGAGGCCCCAGGTCCTGCTCTGACTCATTCCTAGCAGGCATCTTGGCAACGAGGAGACAAGCACTATATAAATGCTAAATAGATGATGCTGTGCCTGTCCCCAGGATAAATAGACTGTCAGTTCCTGCTGTCAGAGATGCACCTTTTATGAACACAGATGTGTCTCCAAAGAAGAGGATACTGGTCCTGTCCTGCCTCTAGTCTTTTTGCAAATTTCTTTCAATCTTGATAATTTCTTTTTGGTATTATTGATTTTCTTTTTCCAGAAGGACTTTACAGTTTGTTATTTTAGTTTCCTGAATTTGTATTCAGAAGTCAGGATGCTGGGATTTCCTCTGCTTACCCTTCCAAAAATGGAAATGATAACAACACATCCTTTACCTCTCAGTTTTACGTGAATTTATCTCATAAAGATCTGTCAGCACTGGACCCGAGTGATCAGGACTCCTGTCTCTATTCCACCACCTGCTCTCTGTGTGACCTTTGGTTTTTGACTTGGCCTCTCTGTTCGCATTCACTTCTCTCTGTTCTCTCACTTCATTTGTTAGGTGTCATCTTGGCAGATCTGTCTTCCTACCAAGGGGTGAGTAGGATAATTTATATGAAAACTTGAGGAAACGATTGCCTTTCAGATGAGAAGTCTGAGGCATTGAGAAGTTGCTTGGTTTCTTTGTACTATGGGTTATCAGCCACAGAGGCTCTGTCTAAGCAAGGCTTCTGACAGCTAGTGATCTATCCTACTCATAGTCCTGAATGATGCTGTGACTATCAGGGTAGATGTGAAAAGGATGTCACAAGATACATTAACAGAGTCTGTTGACACTGTCTGAATTCATCTGGTCCTTCCTCGATAATCCCCAAGCCCACCATTGTCACCCTGACAGACATTGCATTGTTTCTCAGTGGCCACTCACTGCAGAGATGCCCCTGCCCAACTCTCTACCACCACTCTGTCACGGTCAGGTCACATCTGATCTAGCATTGTGAAGGTTGGAAAGGACATTTTCCCAAGACAGCTCCATGGTTGGTTGGTACATAGCTGGTTTCTAGGAAACTGTCAAAACCAAAAGGAACGGAGGCCAATGTAGGGGCCCCCAGACTTCCCTCTGGAAATCCTGCCCTTTGCAGTGTATTCTGGAACCCGAATCTCAAGAGGAGCAGCATCAGACTCCCTTGGAGGACTGAGCACTGGGCTCCCTCCTTCCAGATATTCCCATGTGTTAGGTCCAGTGCTGAAGGAAACTTACATTTTAAACACATTTTCAATTGTTGTGATCTTGCATCCCAGAACAACAATTTTTTTGAGAACCAGGAGCATACAGAGTAAGAAAGATATACCACAGGGTATCTGTGTCCCTGGCTCTCTTATTTCAAATTCACCTGCACTGAGTAAGAGAGACACATAAAGGTCTACCCAGGAGTCCTCTGTAGACATGTGCAATGGCCATGAGTGCTCACAGGGACAGTGGTTCGCGATTCGCCTATGGGATGGATGAAGACTGTAGCTCTTTGTTGTGGATGAGCTACTCACTGGAGACTGAGTAAATAAACCCAGCAGTGGTCGAAGGATGGCCCTCAGCCTCGCAGGCAGACCCTCTCGTCACTCCCATTGTGCTGCTCTGCTGCCTTCTCGTCATCTTGTACTGACAATAGTCGTAAATAACCGCAATGCTGTAGAGAAATCATTTTAACAGCAGAGAGTCAAATAAATACATTAGACCTGACAGCTTAACTACGCACAGTCCATTTGGATGTGGTGGCCAGCTGCTCCCAAGGACTGCACTTCTGGGAGCAGTCGCAAGAGGTCGCACAGAGCTCACCAGCTGGGCTTCAAACTTAAGACTAGTGCAGAAAGACAGCAGAACCCAGCCAGCCAAGGCTGTGTGTTGTTTGTACCTTGTCTGGGAGGTAGAGGTTGCAGGCGGCGTGTGTGTGTGTGTGTGTGTGTGTGTGTGTGTTTGTATTTGTGTGGTGTGTGTGTGTGTGTATGTGTGTGTCTGTGTATGTGTTTGTATTTGTGTGGTGTGTGTGTGTATGTGTGTGTGTGTTTGTATTTGTGTGGTGTGTGTGTGTGTTTGTATTTGTGTGGTGTATGTGTATGTGTGTGTGTGTGTGTTTGTATTTGTGTGGTGTGTGTGTGTATGTGTGTGTGTTTGTATTTGTGTGGTGTGTGTGTGTATGTGTGTGTGTGTGTGTGTGTTTGTATTTGTGTGGTGTGTGTGTGTATGTGTGTGTGTTTGTATTTGTGTGGTGTATGTGTATGTGTGTGTGTATCTGTGTGTGTGTTTGTATTTGTGTGGTGTGTGTGTGTATGTGTGTGTGTTTGTATTTGTGTGGTGTATGTGTATGTGTGTGTGTATCTGTGTGTGTGTTTGTATTTGTGTGGTGTGTGTGTGTATGTGTGTGTTTGTATTTGTGTGTGTGTGTTTGTATTTGTGTGGTGTGTGTGTGTGTTGAGACAGACTTTTGCTTCCTTGACCTTTGTGGGTCCACAGCAGAACCACAGTCCCAACAACATACTATCCTTGTGCCCTTCTGGCCCCTCACAGACATCCAGGACCATTCTTTTTCCACCTGGGTCTTTAACACTTCTGCTTGAGCTGCCACTGCAGGTTCTAGGCCTGCTGTCGAATTCCTGGGGTCTTTGTTTTTCCCTTTCTGTATTTAGCACTTATGGGTACTCTGGTATATTCCATGTATTCATGTTGTCCATCCTTTCTGGAGGGCAGTGAGCCTTAGGGCCCAAGTTTCCTCAAGGCCAAGCACAGTCCTGGATTTCATCCAAGGTACTGAGTAAGCTCTAGGGTCCCATTTCCAGGAGTTACAGTTCTGGAACCATCATGGGTCAGACACTAATTCACCAACCAGTGCAGTGTAACTGAGTGGGAGGAGCAGGGTATTGTAAAGTGGCTATTCTCCTGTTGCCCCACACAGCCCTAAATGGAAGGCAGGCAGGTCTGTGGATAGCCGTTCTATTGTGGATTCTACTCTCAGCCTAAAGGAATAAGGGCAGCTGGAGGAGGCAGAATATAGCTCAGGGAAGGACGTCTCGGGCCAGCCCAAGCCCTCTGCCTAGCACAGTGGGACTAGGGCAGGGAGGATGTGTGATCTTCTTCTGCGGTGCCCAGGGTTGAGAACTCAGAAGCATTCAGCTCACTGTCACAGAGCTCTGATGCCAGTATGAGGTTGCTCGGTCCTTACTTATCTTCCTGGATTCTGAATATCATCCTGTTCACATAAACTTGGTTTTGGTCCCTTTAGAACCACCAGAGTAGTTTCTACAAAGCTGTCTTTTCTTCAGAGCTTGATTAAAGGGGACTTATTTTAGGAACAGTTAGTAGCTGTCCTTGGATCTGTGATCATGAGAATACTTTATGTTCTCTAAAGAGAGTTTAGACTACAGCAGGCCAGACACCAGAAAACACTTTCTGAAGCTGAAGTTATTAGATGCTGTGAATACCATGAAGACTCTTGCCTTTCTCTTGGTACCACACAGCATCACAACATGTCCTTGTATCCTCAGAAATGTAAATATCTCCCTACCATCATGAATTGGGGCCAGGGAAGAGGGGCCATGCACAAGACTACCTACTCTCTAGCATATGGTGCCTGATGGGTGCTGGTCATTTATGTACAGGCTGTAGGATAGTAGCCATGTTAAAAGCATCCCTCTAACAAATCTGATCCAAGATGATTCCAGGATTGTACTGTCCGCACAGTAGAATGTTCTAGAGAGGACACAGCATGAAACCTTGTTCGTCCACAAATTCCCACCAGGCATTTTGTCACTGGAATTGGGTTCCTGCATAGTCAGATTGTTTTGGCAACCATGTTTCTCAGATTATAGATGAGAAAAGCAGAGGAGAAACTCTTTAAATACATTCTGGGGTGTGATGGGGAAAATAAGGAAGAGGGGGAGGGGAGGAATGGAGGGAGGGAGAGGGAGAGAGAGAGGGATGGAGGATGGAAACTGCATCTAAAGCAGAAGAGTCAGTGCTGTGGCTCCCGAATCGCTGACACTGGACAAGCCCCAGCTTCTGGTTGTTCTAACCCTTGCTGTAACTCTCACTTTCAATTTCCTGAGAGGCTTTCCTGCTTCTACAATAAGTGCCCTGAAACCCTTACCCCTTCAACCCAAGGTCCAACAGGTCACGATGACATGAGATCAAAAGGCAAGGCTGGTTAAGATGGAAAACAATAAACAGCAAGGCACCCCCGCCTTACCGCCAGAGTCCCCCTTCCACTACACATCAGAACCGGTCAGCACCATCCGCAGCTCTGTCTCTGGTGCACACTGACCATGCTCTGTCTGCCCTGGATTCTGCAAAGCTGCTTTGCCTTCTTCAGCCTCTTGTGAGACGTCGCCACCTGTGAAGTCGTCCTCCACAGTCAGGGCAGAGGCTTTTGTTCCCGTAGCCTGTGCTCAGTCCTCTCAGAACATGCATCCAGCACCTTTGTGTCCTCAACTCCAGACACACTTCAAGGACAGATCTGAGGTCTGCACAAAATTGAAGACTTTCAGTCCTACCCAGAGTAGGGAAGTGGAAATCCTGAAATTTTCCTTGTGGCCACTGGCTCCCAAAGGACAGGTCAGTGATAAGGTGACAGACAAAAGGATGTGTTGACCACAGGTTGAATAGAACACGGATGGTGTCTTTCCCCTTTAACCCTTGCCCTTTATTTTAACATGTGCACCCTCACCCCAGCCCCTACTCCCCTTTTCTACCTTTCTCCTGCAACCCGTACCTTTTCCTGGTCTTTGGCACTGGCTCACACTTCAGCATCTCATGAACTATTGCATTCAGAGTCCCCTCCCAGCGCTTATGGCCAGGAAGATCCTTTAACTCCGACGCAAAAGGGAAGAGGAAAAAGAATTAAAGAGGGAGAGGAGAGAAACAGCTCAAGAAAAGCAATATCCAGTTTCAGCATTTTGTTCCAGGCCACGGGTACAGTTTGTGTGCTCTGTACGTGTCTGCTTCCTTGTGGGAGTTTCATAAATTGATGATGATAACAGCATATTTCTTTTAAGTCCTTAGACATTCAGTCTTTATTGCTTTCTGAAGTCTGCTTGGGGCACAGATGAAATGAGGCTGCAGAGATTTTGCTCTGTCTGCTCTGCAAGCTTCCTTGCAGAATTCACACTCACTAGGCACCCTGTGTCTGAGGTAGTAGGTCATGCTGCCGGAAGGACCCGAGGCTGGCACTGGGAGGCTCAGGACAGATGGCTCCAGAGAGACAGAACAGGAACACCTTAATACTGGACACAGAGGAGGGAACCTGACTAAAGTTCATTTCGGGGAAAGCATTCACGGCTTCAGAAAATCTCCACCTCCACTCAGAACTGTCTTCGAAAATTATACAAAATTCATTTCCTTCCCAGCCCTACAGTTAAGTCTAAGTAACACAAATAGCAGGGTTTTGAATGTAAGAGTCATAACTTTTACCTGATCTATTTAATTACTGTAACACAGTGGATCCCCTCCCCACCCCCACCGGTTAGCTGAGAAGCAATTGCAACAGTAGTGTGCTGATGGAGGCTTAACCTCTGAGCTAGTGCATGTTGGGCTTTAATGTTGATTTCATGAAATAGAAATGTGTGTATTTTGGAGTTCTCATCAGAAAACAATGAATTCTGCAGTATGTCATTACCTGCCTACGAAAGACAGGCACTGAACTCCATCCATGCTGACTGAAAAGCCTTGACTATTAAAAAAACAACCAGCTCTTTTCAGACTGAGTTCTAACACCAGGAGGCAAATGAAAATAATCTCAGACAAGTGGGTTTTCAGTTCATCTCACCAGCCTCAACCCACCAAATTACTACCCTAGTCCTCGCTCATATCTTCATATACTCCTCTTCCTGGAGAGTGACTTGGGGTATACTGGTTTTGCACAAAGAGTCAGATAGTCTGATTCTTTTTAGTATGAACAGTCTAGACTCCCACAGGGTGTGCCAATCACAGCAAAGCTGTGCCTGTGATGTAAGCCCCACAGCCTTGGCCTTTCAGCTGTCACAGCGTCAGGTCCCAAGGAGCCTGAACTGGGGGCATGCCTGTCGCTTGTTGAGTACCTTAAAATACTGCCCTGGCTCAGAGGCTCATGTGAGCTGTTTTCATTTACAGTGGCTGCAAGGGGGCCGTTAGGACAAGACTCTGCGTGTATGACTCGATGCGTTCGAGTCGGATCATGCATGCAAAAGAGCCCCCTCCAAACATGCATGATTAGCAAAGCCATTATGAATCCCTCGGAAGGCAGGCATTTCAGCCGTGTGTTTGCACACGGCGCAAGCTTGGCTTGAAATAGGGAATGAACTGGAGATTTACTGATTTTATTATCAGAATGAACGCTTGGAGACAGGGGACTGTTTACTACCACTGTTAATATCTTATTTTGAAATCCCGGTCGCAGCGTGAGCCATCTAGTGGCAGGAGAGGGCGAGTGTGCAAGTCTCAGTAAATGGAGATTGGGGTGTCTGGTCTAGAGTCCCAGGTAGCAAGTGGGCAAGAGTCGATTGATGCTCCCTTACCAAGGCCATGGCCCTGATCTCAGGCTCTACCTCAGCCTGAACTAGCAGTTCTCCTGTACAAATCTGGGCCCAGTGGGCCACACTGACTTTAAGAATAACGGAGACAGCCTAGGTAGTGATTTGACGGTTGTAATCAGAATGATAGATCGTTCTCCTGCTTCCTTTCTGGCTCTGATTAGTAAATATCAGAGGGTGGAGGAGAGAAGAGGATGCCTAGACTGCGAACATCCTGACTCTTTGCTGTTCTTGTCTGCCCAGGCTGGAGATCCTTGGTGAGGGCCACCCACCAAGAGAAACCCCAGTGGTTTCTCCCAGGACCCTGCTTGGCTTCAGGCTATCCTGTGTAGCTCTCCAGGACAGGGCCACCCTACTGGTCTCTCCCAGGCCCCAACCCCACATAGGCTTAGCCGTGGCCTATCACTCTCCCTCTCTTCTCTGCCTGATATCCAATGTTAGCTTCTGAGAAAGTTTTGAATGATTACTTGTGACCTAGGAAGAAGTACTTGGGGCTTGTATCTGGTCCAGACACACAGGAACCTTTGAAAAACTTGACATTTTCTGAGGGATAAAAAGTGTTGGTTTTTTTGTTTTTTGTTTTTTTTGTTGTTAGTGGTAATGAATTCCTCTCAACTGCCTGGTTTTGGTGACTACTAGGGGCTACCTGGACAGCTTATGATTGTTCAAGGATGGAACCTTTGGTCTCGTTCTCCCATGATCCAGTGGGCTGTGACTACGTACCTGTCAGGTGACATCTGGGAAAGGCTGTGGCCAGTAAGTAGGTTTTCTGGAGATGATCCAATGTTTTGCATGACTGTCTCTGGGTGAACTCTGAGAATGCAGGATCCTTAGAGACTTTGTCTCAAGATTGCTTCTTGCTGCTGATATGCCTTTCCTGTCATGACTACATAGTCTAATGATTCCTGGGCATCAGCCCACTCTATTGAGCAAATTTCCTCCAGATCAACATAAAGATGAACTTTCATGAATTAATGTATTTTAGATGAATTAAGGACTTGATAGCATTCCTGATTTGATTAAAATAATTTTAAGAAAAAAGTTTAAGGA